>JALGBA010001066.1:0-142990 GCA_023970755.1 Azemiops feae
CTTTCTCCCTGTTGCTTGTCACCTTTTTGCCATTTTCACCCACTAGTGGACCAATCATTTCCTTCACTTTTTTCTTGTTTTTTACATGTTGAAAGAAGCTTTTTTTGTTATTTTTGACTTTGGTCGCAAGCCTTAGTTCATTATGAGCCTTAGCTTTCCTCACTTCATCTTTGCAGGCTCGGGCTATTTGCTGATATTCTGTCTTAGTTATGTGCCCCTCTTTCCACTTTCTATATTTGTCCCTTTTATCTTTCAATTTATCAGAGAGTTCTTTATGCAGCCGTGCTGGTTTCTTTTGAGAGCTGTAATTTTTCCTCTTTGTTGGTATTGTGCTAGACTGGGCTTTTATTATCTCACTTTTCAAAATTTCCCAAGCTTCTTGAGTTGTTTTCCCCTTGAGGATTCTCATCCATGGAATCCTTCCCAAACCCCCTCTAAGTTTATTGAAATTAGCTCTCTTAAAGTCCAAGACTCTAGTTTGACTGTGTTCTATTGCTTGTGCTTCCATAATGTTGAATTCCAATATTGCATGATCACTTCCTCCCAAGGTTCCTGTGGCTTCAACACCTTCTATCATTTCATCCCTGTTAGTGAGAATTAGATCCAAAATGGCTAATCCCCTAGTTCCCTTCTCTACTTTTTGGGAGACAAAGTTGTCTGCTAGGTTTGCAAGGAATCTGTTTGATCTTCCACTTGGTGCAGAGTTTGTCTCCCAGTTGATGTCAGGGTAGTTAAAGTCCCCCATTACTATTGTGATGTGCTTCCTACATACCTTAAGTTAGCTGACTAGCAAAAAGTTCATCTATTTCCTCTGTTTGGTTGGGTGGCCTGTAGTATACACCTATGGCAATGTCATTTCCCCCCCCTTTTATATTGACCCAAATGCATTCAAGAGAGTTTTCATCATTGTTGTGCTCTATTTCTGTAGAGATGTAGTTATTTCTTACATATAGAGCAACTCCACCTCCTCTTTTATTTGGTCTGTTTCTTTTAAATAATTTAAATCCCTCTAGCCTTGTGTTCCATTTGTGGGTTTCATCCCACCATGTTTCTGTAATGGCAACAATATCATATCTGCCCTCATTAGCCTGAATTTCTAATTCACCCTGTTTGCTGTTCATACTCTGTGCATTGGTATATAGACATTTGAGTCCTTTATGACTGACCCTGTGTTTACTTTCTACGTAACCTGTGTGGTGCCTGAGTTCCCCTATTGTCTTACCACCTATTTGGTTAGTGCACGTTGTGTGGCACTTGCTATTAGAAGCTTGATTTTGCTTGACAGCAAGGTTGATATTCTTGTCCACACACACATCTATGTTACATGCACTGATAACCCTATAATTGTTAGATTGCCGGGGACAGGGATGTTCTGTATCAATTAACTCACTGTCCCCGCTGTTTAGTTTAAATATTCCTCCAGAAAATCTGTGAATTTATAGCCGAGTAACTCAGTCCCTTTCTTTGATGGATGCAAACCATCTCTTTTGTACATTTTTTCATTAGACCAGCTACAGACATCGTGACTAATATATCCAAAGCCTTCCCCTTTACACCACTCCTTTAGCCACATATTGAATTCTGCTATACGCTGGCCTTTTCCATTTTGCTCCTTATACACTGGTAAACCCTCTGAAAAAGTAAGCCTACAGCCTATTCTGCTAAGTTCCTGCCCCAAGCTCTGGAAATCATTCTGCACAGAGAGTACATCTTTTTGGGACAGATCGTTAGTGCCAAGATGTACAATAGCCTCCACATCACAGTCCTTGCTGGCATTTTTGATTATTTTAGAAATACGCTTCTTGTCCCTACTGGCAGTAGCACCTGGAAGACACCTGACCTCTTTTGAAACCTCTGTGTCTTTTCCTAAATTTACATCCCTTATAATTGAATCACCTACCAGAAGGTGGCTTCTCTTTTTGGATGCCTTTCTGTTCTTGCATGACTGATGTGTAATACCTGATTCACACTTCTCCCTGTCAAAAACAAGTTCTTCATCTCGGACCACGATCCCCTGCTTATTTGAGTTATCATCACAATTACTTTTACCTGCCTCCTTAATTTCCCTATTAAGGTCAGCAAGGGCACTGTATCTGTTGTGCAGGGACACAGCGAAAGCTTTGCGTTTATGGTTCACAGCTCTCACCCTGCCAGATCCCACGGTTGTCCACACTGCCCTTCTCCTGCAGGATCTTTGTGGTAGAGGGGGCTGATAGCGCAGAGGATCAGTAGAGTAGTGGGATTGAACTGGACACCTAATTTCTGCCTGAAGAGCAGAGATTAGAGACCCTAGATAAATAATCTGTCCTTGTAGACTAGTGATTTGTTTACAGATAGGACAGTTTCCAAGTTTGAAAAGGGTACTGCGAAAGACAGCTGCAAAGCAAGTGTTGCACTCAACTAAGCCAGACATTCTTAAATACAGGGAATCTCAGACACACTTGCCGTTTTGATTTTTAGTTATATAATTCGCGCGCCGTTAGGCGCGCGGGCCGCTACCTTTCTGTTGCAGTCTCCCAAGAGTTAGAGTTTGAAAAACCTCCCCCACAGCTCTGGGCAGTTTAAATAGACAATGGAGATCCAAACAGGGCCCAAGTTACCTTTCTGTTGCAGTCTCCCAAGAGTTAGAGTTTGAAAAACCTCCCCCACAGCTATGGGCAGTTTAAATAGACAATGGAGATCCAAACAGGGCCCAAGTTACCTTTCTGTTGCAGTCTCCCAAGAGTTAGAGTTTCAAAAACCTCCCCCACAGCTATGGGCAGTTTAAATAGACAATGGAGATCCAATCAGGGCCCAAGTTACCTTTCTGTTGCAGTCTCCCAAGAGTTAGAGTTTGAAAAACCTCCCCAACAGCTCTGGGCAGTTAAAATAGACAATGGAGATCCAATCAGGGCCCAAGTTACCTTTCTGTTGCAGTCTCCCAAGAGTTAGAGTTTGAAAAACCTCCCCCCCAGCTCTGGGCAGTTAAAATAGACAATGGAGATCCAATCAGGGCCCAAGTTACCTTTCTGTTGCAGTCTCCCAAGAGTTAGAGTTTGAAAAACCTCCCCCACAGCTCTGGGCAGTTTACATAGACAATGGAGATCCAATCAGGGCCCAAGTTACCTTTCTGTTGCAGTCTCCCAAGAGTTAGAGTTTGAAAAACCTCCCCCACAGCTCTGGGCAGTTTAAATAGACAATGGAGATCCAAACAGGGCCCAAGTTACCTTTCTGTTGCAGTCTCCCAAGAGTTAATGTTAGAAAAACCTCCCCCACAGCTCTGGGCAGTTTAAATAGACAATGGAGATCCAAACAGGGCCCAAGTTACCTTTCTGTTGCAGTCTCCCAAGAGTTAGAGTTTCAAAAACCTCCCCCACAGCTCTGGGCAGTTTAAATAGACAATGGAGATCCAAACAGGGCCCAAGTTAGCTTTCTGTTGCAGTCTCCCAAGAGTTAGAGTTTGAAAAAAACTCTATCATCTGCTTCATCTGGTTGGGAGTTTCTCCCCCTTTCCCTGACTCTGACTTCCACTCCCAGCCTGGAGTAATCATCCTGCAATGCAACGAAGGGTCTGTTGTCATGTTCTACCTCACCCTCAGCTACCTGGGCTTCCTGGCTGCCATTTGCTTCACAGTGGCTTTCCTGGCCAGAAACCTGCCTGGGGCCTTCAATGAAGCCAAGCTGATCACCTTCAGCATGCTGGTCTTCTGCAGTGTCTGGGTGACTTTTGTGCCCACCTATCTGAGCACCAAAGGGAAATACATGATAGCTGTGCAAATCTTCTCCATCCTGGCCTCCAGTGCTGGGTTGCTTGGCTGCATCTTCATTCCCAAGTGCTACATAATCATTCTGAGGCCAGATCTGAATACAAGGGAGCAGCTTACAACAAGAAGAAATGAAGAAATGTGAGAAATTTAAAGTCTCAACATTACTCAACAGTCCACACCTAGAAAGTGGTCTAAGCTGCTTTCCATTCATAAGTGGGCCAATGATTTTACTTGAAGTAATTAAAGAGTTTTGGGAAGATAATCTCTCCAATGTTATACATTAAATTGCAAGATATCCACTGAGGTTTTTTTTTTTTAAATCTTCAAGGCACCATTTCTGTCCAGTGGCTACAGCCTACCTATGTCCTGTGATACCATGTCCAGGTTTTTGAAACGTGACACTTGTGCAATGGAAATTTTGTTCATATGCCAGAAATATATAATTGTGGCAGAGGGTGGTTAAAATTCCATTATTTTAGTTGTGTTTTTAGGGACAAGATCCTTTCAGTCTCTTCCTGGGGGAGAGCCCAAGACATCTTACTGCAGCCACCTTGTCTATCCTTCCTCTGAAAATTGTTTTTTGGAATTAGAACAAGTTAAATGCTTTATCTACAAACTGTTTAATAGAAGCAGAAATAGAATAGAATAGAATATATTGTCATTGTATATCTCACAACAAAATTAAGTGCTGTCCACATTGTACACTACACACAAATAAAAAACCACAAGTAAAAAACCATACATTATATACACACATCCTACACATTATATTCACCGTTGCACCTGCCCCTAATATTGCATTTCAATGTTGCACTATACAGTAATATTTAACATAGTTACAGCTCTGGGATAAAAACTATTTGGCCTAAAGGGCCTGAACTTTACTGAAATTTTTTCTTCCAAAACAGATCTGACCTGAAAAAGAATAAAAATACAACATTGACAGTATACAGTAGTATGAGCTGCTTTTTTTTTTTTACACAAAAAAGAAAATTATTATAAAGATGGTAGTTTTTATGAAGAAGCAAATGATTTCTCCTCTTGCCGATTAAAACTTGGATACAGGGAATGCTTATTGTCTCATTACTTTCATTTCACCCCTACCTCCTGACACCTAAAGCATGGGAAATATGCTAAAGACATACCTGTGGGAATCTGCAGGTGGCCAACATGATGGCATTTTGAGAGGAGCTGTCAGTCTCAGTCCCTTCAAGGACAATGAAAAGGTCCTTCTGCCTTCCACAACTCTAGTTAGAAATATTGACCTCCCCAGCTGATAGCAGGTCCAGCAAAGCATGCCAAGTCATTCTGAGGTTCAAATAATTGTCACTGAGATTGCAACCCAAGTGGACTTTGGGAAAAGTTGGAGATCCTAGTTGATCTCAGATGGCCTAAAGAAATGAGAGGACTTTCCAATAGTAGATGAATCCTCTTCTGGAAATATAGGAGCATTGTGCATTCATCTTTCATTTAGTCCATATAACACAAAAGCAGGTCACCTTCCAATGCCCCTGACCTGATATAATCTTCCCATCACAAGACCCATCACCAGCCTCTCACTGATGACTCACCCCTGACCCACCGATAATTCACACCCTCCAATGACCCTGAGCAGAAGTAACCTCCTCATCACAAGGCCCATCACAAGCCTCTCTCTGATGACTCATCACAAGATCCTCACTTGACACACCCACACCTGAAGCCCTTATAAATAGAAGAGCACAGACACTGACATCCCCCAAATGCTGCTGAAGATTTTACCTAGCCTGGTAATGAAATGTTCAGAAACCAAACCACAAGCTCAAAGAATGAACCTTCACCCTCATCCTACATCCGCGCTACAGATATTCACTACTATTGCATAACACATTTAATTTCTGCTAGTACTTTTACTCTGTATGGTTGTCCTTTGGGTTTGAAGAAGAACTGTTGTGCAGTTCCACTGTGGATATTGAGTTGGCTCTGCATTCCCAGCCTGGAGGCTCAGAGTCTAGCACAAGGGGGCAATGAAAGTCCATTGTAATATTAGCTGTGGGTGTTATTCTGTGATGCCCTGCATGGTTTTCTATCGGTTTTGGGTGGTGCTTGTCTGCAAAGTTTGCCAGAGGTTCTGTTAGCAGCTGCTGCTTCTAGTTCCCTTGGATTGATGTCACAGTGACAGAGGGTTATTTTCACAGAGTCTTTCTAGCTCTTGCAAGGTTGACCTTGAGGTGACTACTCAGAGTCCAGTACACAATAGAGCAACTGGCAAGGCATACTGTGACCATCCATTCTGATAATGTGTCCTTCCCATTTCATCTGGGCTCTTATAATTTAATAATGAGTTGATTAGGACTTGATACTCAAAGAGATACTTTTAACTTTTCAAAAGGGATTCTTTGTCCACCCAAAAATACAAATCACCAATAATTCAGGCAAGCAAAAAACATTTTTTTAAAAAAATACATTTTATTGGATTTTTATAGGGGTAGAAGGGTTACATAAAGTGCTTAGGAAACACCGTGGAGGTGGGTATATCAAACATTCAAAAGAACAATCACAAGTATATAGCTCAAATTAATTCGTTTAAAATTCCCTCTCTAATTCCCTCATAGTCTTGCATATTCAAATTAATATATTTATACATAAACTTCAAACAATCCTATCAAATATCACTTACATTTCAATTATAAAGATCCAGGTCCTGTTTTTAAGCTTTACTAACTTACAATTACCATATTTTAATTAGCCTTAAATAGACATAATATTAACACTTCGGGTGTTCTTTTTTTTCTTCTTTTTTTAACATAATGATTATATCTAGTATATTATTCCCACAATAATATTCTTTGGTTTTCTTCATTAATACCATTTCTTCTCTTGTTACCAATCCCTCTTATTCTTCTTCTATTACAAAATAATTATCTTATTTAAAATAAAAATGTCAAACCAACAAATAGATTTCTATCTAACTTAAGTATATATTCTATCAATTCATCTATCACTATACAAAATCTTTTTAACCCAGTAAATAAAGTTCATCTGTCCAATAATTGTCATATCTAAGACAAAATATTATTACAAAGGATATCCTCTTGTGAAATTCACGTGTTCCATTAGTTGTTAAATCAATCAAAAAGTCAAAGCCTTTTTTAAACCCATTAAATAAAACTTTAAACTACATTTTTAAATCTAACTCTAGGTTTCTTTCTGTGCCATATCGGTTTCCATAATAAAATTCCTGCATCATCAAACCACAATATTAGAGAGTCAATATTCTTCAATGCTTCAAATTGGTCAAAGTTCTCTTTCCTTTCTTCTAATAGCCTATGGATGATAGAAGCCGTTTTATCCCATGTTATGTTTACCAGTTGTTTATCCACATTATCACAATTTTCAATAACTTGTATCTGAGTGTCAGTCTCTGTTGATGTTGATGCTTCAGACATCTCAGTTAAAATTATTCTATGATCATCAAGCTTCTCCATAGATTGTGTTTGGAGTTGTATAGAGTTAGTTTGTTCCTTAGTTTCCACAATTTCTCTCAGTGTAGTTTCATAGTTGAGTTGTTGACATGGTTCCTCTTTAAGTTGTACATATTGCTCACTAATCTCTTTAGCGCCAGTCTGTTTCTTCTCCACTGTTTTTCGGTCTATAATTTGATCCGTCAGAGTTTGGAAGTAAGAGTTCATATCCTCTGTGGCTTCCAGAATTTTTTCCAATATGAGCTCATAGTCCAGCTGTGTGTTAGATTCCATATCAATAGTAGAAGATTTTTTAATCTTTTAGTGAAGGCTCTATTTCGTAGAAATCAAAGAAATATTCACCTCCAGTTTTCCATAGACTAAATCACCACACAGCTGATACTCTTATCATCTTTTGAAGGTCAGAGCCATCCTTAGCCATATAAAAATTACAGTTGCAGTAACACTTTTCGTCACAAGATGTCCTCAGCAGGCTATAAGGTCTTTCTTTTTTTTCCAAATTAATATTTTTTTTTATTTTTCAGGTTAAAAAATATGAAGAAAGCCCTCTCCAAAATAATAGACGCATAGTTATAACAATAATAGTCAAAAATAAAATGTTTTCAGGCCCCCTCAGTATTCCAAAGATTAAATAGTCAATAAAAAATTAACTGGTTTATTTTTTCTTCAAGGCTGTTTTTCCCAAGTGCCCAAACGCTGCTCCCTCACAGCAGGGAAGTAATTCAAGCACAAAAGCTTTTGACAGGAGAGTGATTAGGGAAAGAAGGGGTAGGAAAGGTCTCACCTGGATTCTCCATGGGGGTTCTTTACGCTTAGTTGTTCTTCTGACTTTCGGCTGGTGCGGCGAAGTGATCGTCCATTTTGCTGGCCGATCTTTCCTCCGACGGCCCTAAGGAGCTAGCTCGAACTGAGGAAGGAACTGCCGCCCTTCCCCAGTCAAGCGGAGGCCTCCCCAAACGGTGGTCGCCTCTACGGGGCGACTTTCGACCCGATTAAGGGTCTACCGGCGGAGGGAAAGCAGCCGGTGGGAGAGACGGATCTCCCCGTGCGACTGCGTGTGCCGGAACCGGAACCGGAAGTCCAAAAAACATTTATTAAAGGGGGGCAAGTTTAGGGTATGGAAACATGTGATACATATATTTGCAATATGTGATACATCAGAAAGCAAGTGATCAAACAATAGAAGACACTGATTACATGTGAGACTTCAACAATGAAAAACATTGATTCTAGATAACATTCCCCAAGTGGCAAATTGATGGGGTACATTAGTCTTTCCCAGCTTTGCACCTAACTTAAAACTTACACGTGTATTCAAGTGGGTTCAAGTCTATTTATGGGGTACAGAAACAAATGTTACATACAGTACATTTAGTGTATGTAATACATCAGAAAGCAAGTGATCCAACTATAAAAGTCAATTTTATTGTTAATATTTTTTTATTTTAATGATGAATGTTTTATCTTGTTTTTTCTTGATTGTAAGCCACCTAGAGTCACCTCTTGCCAAGATGGGCATTGTATAAATAAATACTCAAGATAAATAAAATAAAAGGAAGTGATTACATGTTCAATTACATTGAACAAATGGAAAACGATGATTTTAAATAACAATTTTTAATGCATCAAAGTTCTCAGTGAGACATGGAAGAGGTCAATCTGTGCCCCTGGAGGTTAAGGCCATGTGGTTGGACTCTTTGCAGGTTGGTATGAGATGAGCCTCATACAGCAATTTGGAAGGGCAACAGAAAATGTCAAGAAAATAAAATCCCCTTCTATCCACAGTATAATCTTTTCCCAGTTTACCCAATGTTATAGTATGAGGCTGTCAATTTCTTGTCTCTTAATCAGCTCTAATCCAAAAATTGATATTGCCAGAACAGATTGTGATTTAAGTGTCATAAGCCTAGTGAATCACCACACTTCATAGCTCTGAGTGACCTTCCCCAGCAGTGTATGGGGACAAGCTTCCATGTGGAAGGACAGCATAGGTCAATTTCTTGGGTGTTGAAGTATCTTCCTCCAGCATCACTTTCTGGACATGTCCTGACAGGAAGGACTATGACCACTATGGAAAAGTGCCCCCAGGGGTGTATCTGGGACTTCTACTGACATACTTTTTTTCCAGCAAACCCTTTGCACATGGAGTCCTAGAAGTTCAGGAACGCCAGAGGAGATGTTGCTCCTCACTATAATTATTATCATCCCAGTCTTCTTCTGCTACTTCTCCAGTGACTGCCTTTGATAAAAATATGATACTGAAGCAACATGGGCAGGATCTTGCATCCAAAACGAATAAATGCCTCGGGTCATGCTCTCTATGGCACAGATATTGGGACGGACAAGAGTTCTGCTCTTTAATATACTGTACTTTCTCTTCTCTCCACATGAAATTTGGTTTGTCTCTTGAGTTGGGAAAGCCACTAGATCTTCCATCTTGTGAGAGTACTTTGAATTCTTCTATCTGTTCTGTTCTTGTTTAGAAACAAAAAGGAATTATGGACCTCCTGCTTCTGCTTCTGATACTGCTGGTGTCACAGCCAGTTTCTGGGAAGCTTAGAATGAAGTGCCCGCTGAGTTTGCAGCACCAAGATGAGAAAAAGCCATGGAGCTATTACAGTCCAGGAGACCATCTCATTAGCATAGTCATCTCTGCAGCAACAATATCACATAAAACTTTACTTTCAACATGGTTCCTTCTACTCAGTTTGCTTCATAAGTCATTCACTGTGATGGAGTTTCATTCCCTCTATTTACAGTTCTAACACTGTTCTTTTCTTCTTATTATTTTACTTTCTCCTATATTGTGGGATCTGACTAAATCTATGAATCATTTTGATTTCCATGACTTCCCTATTTTGTCTTATTTGGTGGAAGAGACTCCAATTAAATAGAAATAGAAAGATAGAAAGAGTACAGAGAAGAGCAACAAAGATGATCAGGGGACTGGAGGCTAAAACATATAAGGAACGGTTGCTGGAATTGGGTATGTCTAGTTTAATGAAGAGAAGGACAAGGGGTGACATGATATCAGTGTTCCAATATCTCAGAGGTTGCCACAAAGAAGAGGGAGTCAAGCTATTATCCAAAACACCTGAAGGCGGGACAAGAAGCAATGGATGGAAACTAATCGAGAGAAGCAACCTAGAACTAAGAAGAAAATTCCTGACATTTAGAACAATTAATTAATGGAACAACCTGCCTCCAGAAGTTGTGAATGCTCCAAAACTGGAAGTTTTTAAGAAGAGATTGGACAACCATTTGTCTGAAATGTAGGGTTTCCTGCCTGAGCAGGGGGTTGGACTAGAAAACCTCCAAGGTCCCTTCCAACTCTGTTATTCTATTCTATTCTATTCTATTCTATTCTATTCTATTCTATTCTATTCTATTCTATTCTATTCTATTCTATTCTATTCTATTCTATTCTATTCTATTCTATTCTATTCTATTCTATTCTATTCTATTCTATTCTATTCTATTCTATTCCATTCCATTCCTTTCCATTCCATTCCATTCCATTCCATTCCATTCCATTCCATTCCATTCCATTTAGAGATATACAAGAGATAGAGACAGAGACGGAGACGGAGACGGAGACGGAGACAGGGACAGAGACAGAGACAGAGACAGAGACGGAGACGGAGACGGAGACGGAGACGGAGACGGAGACGGAGACGGAGACGGAGACGGAGACGGAGACGGAGACGGAGACAGAGATAGAGAGATAGAGACAGAAATGTGTGTGCGGGAGAGTATTAACCCTGGTGGAGGATAATACCCATAAAAATTAAATGTTAATCAGTGACTAGCATTTGCCTCTGCTTTTGAGTCACTATTGGCTTAAGATTCAATAGATTTCTGGAAAGAAAGAGGAATAAATAAACAAAAATACTTCATTCTTGCTTTTGATAATTTTGCTGATTATAAAATAATCAATTTCTTTACAGTAAGTTATCTATTGATCAGCATAGGATCCTCCGCTACGTTTTAGCCATTCAAGGGATCAAGAAGAATCCACAGGTCTTGCACAATCTCACTCTTGGCTACAACATCCAGGATAGCTATTTTAATACATTGGCACTTCAGATGCCTTATTGGACATGCTCTCTACTGGAGAAGCCAATGTTCCCAACTACAGCTGTGGAAGGAAGGACAACATTTTGACTCTTCTTGATGGAGCTAAAAGGGAGATCTCCATCCAAATGTCAACATTAGTAAACACCTATAAAGTCCCACAGGTTTGTGTTTTGTTTCCCCATCTGGTAATGTGAGGGGAGCAGTGGTGAGTGAGCAATGGATCCAACCAAATCTTTTCTATGGAATTCAAGAATGCTTTTTACTATAGCCATTATAGTTGTCATGGCTAGGGATTAAAATCTACAGTGAAGGATCAGCACATCAATATTGTCTTATGACATCATTCTTATAGTTTTGGGTTTCTGATGCACACTTGTGAAGGTGAGGTGAGGCTCTGTATCCAATCAAGGGATCCTCTGTAAAAAGGAAGGAGCAGCAGTGATGGGAATCTCATATTTTTATATGCTCTTAGACAAATTAATGACATGTTTAGTAGTGAACAAATCTAAAATTTGGGGAAATTGTATTTGTCTAATAGATATTGTGGATTTAGATTTGACTAGTCTAGAGAAAAGAAGGATTAGATGGTACAGTTTCCATCTGTTATTTCTTGCTTTGCCCTCAGGTGCTTTGGAGCAGGGCTTTTCAACCTTTTCAGATTGTACCACTTTTAGGACATGACAATATTCGAGTACCACCAGTGCTTAGCAAGGTGTCAAAAACTTAATAACTAAAAAAGGGGGGGATTTGGGGTTTTACTGATTAGATTCATTTGTTGTTATAGAAATGGCTAGTTTATAATATTATGGAAAAGTAAAAAGTTGAGGTTCAATGTTAATGCTTCCTTCTACTGCAACAGAGGAAGTATGTTCTTTTTCCCTTCTCTCACTCACTTTCCCCCCCTTTTCCTCCCCACTGTGTCCTACTATTTGCTTTTGTATTTTATTCTATAATCTAATAAAATATTACAAATTGTAGAAAAAAAGTAAAAAAGTACCAGTTTTAGTTTCTTCGGTGGCTGTTCCTTTGCTGAATCACTTTCCCTTTGCACTGACAAACATATGATGAATTTATCCATGTTTATTAATATGCACCACTACCAGCTAGTTCAGGGGTCTTCAAACCTGGCACTTTTAAGACTTGTGGACTTCAACTCCCAGAATTCCTCAGCCCTCATGGCTGGTTGAGGAATTCTGGAAGTTGAAGTCCACACGTCTTAAAGTTGCTAAGTTTGTAGACTTCTGAGCTAGCTGGTTGGCCCTTCTGAGCTCTTCCACAGTGTAGTAAGAATGCACCCCCCCAATCCCTTCCCTGTACCCTTAAAGACACAGGAATCAAGTGCAAAGCAAGAAACACAAACTCCATTTTTTTTTCTCTTTAAGCTGCCTCAGTCGTGTCACGTGTCACAATGTTGCCATTCCAGACTGAAAGGCTCCAGCAATTGCAAAAAGCTTTAGCTTTAAATTAAGCCAGTTTACCTTCAAAGAAAACTTTCTAAAAGCCACAGACAGACTCAATTAAAGGGGATAAAACTAATTACATTTGTTTAAAGGGATTAAACCTTTCCTGTTATCTTTTTTCCCCTTCCCCCACCCAAACCACGTTCTTTTATAGCCTCTACTCTCTTCCCCCCCTTTTTTTCTTCAGTTCACCTCCAGCTCCCAGCTGCTTCTGGAAGCGCCTATCAGCTGGAGCCAATCAGCTGGAGCCCTGCCAGCTCCTGGGGCTTCTGCCAGCCCAGCCAATCCTGCAGCTGCAGCAGCCTCTCCCTCAGACTTGGCTTGCTTCAGCTCATTCCCCTCCCTTGCTACACTTGGCTAGCAATCGCGTACCACCTGCCATGTGGCAAAGTACCACAAGTGGTACACGTACCACGGGTTGAAAAGCCCTGCTTTGGAGAATAGGTTGATCCCCTCTTACCTGTGACAGACCCTCAAATATTAGAACAGGGCTTGTCAACTGATGGTACGCGTACCACCTGTGGTACATTGGCACCTGGCAGGTGGTACGCAACCATCCTAGAAGTGGTAGTGGGGGAGGGGAATGAGCTGAACCAGCGGCAGCACCGCACAAGCCTGAGCGAGAGATGGCTGGAGCTGCAAGGCTGTCAGGGCTCAGCAGAAGCCCAGGATCAGCCCCGGGCTCCAGCGGATCGGCGCTTCTTCTGATTGGTGCTTCTTCTTCTTCTTCTTCTTCTTTTTTTACAACAAGTTTTATTGATTTTTTTTGTTTTACAACCAAGTGCTTAAGACTCATCGTGGAGATAGGGCACTCCATGGAACAAAGTAAAAAATATAATCATACATGAACAATTTAAATTACTTCTTTAAAGTTTCCGTCTCTATTTTATCAATCAAGAAAAAAAAAACAAAGAACAAAAACTATCAATAATATTTCCACCCATTTTCAGGCTTAACTAACTTACAATTAACATATTCCAATTTGGCCTTACATAAACATATAGTATACAATTCGGGTATCCATATAATATTCTATTTCCCGTACTCTTATCAAATATTTTATTAATCAATCCAACATTCAATCATTGTAAGTAAAAATATCAGTAATATTTCACCAATCTCAATCCAACTCCTTTAATTTTAACTTTTCCAATTTTCCGTAATTGCCATTCCAGACCATAATCTAATCCATAATTTACATCAATATTTACTCAGACCAAGATCTTAGACCTTAGAGATCTCAAAAATATTAGCTCAGTCAAAGTCTCTAAAAGCCATTTTACCCGTCAGATAAAGTTTTAACTCTCATTTTTAAACCTAATTCTGGCTTTCTTTTTATGCCAAGCAGGTTTCCACAATAGGGCCTCTAGCTCCTCCCATCTTAGTGTTTGGCTATACACATTTTCCCACAATTGTGTCCAATCATAGTCTTCTTCTCTTTTTTCCAGTATTGTCTGCACTATGTAATCAGTCTTAATCAGTATGGTGATTATTCATTGTTTGTTCATATTACCAGCATTTTTAATGTCTCGTATTTGAAAGTCCATTTCTGTTGCTTTTAAGATTATAGATGTTTTAGTTGAATTCTGCCTTTGGTCATCAGAAATCTCCATCATTTCTATATAAGGTGTAGCATCTTCCTCTTCAATAGATTGTGAATATAATTCCTCCATCTCATTAAGTTGTAAATCTGGTTGTGTGTCATGATCAGTCAAAGTTTGAGCTTCAATTTTTAACTCTGGAACATCCTCTTTCCTGAGCGTTCTAACATGTTCTTTTAATTCCTCTTTCATTTCCAAAAATTTTTCTAGTATAAGTCCATAGTTAAGCTGTGAGTGGGATTCCATTCTTCATTTTTTTAATGAAAGTTCAGCTTAAAAAATAGATTGCAATATTATAAAATATAAAATCCAAACAGAAATAGGAAAAAGCAAGTAATCAAGCCCAGCACAAAGATAAAGACAGCAAAAGTCCCAGTCAGTATTATAAATATCTAATTTATAATCCAAAGTGATAATAGAAGAGGATGCCTTAAAAGTCAATTATTATATTGTAATCCTAAAAAAAAAAGAAAATCCATTTTTCTGAGATGTATATTTTGTGTTGTAAAGTCAAACGAACTAGAAGTTGAAAATTGAGCAAGTTCCAAAAGATATACCACTGTCTGGGCCTCACGCCAAGTTCAGGGAATGAAAGTTCAGCTGCAAATAGTTACTTTGTTACAATAGAGATGTCTGGGCTTCACGCCAAGTTTAGAGATACATTGTAACCATACAATCCACATGAATCCGCCCAGAAAGCCGAAGAGTTTTTTTTTCTTTTTAAAGTAGATAATAATGTTCAGAAGGGGGGGGAGGAAGAAAAACACTCCACCCCCCTCCCTAAAGGTTTCCACTTGAGCTAAAAACAAGCAAGCAGAGAAAGAGAGTCACAGTAAGGATTTTTTCTTCTTCTTCTTTTTCTTTTTTTTTTCAGGATCCCCCGAATTCCAACAGCTCAAATAAACAATAAAAATTAGTTATTTTTTTATAGCTCGTTTTCCGGAGTATCCGAACGCTGCTTTCTCAAGGGAGGGAAATAGTTTCTAAAAGCTTTTCACAGGGAAGTAAATAGGATATCAAGAGGGAAGGAAAGGTCTCACCCGGATCTCCCATGGTGGTTCTTTTTGCTTAGATGTTGCTGTGACTTTCGGCTGGAGCAGCTAAGTGATTGGCCATGTTACTGGCCGATCTTTTCCCCGTCGGCCCAAAGGTGATTTCTCGGATCGCAGAGGGAGCTGCCACTCCCTCCGCAATCAGACGAGTGTCCTCCTCCATGGTGGTCGCCTCTCCGGGGCGACTTTCGACCCTGTCCAGGGTCTACTGGCGGGGGGAAACCGGTCGGCAAAGAGAACATACTCTTTGCACGACCGCAGGTGCTGCAACTGGAACCGGAAGTCTGGTTGGTGCTTCTTCTGATTGGCCTTCTTCAGGGCTCAGCAGAAGGCCAGGATCAGCCCCAGAATCCAGCTCTTTCCTTCGCGGGGAAGGGGCCAGGAGGGGGGAGGAGGCTTCCACGTTCCTCAAATCTGGGGCAAAGCAACAGGAACCGGAAGTTGCCAATCGCCTGGCCAACAGTGGCGGGCTTGGCTGAGCTGCGCTGGAAGAGCAAGGCAGAGGCGCCCTGAAAACGGACCGGAAGGAAAGCAGAGCAGAAGGGAAATCTGAAAAAAAAAAAACCAAAAAGATCCCACCTCCAGACAGCCTTTTCCCCTCCTTTCTGAATGCCCTGATGGTCCCCTGTGATGGGCTAGGGGGGCAGCGAAAGGAGGGGGCACCGCCTGCTACATGGCTTCGATCTGTACATCTTGCACAAGTAAGTGGCTGGGCGTCGCAGCGGCTGTGCAGGATGAGGCTGGGCTACACAGGGCGCTTGGTTTTGGGAAGGGTTGCAGCAGCCCTGGCAGTTTTTTAAAATTCTGCAGCAGTTTTTTCCCTTTGCTTTGGGTGCCAATTTGGAGAAAAAACACCTGGCGGATGTCACATTCCTCTTTCCTCCGGAAAAGGTCGAAGGAAAAAGTTTGGCTCCTTCACTGGTTTCTCTTTTTGCAACGTTGCTTTTGGGGGGGGGAGTTTAGCAAAGAGCAGCTCTCAGCTTTAGCCTGTTTGGTTAGACTTACAAACACCCGTTTCCAAAGTAAATCCCTCGCTCAGCTTCCCTCATGGGATGCAATTCCCACAGAGCAGCCGTTTAAGACAGGGGCGGGGAACCTTGGCTCTTTTATGACTTGTGGACTTCAACTCCCAGAATTCCTGAGCCAGCCATGCTGAGGGGAAAGGGAGAGGTTTCCAAGCTGAGCCATGCTGGCTCAGGAATTCTGGGAGTTGAAGCCCACAAGTCATAAAAGAGCCAAGGTTCCCCGCCCCTGGTTTAAGATCTCTGAACTCCGGAGCTAATTCGAAACTTGCTCCCTGGCTATGCTGGATTATTGATTCAATCAATAATTAGAAGTTAGCATCTACATACCCATGAAAAAGAAATACCTTTGGGAAATATTAAACAGGCAGGAACAATAGGAAAAGAGGTAGAAAACCTAGCCCCAGAAACCAACTATTACAAATACGAAAGGCTGCTCCAAAAGAAACATTTCCCTTGTCTTAGAAAAGTCAAGCCGAAAAATAAAAGTACCAGAGAAGAGGGGTTTCTCGCTCTCTCTCTCTCACTCTCTCTCTCTCTCTCTCTCTCTCTTCCTCCCCCACCTGCCCGGCTCAGTTAATAGCCTCAGGCAAACAGCCAAGAAACAGGAAGCAAAAGAAACAATGTAGCGATAAGCACTAGCCTTGAACAAACCAAAAGAAAGCTGACAGGTTTGCCCTATACACACATAGAAACCAATAACAGGATTAACCCCAGACACACCAGCACCTATGACAAGATTAACCTAGACACGCAAAAACTTCACCAACAAGTTATTTCCTTCCCCTGGGTGATAGGATTAATCAATCCTGCTGAAAGGGGGAAAAACCAAGCTAGGAAATTAAGAACAAACTTCTTACAAATCTCATCAAAACTTAAAAAAGGAAAAAGAGTATAAATTGTACCATGCATTTAGGTGATTTTTACTAGCTAGTCCAGAAGTCATTCCTGAATCACTTCTCTGTCTGGCTTCTGTAATAAAATCCACTTTCTGGCAGCTTGCTTCGCTCAGTGTCAACTATTTTTATTTTTATTTATTTTGAGCCTATTTTTTTCCTCTTAAGTCTGAGTTACTCACTGTTCCTTTGTTCTCCATTAATGAAATGCACATTCTCCCTTTTTTCTATTTTTGCTGCTTTTTCTGCAGCTGCAGGAATTGTATCCAGGGAGGAAATAAAATGCTTGCTCATGTTATTTGTCCTACAACTGACATGATGCATTGTGTTTGCATAAGAGGTTTGGGGCTGTATTCTTAAATATTGGCTGTATTCTTAAATATTGTAACTTTGAACAGTCACTAAGCGAACTGTTGTAAGTCTAGAACTACCTGTACTTTATCACTTTTTTTTTTTTTTTTGTCAAGTTTTTGGCACCTTGCTAGGCAACTGGTGGTACTCGGATATTGCCATATCCTAAAAGTAGTATAATGGGTGAAAAGGTTGAAAAGCCCTGTATTAGAAGATACCTATCATGTCACCACTAGTCCTTCTCTTTATTAGACTTACTGAGTTTCTGTTCATTGTATGCTTTAGCCTCCAGCCCCCTACTCGGTGCAGTATTCACTTAGTTAAGGGCTGATCAACAAGAAACCATATATTAAAATGAGAAGTTGGATATATTAAAAGCTAATATTTAGGACTTGGTCTGACCCCAAATATAACACAACATTCTTTATTGGTTTTTCAGATCAGTTAGGAGCATGCTTCAGAGGCTCTGAGTGATAAAATTGAATACCTTTTTTTCTACTGGATGCTCCCCAAAGAAGGAATCCAGTACCCAAGAACTGTCCAACTGCTCCTCCATTTCAGATGGACCTTAATTGGTCTCTTTGCTCCAGACAGAGAGAAGGGAGAGAATTTCATGAGAACTTTGACACCTCTGCTTGTCAGGAATGGAATTTGTGTTGTTATATCACAAAGATTTTCAACAACACCTACAGCAGCCCTCAGGGATGCCATCTCTAAGTGGAGACAAGTCAATGTCTTTGTCCACTGCATGGATTTTGATAACCTTTTGAACAGAATTCTTCCTTTCCATTTAACACTTGGAGGTTTGCCAGGACCCATTGAGGGGAAAGTTTGGATCACCACAACTTTAGGAAACTATTTAATTAAAAAGCACAAACTTCACAAATATGTCCATAGTTTTTGGACCTTTATTTATCAGAGAAAAGAAAGACCAAAAGATTATGTTTTTCAACCCAATCTCTTTGTGTTATCCCAGTTTGCAGAGAAGATTTTTCACTGTTCTTTTTCAAAGCACATCTTTTCTATCAAAGGCCGGAAAAGATGCACCCAGAAAGCCCCACTGGAGACCCAAAAGAAAAGGAGCAGTATCAAGATCACAGCTTATGAACATTATTATAGTTATATTAAGACTCTGGCCCACATTTTGAATGCTGCATATTCTTCAAGGTCAAGGAGGAGAAGGAAGGAGGCCAAAGAGAGATTCAGGGCTCCAAGGCTGCAGCCCTGGCAGGTATGATATCCTGACAAGGATCAATCAAGCTTAGAATTAAAATAGGATAGAACTGGATCGGACCTTGGATGTCTTCTAGTCCAACCTCCTGCTCAAGCAGGAGACCCTATATCATTTGAGAAAACTGGCTATCCAGTCTCTTCTTAAAAACCTCCAGTGATGAAGCACCCATAATTTCTAAAGGGAAGCTGTTCCACTGATTAATTGTTCTCACTGTTAGGAAGTTTCTCCTTAATTCCAGGTTGCTTCTCTCCTTGATTAGTTTCCATCCATTTTTTCTTGTCTTGCCTTCTGGTGCTTTTGAAAATAAGTTGAGCACCCTCTTCTTTGTGGCACCCTCTCAAATACTGGAATACTGCTATCATGTCACCCTTAGTCCTTCTTTTCTCTAGATTAGCCAAACCCAAAACCTGCAACCATTCTTCATGTTTTAGACTCAAGGCCTTTAATCATCTTAATTTCTCTTCTTTGCACTATTTCCAAACTCTCAACATCTTTTTTGTAATGTGGTGATCAAAACTGGATGCACTATTCCAGGTGTGGTCTTACTAAGGCTTTACAAAGTGGTACTAATACTTCATGTGATTTTGATTCTATGCCTCTGTTTATACAAGCAAGGATTGTATTAGCTTTTTTGGCTGCTGCCACACACTACTAGCACATATTTAAGTAATCACCCACTAGGACTCCAAGGTCCCTCTCACAGTTACGGTTTTTGAGGCAGGTTTCGCCTAATCTGTACATGTATCTTTGGTTTTTCCTGCCTAAGTGTAAAACCTTGCTTTTCTCCACATTAAATTTCATGTTGTTGGATAGGGTCCATTGTTCAAGTCTGTCAAAATCTTTTTGGATCCTGAGCTTGTCTTCTGGGATGTTGGCTATTCCTGCTAGCTTAACTAAGGAGGGGAACCATCTCAAACGTCTTGTCATACAAAAGGCCATAAAGTTTGCCAAACTAATTGCTCTGGTGTAATGTTGCAAAGAATGGGTACCATGAAATATTATTTTAATCTATATAAAAGCAATGCATACTTTTAAAAATAAATTATGGTATATATAGAATTTCCACCAAGAGGTTGTTTTGGAAATATTGCTCCCAGTCACTTTCTATCGATGACAGGTTAGTAAAAGTCCCCCCATTACTATTGTGATATGCTTCCTGCACACCTTACCTAACTGATTAGCAAAAGGTTCATCTATTTTCTATGTTTGGTTTGTTGGTCTGCAGTATAAATCTATTGCAATGTCTTTGAAATGATGAAATGATAAAAGGGATTGAGGTTACAGGAAACTTTGGGCAGTGAGACCATGCAATGTTGGAATTCAACAACTGTAGAAATTGTCTTCAGACAATGCTGGCTCCCTCAGCCAAGACAGAGATGAGCACTGTGCCGTAGAGTCAGACATGTATGATAGGGAAACCTTTACCTTTTTGGCAAACACAAGCAATAGAACAAAGTCAATTTAGTGTCTTGGACTTCAAGAGAACTGACTGCCTTCAGAATTGTCTTCAACAGCTTGCCTTCAGAAGTTACGGGTGCTTCATCACTGGAGGTTTTTAAGAAGAGACTGGACAGTCACTTGTCTGAAATGGTACAGGGTCTCCTGCTTGAGGTCCCTTCCAGCTCTATTTTGATTTAAATGATTTAAATAAACTTAGAGAATGCATGGGAAGGATTCCATGGATGAAAATCCTCAAGGGGAAAACAACTTAAGAAGCTTGGAAAACTTTGAAAAGTGAAATTATAAAATTCAAATCTAGCACAATACCATTGAAGAAGAAAAATAAGAGATCCCAGAAGAAACCAGCATGACTGCATAAAGAATTCTCTGATAAACTGACAGATAAAAAGGATAAGTGGAAAGAGGTACACATAACTAAAGCATAATATCAGAAAGTAGCCCAAATCTGCAAAGTCCTAGTCAGGAAAGCTAAGGCTCAGAAAGAACTAAGACTTGCAACAAATGTAAAACATAATTTTAAAAAATCAACAACTTCTTTCAACATGCAAACAAAAGGAAAAAATTCAAGGAAACAATTGATCCATTAATGGGAGAAAATAGTAAGAAAGTGATGAACAGCAGAAAGAAGTTCTGCTTAACTCATTCTTTGCATACTGTATGTTGTTATACAAAAGAAAAAAAAACTGTCTAAACTATCCAAAACAGTACTATAAAAGAATGATTAGGGACACATCATAAATAGGCAAGAATGTTGTAAGAAAACACCAATTGAGTTCAAATCACCAGGATCAGATGAATTACACCCCAAGGTTCTGAAGGAACTGGCAGATGTGATCACAGAACCACTGAACTATATCTTTCAAAGATCCTGGAGCACTGGGGAACTACCAGAGGATTGGAAAAGGACTGATATAGTTCCCGTCTTCAAAAAAGGGAAAAAATGGATCCAGGAAACTATAGAGCAATCAGTCTGATATCAATACCTGAGAAGATTCTGGAAAAGATAATGAAATGAATCTGCAAAGACTTAGAGGCAAGCAAAGCTATAACCAGAAGCCAACATGGGTTTGTCAAAAAATAGATCCTGCCAGAAAAGTCTTATTGCATTCTTTGTCAAAATGTCTAAATTACTAGATTAGAGAAATGCTGTGGATATGGTTTACTTGGTTTTCATTAAGGCATTTGATAAAGTAGATCACAACCTACTACTTGATAAGATAGAAAAATGTGGGTTAGACAGCATCATCACCAGATGGATTGGTACCTGATTGGTACTACACCCAACATGCAATCCTTAATGGAACTTCATATACAAAGAGGGAAATATGCAGTGGGGTACCCTAAGACTCTATCTTAGGCCCAGTACTCTTCAATATTTTCACTAATGATTTAGTAAAGGAAATAGAAGGGGAAATCATTTATTTGCAGATGACACCAAGCTGGCAGGAATAGCCAACACTCCAGAAGATATGTTTAAGAAGGATCATGACAGACTTGAACACTGGGCCCTATCTAACAAAATGAAATTCAGTGCTGAGAAATATTAGGTTTTACACTTAGGCAAGGAAAACCAAATACACAAGAACAGAATAGGTGGTACCTGGCTCAATAGTAGTAACTGTAAGAGAGATCCTAATGGATAATCACTTAAATATGAGCCAGCAATATGTTGGAGCTGCTAAAAAAGCCAGTGCAGTTCTAGGATGCATTAACAGATAGATAGAATCAAGATCATGTGTTATAATGCCTTGGTAAGACCACACTTGGAATATTGAATCCAGTTTTGGTCACCATAATATAAAAAAATATGGAGACTCAAAAGAGTGCAGACAAGAGCAACAAAAATGATTTGGGGCCTGTGGCTAAAGCATGAAGAATGATTGCAGAAATTGGAAATGTTTAGTATAATGAAAAGAAGGACTAGGGGTGACATGGTAGCAGTGTTCCAATATCTCAGGGGCTGCCACAAAGAAGAAACCTATTCTCCAAAGCACCTGAAGTCAGGACAAGAAGCAATGGATGGAAACTAATTAAGGAGAGAGCCAACCTAGAACTAAGGATAACAATTCATCATTGGAACAGCTTGCCTTCAGAAGTTGCTCCATCACTGGATGTTTTGAAAGAAGGGATGGGACAACCATTTTTTCTAAAAAGGTACTGGGTCTTTTGCTTGAGCAGGGAGTTGAACTAGAAGACCTTCAAGGTTCCTTTCAAACCTGTTATTCTGTTGTTCTGATTTTCTGCTGCCATAGACCAAGATGATTCTTCTTCCTATTGCTGTCCTCAAAGCTTAAATCAGCTTCTTTAATCTCTTCCTTGGGTTGATTGCCCTTCTCTAAACCTGATTAGATTGCATTGTTGTACAATGTTCTATCCAAGTGTGGTGCTTGCAGGAGGATCTGGTACTTCAGGTGAAGTCCCCGAAAAATAGAACACTCACTTCCTGAAATTCTTATCAACACATTGCCTTCTTTCCATGAGCATCACACTGTTGACTCACGTTTGATTTGCAAACCACTACTATTTTGAGATAATTTTCACAAATATTTTTATCAAGTTTGCCATCCCTCATCCTTCTTTTCATGCATCAGTTGTATTGCATGGTGTTTATGTGATCATTAAAATACTACTATTATTTATTATGATCATTTATCAATGTTCTGACAAATCCATACTTGTCCATGCTGTTTTCAAGAAATTTATCAATTCCTTTATTGTTTCTTTGTTCAATTTATTGGTGACCTGCTCTGGAATGTTCCCTATGATTGACAAATTTTGTCTGTTATTTTTTATGTCAATATTTTTTTTTTAATGCACTATTGACAAATTTTGCTGAACTTTTTTTTTTTTACTTTTGAAAATAGTGGTTATTTCTCCCTGCTTTAGGGATATTTGCAAATAAGACAACAGTAGAATAATGATTTGAATATGAAAATACAACATGGGATAAGAAACTATGAAGGTGAATGTTCATTCTCTGAGCTTGTGGGTTGGTTTCTGAACATTTCATTACCAGGCTAGGTAACATCTTCAGCAGAGTTTAGGGGATGTCAGTGTCAGTGTTCTTCTGTTTATAACAGCATCAGGTGTGGGTGTGTTAAGTGAGGTTCTTGTGATGGGCCAGATGTGAGACATCAGTGAGTCTTGTGATGGATTTTGTGATGGGGAGGTTGATACACCCACACCTGAAGCCCTTATAAACAGAACACTGACACTGACATCCCCTAAACTCCGCTGAAGATGTTACCTAGCCTAGTAATGAAACATTCTGAAACCACCCCACAAGCTTGGAGAACGAACCTTCACCAACATTCTACAACGTGAGCTACAGATATTTGCCACTATTGCATAAGAAAGTATATTTTCTGCTTTTAAAACTCATGGATATTTGCATTCTAGTTTCATCCCTTTGTGAAGAATAATGAGTTTTGCAATATTTCCCCATGGAAACTATACTTGGACCAAAATGAAGATGTAGCAGCAGATATGGGCATCATGACCTGCTTGGTTTTCCCCAAGAGGAACCCCAGGAAAGAGACTCTAGGGAGTTTTGAAAGAGAGAGACTTTTTATCAACCAAGACACTCTGTCAATGCTAAAGTTGCTGAATAAGGTAGGTGGAGAATTGACATGTTTCTTCTGTTTTCCAAACCCGATCTCAAGTTGGTTAAAATTAGCTATCAAGATGGGTGACTGAGAATTGAATGTGGGAATATAACAGTTATAGTTATATTAAGCTGCTTGGAAGGCTTCAGTACTATTGACCAAGGTCCAACATAGGATGCTGGGTGACAGTTCTTTAGGACACAGATCAGGGCTTTTTTGTATCCCATTTGCAATCTGGTATTACTGTAAAACTGATGAGAGAGCCATCAAAAGTTCTGAAGAGTGTGATTCCGATCGCCTCAAGTAATCGTTGCCCACAATTAACAAAAAAAAAAAAGAAGCAATTTGTTTGAGCACCGCCCAAGTTCATGTTTGGACTGAGTACAATAAGAATGGATTAAGAATGGATGTCCCAAAGGTGCTTTTTCACGAGGCAACTAACTTCTTTTTTTCTCTTTGAAGACATTTCGCTTCTCCTCCAAGAAGCTTCTTCAGCTCTGATTGGATGGTGGGGAATGGAAGGATTTATACTCCTTGCAGACAGCTGGTCATTTGCATTCTTTTAGTGAGTCATTGAGGCCACTTGGAGGTTTATATGTGTCCTGACTTTCACCTGAGCAGTGCAAATGGGTGTGGAGCTGTCTTGAAACTGTTGAAAGGAATGTGTTGTAGACTGAAGATAGATGATGTCATATCCCTCCCCCTCTGTTGAAAGAAAGTCCAGTTGTCTTGTGAAAAAAGCACCTTTGGGACAACCATGACCTGGATGACTGAGAATCTCCGTAGACATTAGGACTGGATAGAAATCCTGTTGTTCCAATTGGAACTTAGCTTTGGAATTAGGATTCACTTTGTCCTGGTTAAAGATTGTGTCACCTCAAAGGACAAGTCCATATTCTCACATGGTTTTAAGCAGCCCAGATCTGGCCAAAGCTTTCCATGCCTCTCTTTCACCCCAATGGGATAGTGTAATAGGCCACCTGGTCTTAGGAAGGAGGCCAAAGGCTTTTTCTTCACATGACATCAGAATGTTGATCTGATAGTAACCTGACTCCAAAAACTGAAGCATTTTAACATGACTTTGACATAAAAAAGTCCTTCCTGATACATATCAGGAAAGGCTTTTCTTTAGGTCAAAATCACGTCACATGAACTGGGACAATTTGAAAAGGAATACATGTTAGATTTGACCTTTGGCTTGTAGGAAACCTTTGGCTTCTTTTGAAGATCCCATAGATATAATTGTCTATCTTGATTTTTATCTACCTTAAGTCTCTCTGAGCAAAAAGGAGTTCAAAATTTGTGTAATAATAAATGTGGCTCTGTCTTTCCATGCTAGTTGGTAGTTCTTCAACAGAAACTACTTTTTCTTGGATACTTAGCAAGGCCTTAGACATCTCACTTTCCCACACAGGACTCATATTCATGTCCCCTCATACTCATGCTACATACTCATGTAGCAAATAGCAATAACACTTAGACTTATATAATACTTCACAGTGCTTTACATCTCTCTCTGAGTGGTTTACAGAGTCAGCATTATGCCCCCAACAATCTGGGTCCTCATTTTACCAATCTTGGAAGGATGGAAGGCTGAGTCAATCTTGAGCCCAAGGGAATCGAACTGCTGAACTGCTGGCAGTCAGCAGAAGAAGCCTGCAGTACTTCATTCTAACCACTATGCCACCACGGCTCTTGACACCTGATTTACCCTTTTACCCTCCTCAAATTCAAATTGAAATTCAGAATAACAGAGCTGGAAGGGATCTTGGAGGTCTTCTAATCCAACTCCCTGCTCAAGCAGGATATCCTATACTATTTCAGACCAGCGGCTACCCAGTCTCTTCTTAAAAACCTCCAGTGATAAAGTTGCCTTCACAACTTGTGAAGGCAACTTCTGTTCCACTGATTAATTGTTCTCACTGTAAGGAAGTTTCTCCTTAATTCCAGGTTGCTTCTCTCCTTGATTAGTTTCCATTCATTGTTTCTTGTCCTGCTCTCTGGTGCTTTGGGAAATAAGTTGACACCCTCCTCTTCTTTGTGGCAGTGTCTCAAATACTCCATTCTTATAATCATCATTTCATCTCCATTTCATCTCACTACTATACAGTCCTAGAAACTAGACAGTTAATTTTGCAGTTATTTGACAGCATGAAAGTCATAGACATTATGGAAAGAAATATAATAATAAACAAAGAACATCTCCTTAAGATTAACCTCTTTAATTTGTAAGGAAGTTTTCCTTTTATCTTTATTGGGAGACTTTTTTGGATTACTTTTCAAGGGGAATAACTTATCAATGTTTTATGCAGTCGAAAAGAAACCTTTCCAATTCCTACTGATCAGACGTTTCTTTCTTCATCAAAGTTTCACCCTATTGTAATAAGGTTAAGATAATAAACATTAATAGATCACTTAGAATAAATTTTATTCCAAACTTTAGTGTGACTAGATCATCTTACTTTAAAATCATGGATATCTGAAGAATGGAGGAATTTATGTTAATACTGCCATGAATAGGAATCCACTAGTTGTCACTTAATGCTTAAATCTGTTCTCAGTTCCATCCCTGCAGACTTTATTAAGAAGACAAGTCCTTTATTGCAATCTGATATGCCAGAAGCAAAAGGCAAGAACCGAATGAAGAATCTGCCTGTAGTTATATCTCCTACAACAATTTGGAATTAAAGATGTCGTATTAACCTAAGTGAAGCCCAGAAACTACTTAGCTAATGTTCTTGTGTATCTCTATTTCCCATGGATGTTGAGTCCTAATACATTTTCTTTGGCCTTCCTTGTTGTTTTTTTTCCTGCTTAGTCCCTGCCTCAGTCCAAATGTGTGGAAAATTGTCATCCTGGATTTTTCAAACAGATTTGGGAAGGGGAGCCAGTTTGCTGCTATGACTGCATTCCTTGTCCAGAGGGAACCATCTCCACTCAAGTAGGTGGGTGACACTGAAAGAAAAGCATATTGCATTCATCCATTTATACCAACATGAAAATCATTCAACATTTAAGATTGTTACCACATCTATAATGGAAATAGATTGCTTTACCTTCTCACTTTCAGAAACTAAATACTTTCCAAAGACCAAAAGGTGCTTTTTCAGGAGGCAAGTGGACTTCCTTGTGTGTGTGTGTGTGTGGTTGTTGTTTTTTTGAAGATGTTTTGCTTCTCATCCAAGAAGCTGCATCAGCTCTGACTAGATGGTGGGGAGTGGAAGGATCTAGTCAGAGCTGAAGAAGTTTCTTGGATGAGAAGCGAAACCTTTTCAAAGAAAAACAAGAAAGTCAAGTTGCCTCCTGAAAAAGCACCTTTGGGACAACCAGGACCCAGATGACTGAGAATCTCCATAAACTTTCCAAAGACAGATAAAAACTCAATTTATCTTCTTTAATTCCATTAGGAATTCATGTTCTTTTTGTTTCCATAAAATATTTCATTTATTTATCAAATTTATACAGCCACCCATTTCACAGAAAGTGATTCTTGGCAGCATACAATAAAATAAACAATTAAACATGTTACAGAATTTGAT
Organism: Azemiops feae; assembly: GCA_023970755.1. Taxonomy (NCBI): domain Eukaryota; kingdom Metazoa; phylum Chordata; class Lepidosauria; order Squamata; family Viperidae; genus Azemiops; species Azemiops feae. The sequence continues at coordinate 27,509 of JALGBA010001066.1, forward strand.
TAAAGTAATGAAACTTATTTTAAAAAAGCAAGATTGTGGGAGTGGAATATATCAAGGTGTTACACAAGATGCAACCACTAAACAGGGTTCCTTCCCTCCAAGAAGCTTCTTCAGTTCTGACTGGATGGTGGGAAATGGAAGGATTTATACTCCTTGCAGACAGCTGGTCATTTGCATTCTTTTAGAGAGTTGTTGAGGCCACCTGAAGGCTTATCTGTATCATCAGGATCACCTGAGTAGTGCCAATGGGTGTGGAGGCTGCTTGGAACTGTTGAAAAGGCTGTGTTGTAGACTGGAGATAGATGATGTCATATCCCTCCCCCTCTGTTGAGAGAGGGCTGTTCAGTTTTGACATAGATGGCCTCTTTGACCCCTCTTTCAAACCAGCGGTCCTCTACAGAGACTGAACTGGTTCCTTTTGAAGATGACCTCTAAAGAGCTCTGGTTGAGGATGTGCAAACATCCTGGCCCCTCTGGATTTCTCAGCCAAAGTGTCCTTTCAGACCATCTTCAGGGATTGGAGTGGGAGAGTGTGGTTTCCAATGGTTCTCTTTTCTTCATTGATGGTTCCATATTATTAAGGGACATATTATTGAGGGACAGAGTACAGGACCTAGGTCCCTGCAATGGACCATCCCTTAGGTCTTGAGTCTCCCTCCTTTCTTCTTTATCTTTGACCTAAAACTGCTAGATGTGGTCATTTGGTAGCATGAGGTATGGTATCATCAGTACACCATCCATAACTGGGCAGGTGTTGCTTGTTGTGATGCTGGCCAAGCACATTGAGATAGTATGGATCTGGATGGGAGGAACCAACTTTGAGTCAACTCTGGCAAGATGGAGTGGCCATCTCTTTTTGGCCCTGCAGGGTCTAGTGATAAGCCATCTCTCATTCTGGAAGGGGTAGCATTCCCCTGGATGGAAGTGATGTAAAATGTGGGGGTCCTCCTAGACTTACAGCTTCAACTTGATGTGTAGGGGGCAGCCTTGTCTGGAGGAGTCTTTAAACAGATTCTATTTGTGTACCATCTGTGCCTTTTCCTGGACTTAGGGGGCTTTACTCATAACTTAGTCACTTCCTGTTTGAATTACTGGAATGTGTTTTCCATGGGGTTGCTCTTGAAGACCACCTGGTGTATACAAATGCTCAAGAATGCAGTGACATGCACAGTTTTGGGTTTTCCTACATTAACTCTTATTGTACAAACTGCATAGGTTCCCGGTCTTTTCAAATACAATTCAGTTCATACTTAAAGTCCTACATGGCATACAACCAGGGTATCGGTGGGACTTCCTTTCCCTAAGAATATCTTCTTGTGCCACCAGGGCAGATATAACAGGCACTATTCAGATCATTCTCTAAAATATTGTCACCTTGAGGTTCCTTGCCTTTTCTGTTGCTCCTGCCCTATTGAGCATCCTGTTCCTTGAATTCCAACAAGCCAACTCATTCCTAAAACTGGATATTGAGGTTTCTTTGCTGTGCTGCAGGCAAATTAAAGCTTGGTTGAAGATGAGATGTCAGACAAATATTACATATATTTACCATTTGCTATGGCTTTCCTGTCTCTCAGTATCAAGTCTCATCCAAAGAAAGTTTAACTGAAACATGTTGTTGTTAGTTGCGAAGTCATGTCCAACCCATCGCGATCCCATGGACAAAGTTCCTCCAGGCCTTCCTGTCCTCTACTATCTTCTGGAGTCCATTTAAGCTCACACCTACTGCTTCAGTGACTCCATCCAGCCACCTCATTCTCTGTCATCCCCTTCTTCTATTGTCCTCAATCTTTCCCAGCATTATGCTCTTCTCCAGTGAGTCCTTCCTTCTCATTAGGTGGCCAAAGTACTTGAGTTTCAACTTCAGGATCTGGCCTTCTAAAGAGCAGTCAGGGTTGATCTCCTCTAGGACTGACTGGTTTGATCGCCTTGCAGTCCAGGGGACTCACAGGAGTATTCTCCAGCACCATAGTTCAAAGGCCTCAATTCTTTTGCGCTCAGCCTTTCTTATGGTCCAACTTTCACAGCCATACATTGCAACTGGGAAAACCATGGCCTTGACTATACGTACTTTTGTTGGCAGGGTGATGTCTCTGCTTTTTAGTATGCTATCTAGATTTGCCATAGCTTTCCTCCCCAGGAGCAAGCGTCTTTTAATTTCTTGGCTGCAGTCCCCATCTGTGGTGATCTTGGAGCCCAGGAAGATAAAATCTGTCACTACCTCCATTTCTTCCCCATCTATTTGCCAGGAATTGAGAGGGCCGGATACCATTATCTTGGTTTTCTTAATGTTGAGCCTCAAGCAAACTTTTGCACTCTCCTTCTTCACCCGCATCAAGAGGCTCTTTAGTTCCTCTTCACTTTCTGCCATTAGAGTGGTATCATCTGCATATCTTAGGTTGTTGATATTTCTCCCAGCAATCTTAATTCCAACTTTTGATTCATCTAGCCCTGCCTTTCTCATGATGTGCTCTGCATATAAGTTAAATAGGCAGGGCGACAGAATACAGCCTTGCCAGATGCCTTTCCCAATTTTGAACCAATCAGTGGTTCGTGTCCAGTTCTCACTATTGCTTCTTGACCCGCATATAGGTTTCTCAAGAGACAAATAAGATGGTCTGGTACTCCCATCTCTTTAAGAACTTGCCACAATTTATTGTGATCCACACAATCAAAGGCTTTAGCATAGTAAATGAAGCAGAAGTAGATGTTTTTCTGGAACTCCCTAGCTTTCTTCATGATCCGGCGTAAGTTGGTAATTTGATCTCTAGTTCCTCTGCCTCTTCGAAATCCTGCCTGTACTTCTGGTAGTTCTCGATCCACATACTGCTGGAGTCTAGCTTGTAGGATTTTAAGCATAACTTTACTAGAATGTGAAATGAGTTCAATGGTGCGATAGTTTGAACATTCTTTGGCATTGCCTTCCTTTGGAATTGGAATGTAAACTGACCTTTTCCAATCCTGTGGCCACTGTTGAGTTTTCCAAATTTGCTGGCAAATTGAGTGTAGCACCTTTACTGCATCATCTTTTAAGATATTGAATAGCTCAGCTGGAATACTGTCACCTCCACTAGCTTTGTTGTTGCTCAGCTTTCCTAAGGCCCATTTAACTTCACATTCTAGGATATCTGACTCGAGGTCAGTGACCACCCCATCGTGGTTATCAGGGATGCTAAGTTCATTCTTTTATAGTTCTTCTGTGTAATTTTGCCACCTCTTCTTAATCTCTTCTGACTCTGTTAGGTCCCTGCCATTTTGGTCCTTTATCATGCCCATCTTTGCATCAAATGTTCCCTTCATATCTCCAATTTTCCTGAAGAGATGTCTGGTTCTCCCTATTCTATTGTTCTCTTATATTTCTTTGCGCTGTTCATTTAAGAGGGCATTCTTATCTCTTATAGCTATTCTCTGGAATTCTGCATTCAATTGGGTTTATCTTTATCTTTCTTCCTTGCCTTTCGCTTCCCTTCTTTCCTCAGCTATTTGCAAAGCTTCCTCAGACAGCCATTTTGCTTTCTTGCATTTCTTTTTCTTTGGGATGGTTTTAGTTGCTACCTCTTGTACAATGTTGCAAACCTCCGTCCATAGTTCTTCAGGCACTCTGTCTATCAGATCTAATTCCTTAAATCTATTTGTCACCTCTAGTGTATATTCATCAGGGATATGATTTAGTTCATACCTGAGTGGCCTAGTGTTTTTCTCTACTTTCTTCAATTTAAGCCTAAATTTTGCAATGAGAAGCTCATGATCTGAGTCACAGTCAGCTCCTGGTCTTGTTTTTACTGACTGTATAGAGCTTCTCCATCTTTGGCTGCACAGCACATGGTCAATCTGATTTCAGTGTTGACCGTCTGGTGATGTCCATGTGTAGAGCCGTCTCTTGGGCTGTTGGAAAAGAGTGTTTGCTATGACCATCGTATTCTCTTGATAAAATTCTATCAGCCTGTGCCCTGCTTCATTTTGTACTCCAAGGCCAAACTTGCCTGTTATTCCATTTATCTTTTGGCTTCCTACTTTAGCATTCCAATCCCCCATAATGATAAGGGCATCATTTTTTGGTGTTGATTCTATAAGGTGCTGTAGGGCTTCATAGAACCGGTCAATTTCATCCTCTTCAGCACCACTGGTTGGGGCATAGATCTGGACTACTGTGATATTGAATGGTTTGCCTTGGATTCGCACTGAGATCATTCTGTCATTTTGGGGATTGTATCCCAGTATTGCTTTTCTACTCTTTTATTGACTATGAAGGCTACTCCATTTCTTCTGAGGGATTCTTGCCCTCAGTAGTATACTTGATGGTCCTCTGAATTAAATTTACCCATTCCTGTCCATTTTAGTTCGCTGATTCCTAAGATGTCGATGTTCAGTCTTGTAATCTCTTGTTTGACCACGTCCAGTTTGCCTTGATTCATGGATCTTGCATTCCAGGTTCCTATGGAGAAAAGATCTTTACAGCATCGGACTTTCCTTTCACCACCAGATGCATCCACAGCTGAACGTCCTTTCAGCTTTGGCCCAGTCACTTCACTCTTTCTGGCACTATTAATACTAGCCCTCTGCTCTTCCCCAGTAGCATATTGGACACCTTCCAACCTGAGGGGCTCATCTTCCAGCGTCATATCTTTCTGCCTTTTGGTACTATCCATACCAATACTGGATACTGGATACCATACAGATACTGGAGTGGTTTGCCATTTCCTTCTCCAGTGGATCACATTTTGTCAGAGCTCTCTGCTATGACCTGTCCATCTTGGGTGGTCCTGCATGGCATAGCTCATAGCTTCATTGAGTTATGCAAGCCCCTTCATCACAACAAGGCAGTAATCCATGAAGGGAACTGAAATATGAGAAGAGATATAAACTCTAAGACTGCAACAGAAAGGTAGCTGGGGCCTGATTTGATCTCCATTGTATTTAAACTGCTTTATTTAAACTGCCCAGAGCTCCTGGGAGGTTTTACAAACTCTAAGACTGCAACAGAAAGGTAGCTGGGGCCTGATTGGATCTCCATTGTATTTAAACTGCTTTATTTAAACTACCCAGAGCTCCTGGGAGGTTTTACAAACTCTAAGACTGCAACGGAAAGGTAACTGGGGCCTGATTGGATCTCCATTGTATTTAAACTGCTTTATTTAAACTGCCCAGAGCTCCTGGGAGGTTTTACAAACTCTAAGACTGCAACAGAAAGGTAGCTGGGGCCTGATTGGATCTCCATTGTATTTAAACTGCCCAGAGCTGCTGGGAGGTTTTACAAACTCTAAGACTGCAACAGAACTAATTTTTATATAACTAAAAATCAAAAGCAGTGGTACATTCAGGGCAAGTGTGTTTGAGATTCCCTGTATCTAAGAATGTCTGGCTTAGTTCAGTGCAACACTTGCTTTGCAGCTGTCTTTCACAGTACCCTTTTCAAACTTGGAAACTATCCTATCTGTAAACAAATCAATAGTCTACAAGGACAGATTATTTATCTAGGGTCTGTAATCTCTGCTCTTCAGGCAGAAATTAGGTGTCCAGTTCAGTCCCACTACTTTACTGAGCCTCCATGCTATCAGCCCCCTCTACCACAAAGATCCTGCAGGAGAAGGGCAGTGTGGACAACCGTGGGATCTGGCAGGGTGAGAGCTGTGAACCATAAATGCAAAGCTTTCGCTGTGTCCCTGCACAACAGATACAATGCCCTTGCTGACCTTAATAGGGACATTAAGGAGACAGGTAAAGGTACTTGTGATGATAACTCAAATAAGCAGGGGATCGTGGTCCGAGATGAAGAATTTGTTTTTGACAGGGAGAAGTGTGAATCAGGTATTACACATCAGTCATGCAGAACAGAAAGGCATCCAAAAAGAGAAGCCACCTTCTGGTAGGTGATTCAATTATAAGGGATGTAAATTTAGGAAAGGACACAGTGGTTTCAAAAGAGGTCAGGTGTCTTCCAGGTGCTACTGCCAGTAGGGACAAGAAGCATATTTCTAAAATAATCAAGAATGCCAGCAAGGACTGTGATGTGGAGGCCATTGTACATCTTGGCACTAACGATCTGTCCCAAAAAGATGTACTCTCTGTGCAGAACGATTTCCAGAGCTTGGGGCAGGAACTTAGCAGAATAGGCTGTAGGCTTACTTTTTCAGAAGTTTTACCAGTATATAAGGAGCAAAATGGAAAAGGCCAGCGTATAGCACAATTCAATATGTGGCTAAAGGAGTGGTGTAAAGGGGAAGGCTTTGGATATATTAGTCATGATGTCTGTAGCTGGTCCAATGAAAAAATGTACAAAAGAGATGGTTTGCATCCATCAAAGAAAGGGACTGAGTTACTCGGCTATAAATTCACAGATTTTCTGGAGGAATATTTAAACTAAACAGCGGGGACAGTGAGTTAATTGATACAGAACATCCCTGTCCCCGGCAATCTAAAAATTATAGGACTATCAGTGCATGTAACATAGATGTGTGTGTGGACAAGAATATCAACCTTGCTGTCAAGCAAAATCAACCTTCTAACAGCGAGTGCCACACAAAGTGCACTAACCAAATAGGTGGTAAGACAATAGGGGAACTCAGGCACCACACAGGTCACGTAGAAAAAAATAAACACAGGATCAGTCATAAAGGACTCAAATGTCTATACTCCTATGCACAGAGTATGAACAGCAAACAGGGTGAACTAGAAATTCAGGTTAATGAGGGCAGATATGATATTGTTGCCATTACGGAAACATGGTGTGATGAAACCCAAAATGCAAAACACAGTTAGAGGGATTTAAATTATTTAAAAGAAACAGACCAAATAAAAGAGGAGGAGGAGTTGCTCTATATGTAAGAAATAACGACATCACTACAGAAATAGAGCACAACAATGATGAAAACTGTCTTGAATGCATTTGGGTCAATATAAAAGGGGGGGAAATGACATTGCCATAGGTATATACTACAGGCCACCCAACCAAACAGAGGAAATAGATGAACTTTTTGCTCGTCAGCTAACTAAGGTATGTAGGAAGAACATCACAATAGTAATGGGGGACTTTAACTACCCTGACATCAACTGGGAGACAAACTCTGCACCAAGTGGAAGATCAAACAACTTTGTCTCCCAAAAAGTAGAGAAGGGAACTAGGGGATTAGCCATTTTGGATCTAATTCTCACTAACAGAGATGAAATGATAGACGGTGTTGAAGCCACAGGAACCTTGGGAGGAAGTGATCATGCAATATTGGAATTCAACATTATGGAAGCACAAGCACTAGAACACAGTCAAACTAGAGTCTTGGACTTCAAGAGAGCTAATTTCAATAAACTTAGAGAGGGCATGGGAAGGATTCCATGGATGAGAATCCTCAAGGGGAAAACAACTCAAGAAGGTTGGGAAATTTTGAAAAGTGAGATAATAAAAGCCCAGTCTAGCACAATACCAACAAAGAGGAAAAATAACAGCTCTCAAAAGAAATCAGCATGGCTGCATAAAGAACTCTCTGGTAAATTGAAAGATAAAAAGGACAAGTATAGAAAGTGGAAAGAGGGGCACATAACTAAGTCAGAATATCAACAAATAGCCCGAGCCTGCAAAGATGAAGTGAGGAAAGCTAAAGCTCATAATGAACTAAGGCTTGTGACCAAAGTCAAAAATAACAAAAAAAGCTTCTTTCAACATGTAAAAAACAAAAAGAAAGTGAAGGAAATGATTGGACCATTAGTGGGTGAAAGTGGCAAGAAGGTGACAAGCAACAGGGAGAAAGCAGAACTATTTAACTCATTTTTTGCATCTGTCTTTACACAAAGGGAAAAAACAGACCAACCTACCAAAAATAGTGCCATAAAAAACAGAATAGAAACGCAAGTTAAGATAGGCAAGAAAACGGAAAAGAGCTGATGTAGTTCCCATCTTCAAAAAAGGAAAAAAAATGGAACCAGGAAACTACAGACTTATCAGCCTGACCTCAATACCTGGGAAGATTCTGGAAAAGATAATCAAACAACAAATCAGTGAACACCTAGAGGCAAACAAAGTCATTACTAAAAGCCAACATGGGTTTGTCAAAAACAGATCATGCCAGACAAATCTTATTGCATTCTTTGACCAAATGACAAAATTAGTGGATCAGAGGAATGCTGTGGATATAATTTACTTGGACTTCAGTAAGGCATTTGATAAAGTAGATCACAACCTACTACTTGATAAGATAGAAAATGTGGGTTAGACAGCATCACCACCAGATGGATCCGTAGCTGGCTGACGGCCGTACTCAGCGTGTGGTCCTCAATGGAACCGCATCTACATGGAGGGAAGTGTGTAGTGGGGTGCCCCAGGGCTGTTCTGGGCCAGTGCTCTTCAACATCTTCATCAACGATTTGGACGAGGGGATAGATGGGGAAAATCATCAAATTTGCAGATGACACCAAGCTGGCAGGAATAGCCAACACTCCAGAAGACAGGCTTAAGATACAGGAGGATCTGGACAGACTTGAACACTGGGCACTATCTAACAAAATGAAATTCAATGGTGAAAAAAGTAAGGTTCTACATTTAGGCAAGAAAAACCAAATGTAAGGTATAGTATAGGGGTACCTTGCTCAATAGTAGTAACTGTGAGAGGGATCTCGGAGTCCTAGTGGACAATCACTTAAATATGAGCCAGCAGTGTGCTGCAGCTGCCAAAAAAGCCAACACAGTGCTAGGCTGCATTAACAGAGGGATAGAATCAAGATCACGTGAAGTATTAATACCACTTTACAATGCTTGGTAAGGCCACACTTGGAATACTGCATCCAGTTTGGTCACCACGATAAAAAAGAGTTGAGGACTCTAGAAAGAGTACAGAGAAGAGCAACAAAGATGATTAGGGGACTGGAGGCTAAAGCATATAAGGAACGGTTGCTGGAATGGGTATGTCTAGTTTAATGAAAGAGAAGGAGGGGGGACATGATAGCAGTGTTCCAATATCTCAGGGGCTGCCACAAAGAAGAGGGAGTCAAGCTATTTTCCAAGGCGCCTGAAGGCAGGACAAGAAGAACGGATGGAACTAATCAAGGAGAGAAGCAACCTAGAACTAAGGAGAAACTTCCTGACAGTAAACAATTAAACCAGTGGAACAACCTGCCTCCAGAAGCGGTGAATGCTCCAACACTGGAAGTTTTTAAGAAGAGACTGGACAGCCATTTGTCTGAAATGGTATAGGGTTTCCTGCCTGAGCAGGGGGTTGGACTAGATGACCTCCAAGGTCCCTTCAAACTTTATTATTATTATTATTGTTATTATTATTATTGTTGTTGTTGTTGTTGTTGTTGTTGTTGTTGTTGTTGAATATTTTTTCTCAGATACTGAAAAATGCATCAAGTGCCCAGGTGATCAATTTCCAACCAAGAACCCAGTACAATGTGTCCCCAAAACAAGAAACTTTCTTTCCTATGAGGAACATCTGAGCATCATCCTCATCTCCTTTGCCCTACTCTTGTTCCTAACCACAGGCTTTGTTCTTATCATATTCCTTAATTACCAAGAAACTCCCATTGTCAAAACCAACAACCGGGACCTCTCCTACATCCTCCTGGTCTCCCTGCTGCTTTATTTTTTGTCCTCCTTTTTCTTCATTGGACAACCAAGGAAAGTTACATGTCTTCTCCGACAGCCGGTGTTCAGCATTGTCTTCTCAGTAGCTATGTCTTCTATGATGGCCAAAACAATCACAGTGGTGCTGCCCTTCCTGGCCACTAAACCAGGGAACAGGGTGAGAAGATGGTTGGGAAAGAGCTTAACCAACTCCATTATACTTTCTTGTTCTGGTGTCCAAGTTCTCATCTGTGCCATGTGGCTGGGAGTGTTTCCCCCATTCCCTGACTCTGATCTGCACTCCCAGCCTGGAGAGATCATCCTTCAGTGCAATGAAGGCTCTGTCATCATGTTTTATGTTGTCCTTGGCTATATGTGTTTCCTAGCTTCCATTTGCTTCATTGTAGCTTTCCTGGCCAGGAAGCTGCCTGGGGCTTTCAATGAAGCCAAGTTGATCACCTTCACCATGCTGGTCTTTCGCAGTGTATGGGTCTCCTTCCTGCCCACCTTTCTGTGCACCAAGGGAAAATACATGATGGCCATGCAGGTCTTCTCCATCTTGGCCTCCAGTGCTGGAATGCTGAGCTGCATCTTCTTCCCCAAGTGCTACATTATCATCCTGAGGCCAGATCTAAACAATAAGGAAGATAAGATAAGATAAGATAAGATAACCTTTATTGTCATTTTTATACTGTGGGCACAACCGCACACATCAAAAATGAAATTTAGTTGCCCGCTCTCAAAGTTAAACACATACATGACACACACCTAAACATACTATGAACAACATATGTATAGACCCACATCCCTACATATACGTAGGAAATAAATATTAAATACTGTCCATCTTGAATATATAACGGAAGGAGGAAGCTTGAGAGTTCGTAAGGTTAATGCTATATGGAATGAAACTATGGCTGAATCTGGATGTTCTGCTATGGATACCACGAAGCCTCCTCCCAGAAGGTAACAAGGAAAACAGGTTGTGAAGAGGATGTGTAGTGTCCCAGATAATCTTACGGAGCCTGCTCAAGCAACGCTTCTGTGCTATGTCCTGGATGGGAGGGAGGGAACTGCCAATGATCTTTTTGGCCATTCTCACCACTCTCTGCACCGTCTTCCTGTCTGAAGCAGTGATGCCTCCAAACCAGACTGTGATGCTGTATGACAGGATGCTCTCGATTGTCCCCCTGTAGAAAGTGGTCAGGACAGGGGAAGGAAGATGTGCTTTTCTCATGCGGCGCAGAAAATGCAGGCACTGCTGTGCCTGCTTCACCAGTTTCTCACTGTTGGGTGACCAAGTTAGCCTACTCGTTAGCTGCACACCCAGGAATTTGATGCTGGTAACCATCTCCACTGGTGAATCATTAATGCACAGAGAAGTGTGGCTGTGCCTGCCTTTTCTGAAATCAACAATGATCTCTTTGGTTTTTCCGGTATTTAAAACTAGGCTGTTTTCCTTACACCAGTTCACCAACCCCTCAACCTCCTTGCAGTAAGCTTCTACCTTGTCATCCTGAATAAGGCCCACTACTGTTGTATCATCTGCGAACTTCACAATATGGTTGGTGGCAAACCTACCACAACAGTCATGGGTCAACAGGGTGAACAGCAGCGGACTTAAGACGCAGCCCTGAGGAAACCTGTGCTCAAGAAAATGGTATTAGAGGTATTTGTTCCAACTCACACATATTGGGGCCTGTTGGTAAGAAAATCAAGAATCCAGTTGCAGTGGCTTCCGGTTCCGGATCGCGACACGTGCAGTCGCACGGAGAGAGCCGTCTCTCCCATCGGCTGCTTTCCCTTCGCCGGTAGACCCTTAACCGGGTCGAACGTCGCCCCGTAGAGGCGACCACTGCTTGAGGAGGCTCCTGCTTGACTGGGGAAGAGCGGCAGCTCTCCCTAGTTTGAGCTATCTCCTTAGGGCCGTCGGAGGAAAAGATCGGCCACCAAAATGGACGATCACTTCGTCGCACCAGCTGAAAGCCAGAAGAACAACTAAGCGTAAAGAACCCCCGTGGAGAATCCGGGTGAGACCTTTCCTACCCCTTTCTTCCCTAATTACTCTCCTGTCAAAAGCTTTTCTGTTTGAATTACTTCCCTGCTGTGAGGGAGCAGCGTTTGGGCATTCGGGAAAAACAGCTTTGGAAAAAGAAAAAAAAAACCAGTTAATTTTTATGGACTACTTAAATTTTGGAATACTGAGGGGACCTGAAAACATATTATTCTTGATTATTATTGTTATAACTACGCATCTATTACTTTGGAGAGGCCTTTCTTCATCTTTTTCAACACGAAAAATAAAAAATCTATTAATTTGGAAACAACAAAAAAAAGATTTTATGGTTTGCTGAGGACATCTTGTGTCGAAAAGTGGTACTGCAACTCTATATTTTTTTATGGCTGGGAATGGCTATGACCTTCAAAAGATGATAAGCATAAGATAACTGAACAGCTGGTCTATTGAAAATTGGAGGTGAACACTTGTTTGATTTCTACGAAATAGAGCCTTCTCTAAAAGATTAAAAAATCTTTCTACTACTGATATGGAACCTAACACACAGCTGGACTATGAGCTCATATTGGAAAAAATTCTGGAAGCCACAGAGGATATGAACTCTTACTTTCAAACTTTGACAGATCAAATTATAGACCGAAAGACAGCGCAGAAGAAGCAGATTGGCGCCAAAGAGATTAGTGAACAATATGTACAACCTAAAGAGGAACCACGTCAACAACTCAACTATGAAACTACACTGAGAGAAACTGTGGAAACCAAAGAACAAATTAACTTTATACAACTCCAAACGCAATCTATGGAGAAGCCTGATGATCAAAGAATAACTTTAACGGAGATGTCTGAAGCATTAACATCAACAGAGACTGACACTCAGATACAAGTTATTGAAAATTGTGAAAAGGTGGATAAACAACTGGCAAATATAACATGGAATAAAACGGCTTTTACCATCCAAAGGCTACTAGAAGAAAGGAAAGAGAACTTTGACCAATTTGAAGCGTTAAAGAATATGGACCTTTTAATATTGTGGTTTGATGATGCAGGAATTCTATTATGGAAACCGTTATGGCACAGAAAGAAACCTAGAGTTAGATTTAAAAATGTATCTTAAAGTTTTATTTAATGGGTTTAAAAAGGCTTTGATTTTTTGACTGAGTTAATAACTAATGGAGCACGTGAAATTTCTAAGAGGATACCCTTTGTAACAATACTTTGTTTTAGACATGATAATTACTGGAGAGGTAAACTTTATTTACTGGTTTAAAAAGATTTTCATAGATATAGATGAATTGATAGAATATATACTTAAATTAGATAGAAATCTATTTGTTGGTTTGATATTTTTACTTTAAGATAATTATTTTGAAATAGAAGGAGAATAAGAGGGATGGGTGACAAGAGAAGAAATGGTATTAATGAAGAAAATATAAGAATATTACTGCGGAAATAATATACCAGATATAATTACTATGTAAAAAAAAAAGGATACCCGAAGTGTTAATAATATGTCTATCTAAGGCCAATTGGAACATGGTAATTGTAAGTTAGTAAAGCTTAAAAACAGGACCTGGATCTTTAGAATTGAAATGTGAGTGATATTTGATAGGATTGTTTGAAGCTTATATAGAAATGTATTAATCTGAATATGCAAGACTAAATGAGGGAATTAGAGAGGGAATTTTAAATGAATTGATTTGGGCTATATATTTGTGATTGTTTTTCTTTTTTCTTTTGGATGTTCAATATACCCACCTCCACGGTGGTTCCTAAGCACTCTGATGTAACCCTTTTACCCCTATAAAAATCTAATAAAATATATTTAGAAAAGAATCCAGTTGCAGAAAGGAGTGTTTAAGCCTAAAAGGCCCAGTTTGTCTACTAGATGCTGGGGAATGATTGTGTTAAACACCGAATTGAAGTCGACAAACAGCAAACGCACATGAGTATTTCTTTCCTCTAAGTGCTTCAGGCTCAGATGGAGAACGGAAGAAATAGCATCCTCCGTAGAGCAATTTGGTCGGTAGGCAAACTGAAGCAGGTCAAATGCTGGCGGGAGGCTAGATTCAATAGTGTCCTTTATCAGCTTCTCAAAGCATTTCATGATGGTGGATGTCAGTGCAACCGGACGGTAATCATTGAGGCCTGTAATTGTGGACTTTTTTGGCACTGGCAAGATGATGGCCATCTTAAAACACGATGGGACCACTGCCTGTTGCAATGAGAGGTTGAAAATATCTGTGAGAACACAAGCCAGCTCCTCTGCGCATTCCCTGAGGACACGTCCAGGGATGTTATCTGGGCCTGCTGCTTTCCGAATGTTAACTGTCTGCAGTGTTTTCCAGACAGAGGTGACATCAAAGCTTGGCACTTGCTCATCAGGATGGGGCACAGCTTTCCTAGCAGGAGTGCTATTTGATACCTCAAATCTACCAAAAAATGCATTCAGTTTGTTTAGAAAGTCTGTGTCATTCTTGCATCTCGATGGAGCCACCTTGTAATCCGTAATGGCCTGGATCCCTTGCCACACTCGCCTGGTGTTTGTTGGGTCCTGAAAAAAGTTCTGAATTTTCTGGCAATGGGCTTGCTTTGCACCTTTTATGGCACTTTTCAGATTTGCTCTGGCTGTTCTAAGTGCCAGCATGTCACCAGATTTAAAAGCCACATTCCGTGCTTTTAGCATCTTGCGGACCTCATAAGTCAGCCACGGTTTTTCATTCGCCCTCACAACAATGCTTTTCAGGACACAGACATCTTCTATGCACTTTTGGATATATGCAGACACCATGGTGGCATACTCCTCAACATTTGTATGTTGGTTATCAGTAGCTGCTTCCTTAAACATGCCCCAATCTGTGCACTCAAAGCAGTCTTGTAATGCTTCTATAGCTCCCTCTGTCCAAACCCTCACCTGCTTTACTGTAGGTTTCACTCTGACTAATTAAGGTTTATATGCTGGAATAAGCAGCACTGAGAGATGGTCAGAGGAGCCCAGGTGAGGGCGGGGGATAGCTTTGAAAGCCTTCTTGATGTTGGAATAAGCAAGATCCAGTGTATTGCCCCTTCTGGTTGCAAAGTCCACATATTGATGGAAATGTGGCAGGGTAGCTTTCAAATCCACTTGGTTAAAGTCTCCCACTGCAATAAATGCACTCTCTGGGTGAGTAGTTTGTAAGTCACTGATGGTATGGTGGAGAACCTTCAGGGCCTCTTCTCTGTTTGCATCAGGGGGGATATACACAGCTGTGATAATGGTAACAGAGAATTCTTTAGGCAGATAGAAGGGTCTGCATTTGATGGTCAAAAGCTCCACACCTGGGGAGCACAGACTTGAAACCACCTTGGCATTATTACACCATCTGTCATTTATATAAAAACAGACACCCCCTCCCCTGGATTTGCCACTAAGAGTAATACTCCTGTCCAGCCGAAATGTTGAAAATCCCATCAAGGTAACAGCACTATCTGGGACAGAGGGCTTTAACCAAATCTCTGTTGCAATAACGACACAGCAATTTCTCACCTCCCTATTTGTTGTTAAATCCAGCCTCAAGTAATCCATTTTTGGTTCTAAGGAGCGAGCATTTGCAAACAAAATAGATGGAAGAGACACTCTGTAAGGTCTAGCTTTTAGCCTAGATGTTAGGCCTCCACGTTTGCCACGCTTCCTCCTTCGGTCGCACCTCCTCCTTTTCTTCTGAAGATAATCAGCAACGGAGGGAAACTTCCCAGCTGCAATGGCTGCTCCTCCACTCTGCCCCTGCGGCCCAAAATGCTGCCTTTGCTGCTCAAAACACTGAGCACGATGCTGCTCCTCCAGACATTGCAGCTGATCTCTCACCCTCCGTGTCAGCCGCCGGCAACTCCATCCTTGATTTTCTCCTCTGTAGTAATCCGAGGCCATGCAGGCTCTCCTGAACAGTTTTCTCCACTGTTCCTTTCACGCTGAATTTCTTCATCTCCAACATGGACTGACGTTTGTATGAAAGTTTAGCAGCCCAACTCAGCTTAGTTGTCCCTATTTCTGAAAAGTGTTTCAGTCCGGATCATTCATTTCCCTCCCTAACCCCCACACTTTTGAGAGCTGAAGCAGCCACAGCCAAGCAAGGCGCCACCATCTTTTTCATCTATTTACTATTTACTATTAGGAACATCTAATAGTAAAGATAAGGAAGTAATATTAAAACTTTTTTTACGTTCATGACATTTATTTTTCAGTGCAGTTATTATTGGGCTTCTATGCTTCCTTTGCATCAGTTTGACAATTAAAACTATTTAAAACCAAATGAAATAAACTTATGAATAGTGCAAAACTAATGAAATTAAATTCCAACATAATTATCAAACAGTAAAACAAATGAATGAATAATTAATATTGTCGCACAGCTAGTGAAAGACAGGATAAGAAATGAGATAGTTATATTAACACAACACAGCTGCAGAGGAAACAAGATTTCCCCAAAAGGAGGAGGAAGGAGTCTTTTTCCTTAGGTGGGTTAAATTTGGAAATCTAAGTCTCTGTGAACATGATTTTTCTCTATGACCTATTAAAGTAGGTGAGGGTAGTAGAGCTGGGTGTTAAGAAAATGCAGATGACCCGCAGTGGCAACACTCTGGATGACCCTCTTCAGTTATTCCTGCATCTTTGCAGACCATAAACCTGGGAGAGAAACCTTGCTCAGATCTTACTAATGTGCCCCTGCAAAATCATGAACTGTGAACTTTGTTGGAATTCATTGTTGGAATGTATTTCTATGCAACAACTACAGTGATATTCAGTCAGTAGTATTTACATGTTTGGATCTATGGTATATATCAGTGGTAGTAAACCTATGGCATGCATGACAGAGGTGGCATTCAGAGCCCTCTCTGTGGGCATGTGCGCCATCGCCCCAGACAGAGGGACACAGGGCCAGGCTGCTTTCCTCCTGCTCTCCATGCATGCGGAGTCTGGGAACAGCTGCAAGAGCTGGGCAGGAGCAGGTTTTGCAGGAGAGTGAGTGAGTAGCCTTTGGAAGTGACCAGTGGTGGATTTCAAATCATTTAACAACCACTACTCTGCCTCGCCTTCCCTCCGCTTGCTCAGGATGGGCTGCTCAGGAGGTCGGCTGGGGTGGGGGCAGGAGCTCCCGGTTGCAGAATTGCTGGAGGTCCCAGCTGGGGGGGCAGGAAGGTACAGTTGGGGAGGTTGCAGGAGTCTCAGACTTGGGTGAGTGCAGGAGGGTGGGGGATCATCAAGTCCTGGCTGGGGGAAGGTGAGGGGTTCTGGCTATGGGGGTGGGAGGGCTGGGACACCTCTGCAGAAGAAAGCTACCCCCTCACCAGCCGAGCCTCACATCTACACTCTAATCATGTAGGATTTCATAGAAGGGGCACCAGGCAGGGGGCTGGGGGGACGGCCGGCAGGGGGGGAAATCATAGTTGCCGCCATCTCCCTTCCACAGTGCAGCCACATCAGCATGGGCAGAGACGGCCCTGGGACAGCCGGAAGGGAGCCCTCATCCGGTGCAGGTCCTGTCCACTTGGCGGCTCTGATGGGGGGTGGCAGCGGCTGCTGCTCCTGCTGCTCTGAGCCCCTCGACTGGTCAATCACACAGGGAAGAAGGAGGAGGAGGAGGGGCGGCTGGGTATCTGGAGCCACCTCAGCAACCCAATGAGGCATCGGATCTTGCACACTGGCTGCCCAGCCTCATGGGGCAGTGGCACCTGGGCAATGTGTGGTGCTGAACAGGAGGTGGTGGTGGTGATCCCTGAATCGTCAGGCCCAGCCGGCAGCAGATCCAGAAGCAAAGCTGTGTTGTGCACCCTCATGCTGGTGGGGGCAGTGGCAGGGGAAGGTGAGCTGTGGTGCATGCCCACCCCTTGCCACCCCACATCATCCCACATGCACATCCCAGGGCGCATGCGGGATGATGTGGGGCAGCAGCAGCAAAGGGTGGGCTCACACCAGATCCCACCTTACCCTGCCGCTGCTGCTGCCCCCACCAGTGTGAGGATGGGCAGCACAGCTTCACTTCCAGATCTGCTGTCAGCCAGGCCTGGCAATGCAGGGATCGCCACCGCCACCACCTCCTGCCCAGCTCCGCGCATTGCCCAGGGGCCATTGCTCCATGAGGCTGGGCAGCTGGTGCACCAGATCTGCTGCCTCATCGGGCTGCTGAAGAGGGGCCAGCTGCAGCCAGCAAGCAGCCAAGGTGGCTCCAGACCCCCAGCTGCCCCTCCACCTCCTCCTGCTTTCCTGCATTGTTGGCCGGTTGGAGCAGCAGGAGCAGCAGCAGCAGCAGCCGCTTGCATCAGAGCCATTGAGCGGATGGGGCCCAGGCTGGGCAAGGCTTCCTTCCAGCTGTCCCAGGGCCATCTATGCCCACGTCGATGAGGCTCTGGGTCCAGTTCGCCATGATGCAGGACAGTCTGCAGGCTGTGACTGCTGACGAACACCATCGGCCCCATGCGCTTGCTGGCCTCTGTGTGCGGGGGCCAATGGTGTCAGGCAGCAGCTACACCTGCCTCGCCTTGCCTTGCCCTGTGGCAATTGGCAGCCCCACCCTGCCTTGCCTCACCTCACCCCACAGGATGAGCCTCCTGCCCACCGCCCCACCTGCCAGAGACCCCCTGTATCTCCCCCAACCCTGCCCGGCCGCTACAGGCATTCCTCCCCCACGAGCAATATCAAGGTGGCCAAGCCCACCCCAGCCACATCCATTCAGTCTGCCATGACCACTGCAACCACGCCTACCCAGTGGGCCATGCCCACCCAGCACCTGGCGATAAATAAGTGGGTTTTGGGTTGCAGTTTGGGCACTCGGTCTCTAAAAGGTTCGCCATCACTGCTATAGTTGCTTGGGAATTAGGAAGGGAGAGTCGTCTTCGGAGATGGAACAGACTCCCTCCCAGCCCATTCCAGCCTGACTCCAAGGTCGCTGCACCCCAAAGATGACCTATTATCTGTCCTGTGCTTTGGTGTTCTCAAAACTACCTTGCAGCACTCTATTGGCTGCTGGTGGATTGGTCAGGGGGGGTTGAGTTTTGAAATGGGAAGAATAGCTTGGTGCTTGGTGTGGGAATGCTAGATTCTGCTTGACTTTGCTGCAACCACTGTCTCTCAGTAAAAGTTCTTTTGATTAACCATATGGAGTCAAGAGTTGTACTTTCTTGAGAGGGCTAGCTGGAGCAGGTCTTTATATGTGGGCATTGGGAAGCTTATCTGTTCATTCTGCTCAGTAGTTGCATCTCTTCCTACTGACCCCTACAGGGTGTGAAATAGGCTGCTACAGGACATTATGAACATGTCGGATTTTGTAGATGGAGAACATGGTGGCAATATGAGAGATGTCAGTCTCAGTCCTTTCGAGGACAATGAAAAGGTCCTTCTGCTTTCTACAGTTATAGTTAGAAACATTGATCTCCCGAATTGAGAGCAGGTCCAGTGCAGCATCCCAGGTCATTTTGGGGTTCAGATTATTGTCATTGAGATGGTAACCCAGGTGGAGATTGGATAGGAGCTGGAAATGCAGGTTGATCTTTTTTTTTAGAATAATATAGTTGGAAGTGACCTTGTAGATCATCTAGTCCAACCTCCTGCTCAAGCAGGAGACCCTACACTATTTCTGACAGATGGCAGTCCAGTCTCTTCTTGAAAGCTACCAGTGATGAAGCTCCCACAACATCTGAAGGCAAACTGTTTCATTCGTTGATTGTTCTCGCTGTCAGAAAATGTCTCTTTATTTCTAGGTTGAATTTCTCCTTGATCAGTTTCCATCTGTTATTCCTTGTCTGCCTTTCAGGTGCTTAGGAAAACAGGCTGATCCCCTCCTCTCTGTGACAGCCCCTCAAAAATTGGAAGACTGCTATCATGTCTCCCTTGGCCTTTCTCTTCACTAGACTAGCCATGCCCAGTTCCTGTAACTGTTCTTCATATGTTTTAGCCTCCAGTCCCCCCAATCATCTTTGTTGCTCTTCTCTGCACTCTTTCTAAAGTCTCAACATCTTTTTTATAGTGTGGAGACCAAAACTGGATGCAGTATTCTAGATGTGGTCTGACTAAGGCTTTATAGAGTGGTATTAGTACCTCAGATGATCTTGATTGAATCCCTCTTGAATGGCAAAAAGAAGAGGTCTTTGCAGCAGTGGGTGGAGGCTCCCCTAGTTAAAAAAAACAATATAAATTGATTGAATAGAAAGTATCAAAAAGAAAGCGAGAGCTAACAGAAAAAAAGTTAAAAGTGCAGCAAGAAAAGAAAACAGTTTTTTTTAAATATCACATAAAGTTATAAAATATAAAGAAGTTGCTTCCAATATTCTTCACAGCAATGATAAGTCTAGTTATGTTTTAATCGCTCTCTCTCTCTCTCTCTCTCTCTCTCTCTCTCTCTCTCTCTCTCTCTCTCTCTCTCTCTCTCTCTCTCTCTCTCTCTCTCTCTCTCTCTCTCTCTCTCTCTCTCTCTCTCTCTCTCTCTCTCAAGTTACTTGTAACGCTCTTCTTCCTATAATCTATCCTGTCCAATCATTAAAAGCATAAATTGCAAAAGGACTTTTGTGGGCTTTTTATGGAAAAGGGCAATAAAGATAGTAAAAGTAGACATTATGCTTTCTCTAATAAAGGAAGTCAGTTTATTCATCTCAGCAAGTTTTGTCCATTTAACATAGAATAGAATAACAGATTGGAAGGGACTTTGGAGGTCTTCTAAAATTAGGCTGGATTCAAGGATAATGATTGCTTCCATGAAGATAAAGCACAGGCAGCACTAGAGTTAAGTGTCACCAACCTAGAACTTCCCTATCAGCCTCTGGAGGCAAGAGACCCCATTGAAGGACAGCAGAACTCAATTTTCTGGCTGTTGAACTATCTTCATCCAGCATTACTTTCTAGACATGTCCTAACAGGAAGGGCTGTGACCACTACGGAACACTGCCCCAAGGGGTGTATCTGTGATTTTTCACTAACGTGCTTTTCTCCAGCTACCCCTCCTTACATTGAAGAAGTTCAGGGTCCCAGGAGGAGAAGTTACTTCTCACTGTAATAATCACCATCCCTGTCTCTGAGACCTCTTCTCCTACTTCTCCAGTGACTGCCTTTTTTGTAAACATCAGACTGAAGCAACATAGAATGGATCTTTTAAAAGGATAAATACTATGGGTTATGCTCTTTGTGGCTCAAATTACAGAAAGACAAGAACTGTGCTCTTGAATTGTACTTTTTCTTTATTCCAGGTGAATCTTGGTTTGTCTCTGTTTGAATCAGGAAAGCCACTGGATATTCCATCCTGTGAGAATGCTTCCAATTCTTATAATTCTTCTTTAGAAATGGGAAGGAGACTGATTCAACCCCATGAATTATGGATCTCCTGCTACTTCTGATGCTGCTGGTGTCCCAGCCAGTCTCTGGGAAGTTGAGAATGAAGTGCCCACTGAATTTGGCCCACCAGGATGGAGAAAAGCCATGGAGTTATTATAAACAAGGAGATCTTCTCATTAGTATAGTCATCTCTTCATCAGCAATAGCACCTGCAAAATTACCTTTCAATATGGCTCCTTTTAGTCAGATTCGATTGTAAGTAATTCACGGCATTTCATTTCCTCCATTTGCAGTTCTAACACTCTTCTTTTTTCTTCTTATATTACTTATTCCTATATTGACCAATTTCTTGAATCCTTTTGATTTCAATGGCCTCTCTCTTTTGTCTTATTTTCTGGGAGAGGCTCAAATCAAAACATGAGACAAATAAAGCCTTAAAGAAGTTCACATTACTTTCTTCTCCCTGTTCAATCCTCAATTCATGACATGAATACTTGAGTTTTGTTGAAAGTACTGATTATTGTAGTTTCCCCTTCCCAGGTCATTTCCATACTTTTATAACCACTGATTGATATTCTATGCCTGATTTTTATAGGAATAGAAGATGACTCAGTTTTAAAACAGGTTCTCTAGGTCACTCATCAGAAATCCTCTTCCTTTTATGATTGTTCTATTTTAATAACTGAATTATTCTGCAACCCATTTACTGGGCTGATTAAAGTTAGTACTTTTACAAATAATAGTGTATTTGTGATTTTTAATCCCTTTAGAGGACTATCTCCATCCTATCTTCTCGACACTCACAAATATTAAAGGGTGACAGGTGACTATCATTTGCCTCTGGTTTTCAATCAATATTAGCTTAAGTTAGCTTGTGGAGAATAAGTCAATCAAATAGAGAAAAAGTATTTGGTTGTTGCTGTTAATGATGCTAATATTAACATGAGCATGGTTTTACACTAGTTTACCTTTTGGAAAACAAAGAATACTACGCATGATTTTCAATATTGAAGTTTTTAATAAAAATCACCAGCACCTGCACAATCTCACATTGGGCTACAACATCTATGACAACTATGTGAACACACTTGGCACTTCAGATGCCTTGCTGGACATGCTCTCTACTGGAGAAGCCAATGTTCCCAACTACAGCTGTGGAAGGAAGGACAACCTTTTGGCTCTTGTTGATGGAGCTGACAGTGACATATCAATCCAGATGTCAACATTAGCAGGCACCTACAAAGTCCCACAGGTTTGTGTTTGTGTTCCCCTATCTGGCAAAGTAAGTGGGGTGGTAGCATTTGATGATAGATCCAACCATATCTTCCTTATAGAATTCAAGAGCTGCTTTTCACTATGGCAATTGTAGGTTTCATGGCTGGGGATTGATATTACAGTGGGGAGGGAGCAAGGATCAAAACAGAAACATCTAGTCATGACAACATCCTCTTTTCTTTGAGGGTTTCTGCTGCAGACTTGTGAGGAGAGGCTTTGTGTCAAATCAAAGGATTTTCTGTACAATAGGAAGGTGCAGCATTGATGGAAAGTTCACATTTTGTACATGATCTTGGTCAAAATAATGATATTCTCAATCATGAACAAATCCCAGATTTATAAACAGAGTTCCACTTGATTATCTTTCCCACTGTTGATGAAACATATATGTGTTATGAATCTGTAGGGAGCATTAACATTAATTAATCATTTTATATTTAAAAACCCTACAAATATATTATCCAACATATAATTATGTTTTCCCCCAAAATGCTCAAGATCAAATTCATAATAAAAGGCTTGAAAATCAATATTGCTCCAGAGAAGATTGTCCATCAGCTGAACAATTAAACAAATACCTCACCTGGTGGGATTCTCTATTAGCAGGTTCATTGACAATTATAAATAATATCTGCTGTACCCATTTCAGTTGAAGATGACAATTGTAGTTCCCATATATTAAAAAAGGGAATAAAATGGACCCTAGCAATTCCAGGCCCATTTGTCTAGCAGATATTGTGCCTTGAATAAATGCCAGCTTCCCCTTGAATAGAGATGAGAGTGGTAGATGAAAAGTCCCTTCCTTGTAGAAGAACCAACAGTCTTTAGGTAGATTTGATATACTATTGACAATTGGGTTGTCTTGAACCATCTAACTGGAGAAATATCAGTCAGAAGAAATACTTGTTTGCTGCCTTTATAGCATTTGAGCACGTTCACACCTTCCCTTACCTGGAGAACTTTTCTCTGTGACTGAATCTTGGCACCCTCAACATCAAAGGAGCTCATTTAGACCAAAGGTACAAGTGAATGCACTGTTAAAAGAATTTTAAAAAATTCATAGCTATGCAGCTTCCTTAGCCTGAAATATTAAAGTACACTTTGCACTTATATTGACCTGAACTCTGGGATTTAATTTATATCACTACTAGAACAAATCCAATTACATCATCTGAGAAGTATGTTCAGGGTGAATAAAAAACTTCAGCTGCTGCCCTCAGAGAGAATTGAGAATTTATACAATTTATAAAATTTTGCCATGTAATTATTTTTTATAGAAATTAATGGCATGGAAACCCAAATCTATGCTAAAACAAATAAATTTCAATTAAAAAGTCCTCAAATTGTACAACTGACTAATTATTTTAGGAACTGTGGTCTCCCTGTCTTTTTACAACTGGAGAAAAAGCTAAGAAAATTGCTAAACAAAGAATCCAAGATTTTCAAAACAGAGAAAGATATAGCCATCCTCAGTAAGTCTGGCACACTGAAATGCATTAGCTGCTCCAAATGTACCTTCCAAGTATTGAGTTAAGACTTCCAAATCCCTTACAGTGAACATGCTTGTATTTGTGGAGCTCAAGAGATAGAAGATGTAATATATCTATTATTTTGAATGTCAATTGTATAAGAAAGAGAGAGATTAATATATTGGATTGCACTATAGAGAAACAACATATTGGGATCCTAATATTTAAAAAAATGTATTTTCTGTGTGCTCAGAATTCATATATGAGTATTCCTTATACTTATTCTATTGTATTAATTAAAAAAATTCTACATTTACATGCTATTTTGTTAATGTTCTGTGTTTTATATTGTGTATCTTGATATAGCCTAAAGACTAATCAAACATATTGTTCTAATATGTGCATGAAAGAAAAGTTGGATTCATTAAAATCTAAAAATTGGGATTTGGTAGGACCCCAAATATAACACAGAATTCTTCATTGTTATTTCAGATCAGTGAGAGAATTGCTTCAGAGATTCTGAGTGATAAAAGTAAATTCCCTTTTTTCTATCCGATGCTCCCCAAAGAAGGGTTCCAGAACCCAGCAATTGTCCAACTGCTTCTCCATTTCGGATGGGCCTTGATTGGTCTCTTTGCTCCAGACACAGAGGAGGGAGAGCATTTCATGAGAACTTTAACTCCAATACTTGTCAAGCATAAGATTTGTGTTGTTATATCACAACAATTCTCAAGAACTGGACATACAGGACCCCTCAGGGATGCCCTGTCTAAGTGGAAACAAGTCAATGTCTTTGTTCACTTCATAGAATTTGCTTCCCATTTTACCAGAATTCTTCCTTTCCATTCAATACTTGAAGGTTTGCCAGGACCCATTGAAGGGAAAGTCTGGATCATGACAATGATGGGCGTATATTTCATACGAAAGGACAGGCTTCTCAAGTATATCCATAGTATTTGGAGCTTTCCTCTTCAATGGAAAAAAAGCTGGCAAAAAGATGATGCCTATGAAACACCTTTCTTTCTGAAACATAAATTTCAAGCTGAGTATTTTCACTGTTCTGTTTCAAAACACATCTTTTCTGTCAAAGGCCGGAGAAGATGCATCCAGAAAGCACCAGTGGAGACCCAAGAGAAAAGGAATAGGATGCAGATCCCAAATCAAGGTGTTCCTTACAGTGTCATTAAGATTCTGGCCCATGCCTTAAATGCTGTGTCCAAATCCCAGAGGAGAAGGAAGAAGGGAGAAGAGAGATTGGGGGCTCCAAGGCTGGAGCCATGGAAGGTATGGGGTCCCAACAAGGATCCATCAAACTATAAAATCCTTTCAAGGTCTTTGGTGCTCTCTGAGCTTGGTTGTTTAAGATCATAAGCTTCTGTATAACATCTTATATTTAGTGGGAGAGCACTGCATCCCTTCTACAACCAAGACGTTTCGTATATTTGAAAAAATGTTCCCAGATTCCTTCTGATATTGTTGTTAGTTGCGAAGTCGTGTCTGACCCATCACGACCCCATGGACAACTTTCCTCCAGGCCTTCCTGTCCTCTACCATCTTCTGGAGTCCATTTAAGCTCATGCCTATTGCTTCAGTGACTCCATCCAGCCACCTCATTCTCTGTCGTCCCCTTCTTCTATTCCCCTCAATCTTTCCCAGCATTAGGCTCTTCTCCAGTGAGTCCTTCCTTCTCATTAGGTGGCCAAAGTACTTGAGTTTCAACTTCAGGACCTGGCCTTCTAAAGAGCAGTCAGGGTTGATCTCCTCTAGGACTGACCGGTTTGATCGCCTTGCAGTCCAGGAGTCTTCTCCAGCACCATAGTTCAAAGGCCTCAATTCTTTTGCGCTCAGCCTTTCTTATGGTCCAACTTTCACAGCCATACATTGCAACTGGGAAAACCATGCCCTTGACTATACGTACTTTTGTTGGCAGGATGATGTCTCTGCTTTTTAGTATGCTGTCTATATTTGCCTAGCTTTCCTCCCCAGGAGCAAGCATCTTTTAATTTCTTGGCTGCAGTCCCTGTTGTGTCCTGAGCCTTGCTGAGTCAATCAGCAAGGCACAGACAACCTGCAGGGTAACTGCAGAGATCCGGGCAGACCACGTGTCTGCCCGGGACCGGTTACATAGACCCGGGCAGCCCATAAGTTGCCCGGGACCCAGACAGGCTGTCTCTAGCCTCGTGCGCATGCGCAAGGCAGGAGAATAGTCTGCATTCATTGGTTGAGCTTCCCCTTGCAGGGGAAGTATAAAAGGGCATGTTGCCATTCCCTCGCTTGCTTCTGTTCAGTGCAAGTACCAAATAAAGAACATCTTTTTGCATCAACTGCCTCGTCTTCATGTCTGTGTTGCAAACAGAACATTGGCGACGAAGGTGGGATCCGCCATTGGGGATCCCGAAGAAACAGAAGTAGGCCTACTCACCAAGGTCAGGAAAGAAGCGCGGCGTCCAGCAGGAGCAGCCGCCGGCCAGCATATATACGCTGGAGGCGGGCTTGGCTTCGTCGGACCCCTTCTCAATTCCTGACGGCGAGAGGCATAGACGAGGCCATCTAATTGAAGATGTCCAAGCTGGGCCGTCTGGGCGAATTTGACATCGCGCATCCTGAACACTAAATTACTTTAGAGTAAACAAGATCCAGCCATCGACGGAGAGACGGCGACCGGATCGGAGAGGGCCACCACCTGCATCCCCTCGATGTTTCGGCTGTGGGGGTCGCCACAGCCGGTTTCGATCTGCCGTCTGTCGAGCATGCGGAAGGCAAGGCCACATTGCATCGGCCTGCATAGGCCGCCCAAAGAACAGGTCCCCAGAATTGCCTCTGAAAGGTACCAAGGTCCCCAGCCAAAACAGGGTGGGTTTTTGCGCATCTAGGAGGGGGGTGTTCAAGACAGGAATGCATAGGCCCCTCAAGAAAAAGCTCTGTATTGATGTGAAGTTGCAGGGAGTTTCCCTGGCTATGGAGCTGGATACAGGCTCCGCGTTGTCTATTATTTCAATGGACATGTTCAACAAGATTTGTTTCCGGAGTGGCTCAAGAGTAAAGCTCAGGCCTTCCAACCTTGTCCTTACTGATTTTCAAAACATGAGAGTAAGCGTAAAAGGGGAAGCCACACTCAGAGTACAGCGAAAGGGCTTCAATGGTGCATTGGATGTAGTCGTTGTTGGGGGGGACAGAACGAGTCTCATCGGACTCGACTGGTTCGAGGCACTTGGGATCCAGGTGACCGGTCTGAACCAGCTGCAAACGGCTAACCTTGCGGGCGTATGCAAGGAGTTTGCAGATGTGTTCAGCTCGGAACTTGGATCATACAAGGGGCCTCCCATTACATTAAAATTGGATCCAGGCATTACACCCATAAGGGTCAAGCCTAGGAGGGTGCCTTTTGCCTTAAAAAGTAAGATTGATGCCGAGTTGGACAAGCTGCTCCAACAGGGCATCCTGGAACCCGTGGACTCTAGTCTATGGGAAACCCCCATAGTGACTCCCTTAAAATCCAATGGGGAAGTCCGCATATGCGCGGACTATAAGTGCACGCTGAATAAGGCCTTGCAGCAGCATGCTTATCCTGTGCCCGTGGTGAGCCACATTCTGGCCTCACTGAAGGGAGGGAAGTACTTTGCTAAGCTTGATTTGGCTCAAGCATATTAACAGTTGCCTGTTGATGAGGCGACTGCTGAAGCCCAGACCATAGTCACACACAGAGGTGCATTCAAAGTAAAGAGGCTGCAGTTTGGGGTAAATGTAGCCCCTGGCATTTTCCAAGGGGTGATGGAGCGAACGCTCAGAGGGATTCCCGGGGTCTGCCCCTATTTTGATGACATCCTCATTGCAGGAGAATCATCAGGAAACTTAGCCGAAAGGCTGAGGACTGTCTTGTTGAGGTTCCACCAAGCTGGGCTGAAGCTTCAGCAGGACAAGTGTCAGATCGGTGTGCCATCCACCGAGTTCTTGGGGTTCCGCATCGATGCAGATGGCATCCACCCCATGGAATCCAAATTCAAGGCCATCCAAATGGCCCCTAGTCCCCAGTCAAAAACTGA
The DNA here is from genome assembly GCA_023970755.1 of Azemiops feae. Classification (NCBI taxonomy): domain Eukaryota; kingdom Metazoa; phylum Chordata; class Lepidosauria; order Squamata; family Viperidae; genus Azemiops; species Azemiops feae. The sequence continues at coordinate 55,158 of JALGBA010001066.1, forward strand.
GTTTCAGGCTTTTTTGGGCCTTTTGAACTTTTACCATTCCTTTCTTCCAAACAAAGCTGCTGTGGCCGAGCCGCTTCACAGACTCTTAGACAAACAGGCTCCATGGGCATGGACAAGGGTCCATGAGGAAGCCTTCTCAAAGGTCAAAGCCTTATTATCCTCAAATACTGTACTGGCTCACTTCAATGAGCAATTGCCAGTGTGCATCGCGTGTGATGCTTCCCCTTATGGGGTAGGAGCAGTGCTAAGCCATCTCAAGGAAGATGGAACACAGGTCCCTGTGGCCTATTATTCTAGGACCCTCTCATCTGCAGAGCAAAATTATGCTCAGATTGACAGGGAGGCCTTGGCAATAATCTCAGGCATAAAGAAATTTCATGATTTCTTGTATGGACGCCAATTCACAGTCTATACTGACCACAAGCCTTTGCTAGGGTTGTTCACAACCAACAAACAAACTCCCCAGATAATATCTCCTAGGATGCTGAGATGGTCTATATTCTTAGCAGCGTATGATTACACACTGGTTCACAAACCAGGTACTGAGATGGGCCACGCAGATGGCCTAAGCAGGTTACCTCTTAAGCAAATAGAGGCAGACCCTGCCCCAGCTGTACATATTCTGTCCATTCAGGACTTACCAGAATCTCCCCTCAATGCTAGGGATGTGGCTGCAGAAACTGCCACTTATCACACGCTTGCACGCGTGCTGACATGTGTGTTGTCAGGATGGCCTGACACGTGTCCTGGTGCTGAATTCCAGAGTTTCTGGCGCAGGAAGCACGAATTGTCCACATTTAAGGGGTGTATCCTGTGGGGCAACAGAGTAGTCATCCCGGCCTCATTGAGGACTAGAGTATTGCTTTCTCTTCATGAGGGACATCCAGGAATAGTGAGGATGAAGGCGCTTGCGCACAGCCATCTTTGGTGGCCTGGCCTCGATAAAGACATCGAGGCCCAGGTTCAGGGATGCCAAGTGTGCCAGCAATCACGGCCAGAAATGCCCCAGGCCCCTGTACATAGGTGGGAGGAGACACTCACTCCTTGGTCACGCGTTCATATTGATTATGCTGGGCCCTTTCAGGGGCAATTCTTCCTCCTCCTCGTGGATAGCCATTCCAAATGGCTAGAGGTCTTTCCTGTGTCCTCTACTACTACTGCCAGGACCATCCAGGTGCTCAGAGGAATTTTCGCTTCCCATGGCCTTCCTGATGTTTTAGTTTCAGACAATGGTCCACAATTTACCTCTTCTGAGTTTCAGGCATTTCTACAAGCCAACATGATCCGGCATGCCACATCTCCTCCTTTCCATCCTGCCACCAATGGTCAGGCTGAACACATGGTGCGCACCACTAAAGATGCATTAAAGAGAATCACTCAAGGACCCTGGCATCACAGGTTAGCTGATTTTCTTCTCACACACCGCACCACACCATGCACAGCCACTGGAAAGAGCCCAACTGAACTCCGCTGGGGTCGCAGACTCATCACAAAGCTGGACAGGCTTCACCCAGACCGGGTGGTTTCACAGGTGTCGCAGCCGCGGCCACCTAGGAGACTTCAAGTGGGTGATCCGGTCTGGACCAGGAACTATGGGCAGGGGCATCTCTGGGTACCTGCTGTCATCTCTAAGGTTTCGGGACCGTTGTCCTATGAAGTGATCTTGGATGATGGGCGTGTCCTCCGGCGCCACATTGACCAGCTGCTTTGGCGGCTGCTGGGCCGGCATCACTCCCCTGACTCCACTCTCGGGGGGGAGGGGGACCCCAATTACGATTGTGGATCACAGTCTCTCCAAGCACAGGGGTCTCCAAATGTCCCAGATGAGGGTCTGGCCATGCAGGCAGATCCTGACTCTGGCATGGAAGCAGGGAGTTCTGCCATGGAGGCAGCTCCTGACTCTGGCAGAGGTCCCTGGCTTAGGGCAAATGGCCGTAAATCGGCTACTCAGGGCACCCCTGCTGCTGGCCTTGGGCCCGAAGGACATTGCTCCCAAGGGGAGTTCCAAGGGTTTTCGGGGAACTCCACCCCACCAAGGAACTCGGGGAACTCGACCCCACCAAGGAAATCTGGTTTGGGTTTAGCGGACCCAGCCAGTCAGCAGTTAGGGGGAATCCCTGAGTCTTCTGGGTGACAAAGTCCTGGTTTGTTGTGCGCAGACCGGGAGCCAGCACTCCAGGCACCCAAATTAATTCCCCCACGTGTCATCACACCCGGCCCTACCTTGGATCCGCGAAGATCGGGGCGGATTAAGGCCCCGCCTAAATACTTGCAAGAGTATGTGTGGTCCCTAGAGGGCGATTGTTATCAAAAACTGAAAGACCGTGGGTTAATTTGAATCCATGGGGAACCAGGTTACCAAGTGGTATGGGGAACAGCCAGGGTGGCATTTGGATTAAATGATACATGGTACTGATATAGCTCGCGACGGCCTTGTCCCAGCCTAGGGGGGAGGGGTGTTGTGTCCTGAGCCTTGCTGAGTCAATCAGCAAGGCACAGACAACCTGCAGGGTAACTGCAGAGACCCGGGCAGACCACGTGTCTGCCCGGGACCGGTTACATAGACCCGGGCAGCCCATAGGTTGCCCGGGACCCAGACAGGCTGTCTCCAGCCTCGTGCGCATGTGCGAGGTGGGAGAATAGTCTGCATTCATTGGTTGAGCCTCCCATTGCAGGGGAAGTATAAAAGGGCATGTTGCCATTCCCTCGCTTGCTTCTGTTCAGTGCAAGTACCAAATAAAGAACATCTTTTTGCATCAACTGCCTCGTCTTCATGTCTGTGTTGCGAACAGAACAGTCCCTATCTGTGGTGATCTTGGAGCCCAGGAAGATAAAATCTGTCACTACCTCCATTTCTTCCCCATCTATTTGCTAGGAATTGAGAGGGCCAGATGCCATGATCTTAGTTTTCTTAATGTTGAGTTTCAAGCCAACTTTTGCACTCTCCTTCTTTACCTGCATCAAGAGGCTCTTTAGTTCCTCTTCACTTTCTGCCATTAGAGTGGTATCATCTGTATATCTTAGGTTGTTGATATTTCTCCCGGCAATCTTAATTCCAACTTTTAATTCATCTAGCCCTGCCTTTCTCATGATGTCCTCTGCATATAAGTTAAATAGGCAGGGCAACAGAATACAGCCTTGAGAGACGCCTTCCCCAATTTTGAACCAATCAGTGGTTCCGTGTCCAGTTCTCACTGTTGCTTCTTGACCCGCATATAGGTTTCTCAAGAGACAAATAAGATGGTCTGGTACTCCCATCTCTTTAAGAACTTGCCACAATGTGTTGTGATCCACACAATCAAAGACTTTAGCATGGTCAATGAAGCAGAAGTAGATGTTTTTCTGGAACTCCCTAGCTTTCTCCATGATCCAGCGTATGTTGGCAATTTGATCTCTAATTCCTCTGCCTCTTCGAAATCCTGCCTATACTTCTGGAAGTTCTCGATCCACATACTGCTGGAGTCTAGCTTGTAGGATTTTAAGCTTGTAGGATTTTAAGCATAAGTTTACTTGCATGTGAAATGAGTGCAATGGTGCAATAGTTTCAACATTCTTTGGCATTGCCTTTCTTTGGAATTGGAATGTAAACTGACCTTTTCCAATCCTGTGGCCACTGTTGAGTTTTCCAAATTTGCTGGCAAATTGAGTGTAGCACTTTTACTGCATCGTCTTTTAAGATTTTGAATAGCTCAGCTGGAATACTGTCACCTCCACTAGCTTTGTTGTTGCTCAGCTTTTCTAAGGCCCATTTAACTTCACATTCTAGGATATCTGACTCGAGGTCAGCTCATTCTTGTATAGTTCTTCTGTGTAATTTTGCCACCTCTTCTTAATCTCTTCTGCCTCTGTTAGGTCCCTGACATTTTGGTCCTTTATCATGCCCATCTTTCCATGAAATGTTCCCTTCATATCTCCAATTTTCTTGAAGAGATCTCTGGTTCTCCTTATTCTATTGTTCTCTTCTATTTCTTTGTGCTGTTCATTTAAGAGGGCATTCTTATCTCTTCTAGCTATTCTCTGGAATTCTGCATTCAATTGGGTGTATCTTTCTCTTTCTCCCTTGCCTTTTGCTTCCCTTCTTTCCTCAGCTATTTGCAAAACTTCCTCAGACAGCCATTTTGCTTTCTTGCATTTCTTTTTCTTTGGGATGGTTTTAGTTGCTACCTCTTGTACAATGTTGCGAACCTCTGTCCATAGTTCTTCAGGCACTCTGTCTATCAGATCTAATTCCTTAAATCTATTTGTCACCTCTACTGTATATTCATCAGGGGTATGATTTAGTTCATACCTGAGTGGCCTATTGTTTTTCCCTACTTTCTTCAATTTAAGCCTATTTTTTGCAACGAGAAGCTCATGATCTGAGTCACAGTCAACTCCTGGTCTTGTTTTTACTGACTGTATAGAGCTTCTCCATTTTTGGCTGCAGAGCACATAGTCAATCTGATTTCTGTGTTGACCGTCTGGTGATGTCCATGTGTAGAGACGTCTCTTGGGTTGTTGGAAAAGAGTGTTTGTTATGACCATCGTATTCTCTTGACAAAATTCTATCAGCCTGTGCCCTGCTTCATTTTGTACTCCAAGGCCAAACTTGCCTGTTATTCCATTTATCTTTTGGCTTCCTACTTTAGCATTCCAATCCCTCATGATAATAAGGACATCATTTTTTGGTGTTGGTTCTATAAGGTGCTGTAGGGCTTCATAGAACCGGTCAATTTCATCCTCTTCAGCACCACTGGTTGGGGCATAGATCTGGACTACTGTGATATTGAATGGTTTGCCTTGGATTCGAACTGAGATCATTCTGTCATTTTGGGGATTGTATCCCAGTATTGCTTTTCCTATTCTTTTATTGACTATGAAGGCTACTCCATTTCTTCTGAGGGATTCTTGCCCACAGTAGTATACCTGATGGTCCTCTGAATTAAATTCACCCATTCCTGTCCATTTAATTTGCTGATTCCTAAGATGTCAATGTTCAGTCTTGTCATCTCTTGTTTGACCACGTCCAGTTTGCCTTGATTCATGGATCTTACATTCCAGGTTCCTATGGAGAAAAGATCTTTACAGCATCGGACTTTCCTTTCACCACCAGATGCATCCACAGCTGAGTCCCCTTTCGGCTTTGGCCCAGTCGCTTCACTCTTTCTGGCACTACTAGTACTAGCCCTCTGCTCTTCCCCAGTAGCATATTGGACACCTTCTGACCTGAGGGGCTCATCCTCCAGCATCATATCTTTTTGCCTTTGGTACTGTCCATGGGGTTTTCATGGCAAAGATACTGGAGTGGGTTGCCATTTCCCTCTCCAGTGGATCACATTTTGTCAGAACTCTCTGCTATGACCTGTCTGTCTTGGGTGGCCCTGCACAGCATAGCTCTTAGCTTCATTGAGTTATGCAAGCCCCTTCACTACGATAAGCCCCTCTAAACCACTATGGCTCTTCTCCTTAATGTCTTTCCTGAAGGATAAAAGTAGCTCCTTTGATCTCTTCCTTTCCTTCTTTGTCCCTGACTAAAGCTAATGAATTTTTTGTGCAATGTCTTCTCCAAGTGTGTTTCCTACAAGAGGACCTGGAATGATTCCACTAGATCATTAATGACATTATTGTTGAATTAATAATATGGTTATTATCAGATCATTAAAATATTACTACCACTTTATTATAACTACGTATAGAATAATGTGAGAAAAACTATAAATGAAATCTTAAAGAAAGATATAGATTGTTGGTGCCATTCATTTGTGTTATGCAAGATTCAACCATGTATCAAGTCTTAGATGCTAAAACTAGTTAATTTCCAACTGGATTTTATTTATACACCTCTATCACAAAATTATATTTTTATTTTCTGGAAGCTGGAAATTTTTTTAAAGGAGATCAAAATAGCTTTGGCCAAGTGTTATTATAATTTTTGCATCACAGAATCATGATTTATCTGTTTCCTTTATTAATGAAAATATAGAAGAATCAATGGCCAAGGTCCAATTGTTTTTCATAACTCCCCATTTTTATCAGTAAGATTAAAAATATTTTTTACAGTTTTTAAGATAGTTGTACCTACTTAATTATTATGCCATCCAGTGTTCAATTAACTAGATCCCAATTCAGGACATCATGAAGCATTTTGTTAATTCTGTTCTGTGCAAGTTCTACCACTACAATTCAAATCATCTATTAAGGAAATGTAAGAATTTGTGGGAATGAGTTTGGAGGACCACAGAAAAGATGCAGGGAAGAATCAGATAAGTTGGTTTTGGGGGGAGAGCAACTCGCAGTTGCATAACAGGCAGAGAAAGAAACTCAGAAAAGGTCCTCTCTAAAAAAATTTGACTGTCAAAAGAGATGGTGAAACATTTGTACTTTCACACTTGCAAGATACTGTTAATGTAATTTTACAATAAAGTAGAATTAGTTCATCTGGTCATTTTTCCTATCTCCTTTACCTGAATGAAGATTAAGCTTGCAACTTTCTTCTTAACAAATTCTTGCTTTTGGGTGATCACCCTGTTGTTTTCAAGGAGTTTATGAATACTCTAGTTATTTGGATATTTTGTGTTTTTGATTGGTGATCTTTGCTAGAGTGTTCTATATAATTGACAATTTTTGTAAATTACATCTTGTCAATATACTTTTTGTCAGTATACTGTATGATTGAGAAGTATTACTGAAACTTTGTTCTTGAGTTTAGAAGATGGTGCTAACACTTGTTCTTCCAACTTACAATATTTGCAAGTTAAACAATCATAGAAGAAAGTTTGAAATGTAAAATGAGATAACAGATAAGAAACCAGATAAGAAGCTGCTTTTAAAATTCCTGGATGTTTCCATTCTAGTTGCATCCATTTTTAAAGAAGAATGAATTGTGCAATCTTTCCCTGATGAATGTGTACCTGGATCAAAATGGAGACGTAGCAGCAGACCTGAGGATCTTTAGTAGGGTGGTTCTCCCTGAGGAGGATCCCATCAACCAGCATTTGGGGAATTTTGAAAGACAGAGACTTACAATCAACCAAGATGCTTTTTCACAGTTAAAGTTGCTCAACAAGGTGGGGAAAATATTGATGTCTTTTCCCTGTTTTCCAAAGATGTTTCAAGTGGGCTACACCTAGTCAGAAAAGTGGATAACCTTCACAAAGAATTGAATGTGTGGAGTAAAATATCTATAATTTTCTTAGGTAGATACAGAGGCTTCAGTTCTATTGTCCCAGGTATCCTTCAGATGCTACAGTGTTGAATATTGTTGTAAGCTGATTCAGCTATATCTAATATGAGATTTGGGGTGATTGTTATTAAGGACACAAATCATTGCCAATTTAGTATCTCCATAAAACTGGAAAGAGAGACGGCACCATATGTTGTGGATTTTATAGCTTGAGGTTCACTTGTTCATTGTCTTTTAATATCAAAGATGAAGGAATTCTGTTGACCATTGCATGAGTTCAGGTTTGAACGGAATCTGACTAAATTGAATCAGTGGAGGTCCTGTTGATGCAATTGGGAAATAAGCTTCATCTTGTCCTGTTTGGAGTCAGGGTCTCCAAAAATTACAGGCCCATAGTCTGCGATGTGTTTAATCAGCCAAGTCCATAGTTATGCATGCCTCTCTTTAATCCCAGTGAGATAGTGGAATTTAGGAAGGAGGTCCAAGGCTTTCACTTCACATGAAATCATAATAACTAGTCTGATGCAGGATTTATTTTATTTTATTTATTTTATTTATTTTATTTATTTTATTTATTTTATTTTATTTTATTTTATTTTATTTTATTTTATTTTATTTTATTTTATTTTATTATTTTATTTTATTTTATTTTATTTTATTTATTTTATTTTATTTTATTATTTTATTTTATTTTATTTTATTTTATTTTATTTTATTTTATTTTATTTTATTTTATTTTATTTTATTTTATTTTATTTTATTTTATTTTATTTTATTTATTTTATTTTATTTTATTTTATTTTATTTTATTTTATTTTATATTATTTTAATTTGAAGCAAAGAAAAACAATTCCTGACTTCCCCTTCAGTTCCCTTGTCTAAGTCATTTATGAAGATGTTGAAGAGTACTCGGCCTAAGACGGAACCTTCTGGTGCCCCACTGCTTACTTCTCTCATGTGGATGTAGTGCCATTGAGGACTACTTCTTGAGTATGGTTTGTCAGCCAGCTACAGATCCATTTGGTGGTGATGTTGTCTATTTCACCTTTTTCTAGCTTACAAGGAGTAAGTTGTGGTCCACTTTGTCAAATGCCTTACTGAAATCTAGGTATATTACATCCACTGCATTTCGTTGGTCTACTAGTTTTGTCACTTTATCGAAGAATTAGATAAGATTGGTTTGGCATGATCTGTTTTTAACAAATCCATGCTGGCTACCAATTATAACTTTGTTTGCTTCTAGTTGTTCGCAGATCTGGTTTTTTATTATCTTTTCCAGGATCTTCCCAGATATTAATGTTAGACTGATTGCACTGTTGTTTTCTGGGTCTGTTTTTTTTTCCCTTTCTTGAAGATGGGAACCACATCAGCCCTTTTCCAATCCTCAGGTACTTCCCTGGTGCTCCAGGATTTTTGAAAGATGTGGTGCAATGGTTCTGAGATAACATCTGCCAGCCCTTTCAGAACTCTGGGATGTGATCTGGTGATTTATATTCGTCAAGGTTGGACAGGTGTTCTCTTACCATTTTCTTCCTTATTTTGATTTTTGTTTCTAGTATGTCTTTTGCAGTGTTTTTTTTTTTTTTTTTTTGGTGCTTTGGTTTCTTTTTCTGTGGAGACTGATGCAAAGTATGAGTTAAGCAGCTCTGCTTTCTCCCTGTTGCCTGTAATTTCCTTGCCATCTTCTCTCTTTAGTGGGCCTACAGTTTCCTTGACTTTTTTCTTGTTGTTAATACGTTGGAAGAAACTTTTTTTGTTGTCCTTGATTTCTGTTGCAAGTCTTTGTTGTTCAGGGCCTTTGGTTTCCTGACTTTTGTTGTTCAGGGCCTTTGGTTTCCTGACTTCTTCTTTTCATGTTCTGACTGTTGATAATTAGCCTTGGTTATGTGCCCCCTCTTTCCATTTTTTGTATTTGTCCTTTTTGTCTTTTAGTTTGTTAGAGAGATCATTGTGGAGGAATCCACTGGGTTAAACCTTTTCTCAATTTTATCTCTCCAGATTTTATTAAGTAGAAAGGTAACATTTTTTTGCAATCTGATATGCCAGAAGAAAAAGGGAGGAACTAAATGAGGCATCTACTTGCAATTCTATCTTCTGCAACCATTTGGAAATATTCAGATATTTCATATTTGTTCACCTGAAACCCAAAGACTATTTTGCTAATTTTCCCATCTACCTCCATTTAAATGGATGGTGAGTTCTAATATATTTTCTTTGGTATTTCTTCTTTTTTTTCTTAGTCTCTGCCTCAGTCCAAATGTGTGGAAAAATGCCATCCTGGATTTGTCAAGAAGGTTCGAGAAGGAGAGCCAGTTTGCTGTTACGACTGCGTTCCTTGTCCAGAGGGAACCATCTCCACTCAGGAAGGTGGGTGACATCATAGGGAAAGCTCTGGATTCATCTAGAGCATTTTGATCAAAATGCATGTTAAAGATACTGTAAGTTTGATTGTTTTCTTAATTTTCAATGTGTCCAATTTCTTTCATAATGGGAGGGAAAGGAAAAAGATCTTGAAGGATGAGGTAGGAAGAAGGATATTGTGTGTTGTGTAGGAAATCTCTCTTTTCTCTGCCAGTTTGGATGTATCCTTCCATATTTATCTTTTTTAGAAATATCTGAATTCTTTGTAACTTGAGGAATGATTTTAGATCAATGGGTTTTGCTCACCCAAACCAAGTTTACATTATAGACCAAAAGATATATCAATCAGTCCTTCAATTAATTAGTCAATCTTTATAAATATCATAAATCCTCATAAGCTGAAATATCTAATTGGGAGGAACAATAGTGGGGAGAAGCTGGTTTGAAGGAGGAAATGAAAACCAAACAGAGGACCATCATAAAACCTTCAAGTGGATATTTCCTTTCTACCTTTTTTATCTTTCCAATTTTCTTTGTTGTTAAATAACAAGATACACACAATTATAACACCAACAAAAAGGAATATATTTGTGGGTCTGAAAGAAAAAAAAGACTACAGTAATATAAAGTGTTGGGATGAAAAGGAACAGAAAGGAGAGGGGAGAAAGTATGAATATAATCTACTTAATATCATTTGATACCAATGTTGAATTCATTCTCTCTTTAAAATTGTTGCCAAATCTAGAGATTATAGAAATGTATTGCTTCATCTTCTCGATTTTACAGGGTAAAAAGACTTTGCAGATAACAGACTCAGTTCCTGTTCTTGAGTTCATTTAAAACAATGAGATATAAATGCTATTAGAGAAAGAGAGGAGTACATCAAGATGCTGAGTTTAAACATTTTTGGGATAAACATATGTCCTTCATCTGAAAATTTTTTTAAAAAATGAAATAAAATATTAAATAAATAAGAGAATAAAAAACTCAAAGAGCAGACTGGATGGAGCGCTAGATCTTTTTCTGCCGTCAGTTTTCTTTTTCTATCTTTTTATCCCATATTCATAGGGTTGCTCTTGAACACCAACTGGAATTTACAAATGGTCCAGAATGCAAAGGCACGCACAGTGTTGTGTTTCCATGTGCTCTTCCATAGGTCTCCCCTATTGTACAGGCTAGAATCCCAGTTTCTTCCCAAGTGCAATAAAAATCACCTTTCAAATCCTAAGTCTAAGTAGATTGCATTCACTTAGAGTTTCCTGTCTCTCAGTATCACATCTTATCCAAAACATTTCTTGAAATTTGAAAGTTAATAAAAGAAATATTACTTTGTTTTCTCAGATACTGACAAATGCACCAAGTGTCCAGAATATCAATATCCAACCAAGAACCGAGTCCAGTGTATCCCCAAAAGAATAACCTTCCTGTCCTATGATGAACATGTCAGCATCATCCTCATCTCCTTTGCTCTATTCTTGTTCCTAACCACAGGCTTTGTTTTAATCATATTCCTTAAATACCTAGAAACTCCCATTGTCAAAGCCAACAACCGGGACCTCTCCTACATCCTCTTGGTCTCACTCCTGCTTTGTTTTTTGTCCTCCTTTCTCTTCATTGGCCATCCAAGGAAAACCACCTGTCTTCTCCAACAAATGGTGTTCAGCATTGTCTTCTCAGTAGCTGTCTCTTCTTTGTTGGCCAAAACAATCACAGTAGTGCTGGTATTCCTAGCCTCAAAACCAGGGAATAAAGTGAGAAGATGGTGGGGGAAGAGCTTGGCCAAATCCATCATCCTTTCTTGTTCTGGTGTCCAAGTTATCATCTGTGCCATGTGGTTGGGAGTGTTTCCCCCATTTCCTGACTCTGATCTGCACTCCCAGCCTGGAGAGATCGTCCTTCAGTGCAATGAAGGCTCTGTCACCATGTTTTATGTCGTCCTTGGCTACATGGGTTTCCTTGCTGCCATTTGCTTCACGGTGGCTTTCCTGGCCAGGAACCTGCCTGGGTCCTTCAATGAAGCCAAGCTGATCACCTTCAGCATGCTGGTCTTCTGTAGTGTCTGGGTGTCCTTCCTTCCCACCTATCTGAGCACTAAAGGAAAATACATGGTGGCTGTGCAGGTGTTTGCCATCTTGGCCTCCAGTGCTGGACTGCTGGGCTGCATCTTCTTCCCCAAGTGCTACATTATCGTCCTGAGGCCAGATCTAAACACTAAGGAACATCTAATGACAAAAGCTGGGGAATGACTGTGAAATTGTTTCTTAGGCTTGTAACTTTTAATTATCCATTATTATTATGTTTATATGCTTCCTTTGGATTTGTTTGACAACTTATGTTCATTAAAATTGAAGTAAATAAATATGTGAAGTTTGTTAGTGAAATGAAAATTCAAAATAATCATCAAATAAATAAATAAATAATGTTTATCTTTTTGAACTATTGGTAGTTCTCCTTTTCCTCAGCACAATGGTCAACCAATATTTGGCTTAAGCAACTCTTCAAGAGAAGAGACACAAATGAGTCATTTCCTGGGCTTTATAGTGGTGTAAGCTTGGCAGGTAATTTGTGAGTTCTGAATCTCATCTCTTTCATGTTTATTTGTGAACTGGTATTTCCATTCCCCAAGGCTATGGGTTCTACTGGGGAGAAGAGAGTTAGGGTGACACTGTGTTGCAACTTCAACAACTCTCACCGGTATTGGTCTCCTTCTCTTTCTCCTGAGATGCTCCTTCTCAGCAATCTCCCTTCATTTCAGCTCCAGATCAAGTCCCATCTTCTTCATGGCTTCCTAGCTCATAGCCTCCAGTTCCAGCTTCTCTGGGCTGAGGTGCTGAACAGACTTTCTGACTTCTGGTGAGGAATTTCCAGTAGCAGACATTTATTTATAGCCTGTAACTTCCTGATAGGTTTGGCATATCAGTATTCAAGTCAATCTGACTGAAAAGGATTGAAGATAAAAATCATCCTGGTCTGGTTTGGGGAGTTAGTAGATCAAACAAGCTGAGGCAGATACAAGAAGGCCATGGGTCAACTCCCGGATTGAAATGAAAATCAACTTTACTAAAGGTGTTGAAAGAAAATAAGGTTTCACAAAGGGAACATAGTTAAAAAGGATAAAAAAGCCCCAAACCCTAAGACAATTCTAGCCAAAGCAAAACAATTCAGTTTCCATCTTTCCCAGCTTCACCCCCTCATTTAGGATTCCAAAGTCTCTTAAAACACCCCCAAAGTCTTTCCACCTTGTTTTCTATTATTGGCCCCTTTGTATTCATTGAGAATCTTTTCCTTTCTTTCTTTCCTGATTTTATTTATCCTTTTTTGTTTCTCAAGTTCTCATAGTTCTGGCAGAATCCATTTTGTCAAATCATTTTTCTTATCCTCAAACTTGTTTTGTGATCTTAGAGTATAGGTTGTCTTTTCCATGTCCAGTATTTTCTGTTAAGTCATACTTCCTTTTATTGTTAAGATCCATCTTAAAATCTCTCTCCTCTGTCTCGTATTCAATTGTCTGTTTTTTCTGCTCACTCTCTATTTTTATTTTCTGAGAATTTTTGTGTTGTAAAGGTATATTGAAGATGTGTTCATTTATATTTTCAAAGTTATTTTTAATTTCCTCGTGGTTTGAGATCATTATTGTTTGGATTTGTTGCAACATAGCATAGATCTCCTTCTGGAAAGTATTTGTTTTTTCTTGATATATTCTTTCTGCAGATCTCTGCAGGTTTTCCATGATTGCCAAAAATCAGGGTTTTCCTTTCTCTGCAGATAGCTTTAGAGTCCTTTTTGTTGTCACAACTATTCTCTGTTATTAAGACATTGAAGGTCACCAAAAGCAAATTTTCTTTTCCTGGGCTTTACCAGCTCCTGTAATAGAGCAACTGCTGTTGTGTATTTTCATCCACCTCTACATGTCAGCCCCAGTTCATTTTTCAGTAATAGACAATTGTTTACTTCTATTATTTACTTCTATTTTCATGGTTTAAAAGGAAAATCTTAACAGTTTCCACCGATTTCAAACTTATCCAAATTAAGTCTTATATTCATTTCATTTCAGTATATTTCTATTCCCCCTGAAAAGTTTAATTCGCCACTTCTGTCTGCAGGAGGGTAGGGCAGATCCCCCTCCTTCTCACTTTTGGAGGCTTTTTGCTACTTGGGGTTTTTCTTTTTTCTTCCCCCCCCCCCGGAAATCAATTTTCAAGTAGAAGAGAGAAAATAACTATTCTTACCCAGTTCCAAATACGTTGTTTACAGTTAGCTTAAAGTGGTGCTTTTGGTCTTCGGCTACTTATAGCCTGGGCTAGACTCTGAAGTTAAGCTAGCCTTTCTCCTGCTGGTTTGTGGAGGGCTTTTCCCAAACCGATCGGATCAACTGCTGTCTCTCCGCAATCAGCGGGACTTCCTTCCCTCTTTGTTGCCTCTATGGGGCAACTTCAGGCCCATTTATGGTCCACTAGCAGGCAGAAATTGGCTGTAGGGCGCGGAGCCCTGCAATCCCTTGGCTGCTGCCCTACTGTGCAAAACTGGAAGTCCTCCTGGTAAGTTGACTCTTATGATCTTTAAAAGATCAACTACTCCTCCCTACCCCATATTCTTGCCTTGTCCTGTATCCCTCACCTTCCCTTTCTTCTCTCTTTCTCAATCCTCTCATCTATATTTTCACCCCAATCATGTGCTAGCATCTCATCACGGAGAGAAGCAACCTAGAACTAAGGAGAAACTTCCTGACAGTTAGAACAATTAACCAGTGGAACAACCTGCTCCAGAAGCGGTGAATGCTCCAACACTGGAAGTTTTTAAGAAGAGACTGGACAGCCATTTGTTTGAAATGGTATAGGGTTTCCTGCCTGAGCAGACGGATGGACTAGATGACCTCCAAGGTACCTTCCAACTTTATTATTATTATTATTATTATTATTATTATTATTATTATTATTATTATTATTATTATTATTATTATTATTGTTATTGTTATTGTTATTGTTATTGTTATTATTATTATTATTATTATTATTATTATTATTATTATTATTATTATTATTATTATTATTATTATTATTATTATTATTATTATTATTATTATTATTATTACTGTAGGTCCACTAAAGAGTTCTGAGGCCCAACTAGGTATTCAAGAAAAGGTCTTTTCTGTTGAAGAACTATCAGTTAGGCGGAGCATGGAAAAACTGTTGAAGGCCTATTGCCCTATTCCAGTCATTTGAAAGAGAGGCATGGATACGTCTGGCAAAGTCTGGGCTGCTTAAAAACATTATGGACTATGGACCTGTCCTTTCAAGGCACAGTTTCCCCAACTGGGACAAGGTTAAGCTGATTTCCTAATGGGACCAAGAGAACCTCCATCCAGTCATGATTCAATTTCATCTGATTCAGTCCAAACCTGAATTCAGGCACCAGTCAATAGAATCACTTTTTTCTTTGCTATTTGAGAACTATATAAGAAATAACTACATCACTACAGAACTAGAGCACAACAATGATGAAAACTGTCTTGAATGCATTTGGGTCAATGTAAAAGGGGGGGGAAATGACATTGCCATAGGTTTATACTACAGGCCACCCAACCAAACAAAGGAAATAGATTAACTTTTTGCTAGTCAGCTAACTAAGGTATGTAGGAAGCACATCACAATAGTAATGGGGGACTTTAACTACCCTGACATCAACTGGGAGACAAACTCTGCACCAAGTGGAAGATCAAACAGATTCCTTGCAAACCTAGCAGACAACTTTGTCTCCCAAAAAGTAGAGAAGGGAACTAGGGGATTGGTCCATTAGTGGGTGAAAGTGGCAAGAAGGTGACAAGCAACAGGGAGAAAGCAGAACTATTTAACTCGTTTTTTGCATCTGTCTTTACACAAAGGGAAAAAACAGACCAACCTATCAAAAATAGTGCCATAAAAAAACAGAATAGAAACACAAGTTAAGATAGGCAAGAAAACGGTAAGTGAGCACCTGTCCAGCCTAGACGAGTTCAAATCACCAGGACCAGATGGATTACACCCCAAGGTTCTCAAGGAACTGGCAGATGTGATCTCAGAATCATTGAACTATATTTTTCAAAGATCCTGGAGCACTGGGGAACTACCGGAGGACTGGAAAAGAGCTGATGTAGTTCCCATCTTCAAAAAAGGAAAAAAATGGATCCAGGAAATTACTGACCTATCAGCCTGACCTCAATACCTGGGAAGATTCTGGAAAAGATAATCAAACAACGAATCACTGAACACCTAGAGGCAAACAAAATCACTACTAAAAGCCAACATGGGTTTGTCAAAAACAGCATGCCAGACAAATCTTATTGCATTCTTTGACCAAGTGACAAAATTAGTGGATCAGAGGAATGCTGTGGATATAATTTACTTGGACTTCAGTAAGGCATTTGATAAAGTAGATCACAACCTACTACTTGATAAGATAGAAAAATGTGGGTTAGACAGCATCATCACCAGATGGATCCATAGCTGGCTGACCGGCCGTACTCAGCGTGTGGTCCTCAATGGAACTGCATCTACATGGAGGGAAGTATGTAGTGGGGTGCCCCAGGGCTCTGTTCTGGGCCAGTGTTCTTCAACATCTTCATCAACGATTTGGACGAGGGGATATATGGGGAAATCATCAAATTTGCAGACAACACCAAGCTGGCAGGAATAGCCAACATTCCAGAAGACAGGCTTAACACACAGGAGGACCTGGAAAGACTTGAACACTGGGCACTATCTAACAAAATGAAATTCAATGGTGAAAAAAGTAAGGTTCTACATTTAGGCAAGAAAAACCAAATGTACAGGTATAGTATAGGGGGTACCTTGCTCAATAGCAGTAACTGTGAGAGGGATCTCGGAGTCCTAGTGGACAATCACTTAAATATGAGCCAGCAGTGTGCTGCAGCTGCCAAAAAAGCCAACACAGTGCTGGGCTGCATTAACAGAGGGATAGAATCAAGATCACATGAAGTATTAATACCAATTTACAATGCCTTGGTAAGGCCACACTTGGAATACTGCATCCAGTTTTGGTCGCCATGATGTAAAAAAGATGTTGAGACTCTAGAAAGAGTACAGAGAAGAGCAACAAAGATGATTAGGGGACTGGAGGCTAAAACATATAAGGAACGTTTGCTGGAATTGGGTATGTCTAGTTTAATGAAAGAAGGACTAGGGGGTGACATGATAGCAGTATTCCAATATCTCAGGGGTTGCCAAAAGAAGAGGGAGTCAAGCTATTCTCCAAGGCGCCTGAGGGCAGGACAAGAAGTAATGGATGGAAACTAGTCAAGGAGAGAAGCAACCTGGAACTGAGGAGAAACTTCCTGACAGTTAGAACAATTAACCAGGGAACAACCTGCCTCCAGAAGCGGTAAATGCTCCAACACTGGAAGTTTTTAAGAAGAGATTGGACAGCCATTTGTCCGAAATGGTATAGGGTTTCCTGCCTGAGCAGACGGATGGACTAGATGACCTCCAAGGTCCCTTCCAACTTTATTATTATTATTATTATTATTATTATTATTATTATTATTATTATTATTATTATTATTGTTGTTGTTGTTGTTGTTGTTGTTGTTGTTGTTGTTGTTATTGTTATTGTTGTTGTTGTTGTTGTTGTTATATTTTTGCCCATCAATCACTGCTTTAGAATTGGAATCCCAAATTTCCACATTTCTTACTGTTAAAAGGAAAATTTCCACATAGAAGTTATTTTAGAAACAACTCATCTTGAAACTTTTTGCACACTCTATGCATTTATAGGGTTTTTTTCCTGGGTGATTTTTGTTAGAACTAAGGGAAGAGCTCAACCTGAAGCTCTTTCCACACACCAGGCATTGCAGTTTCTCATCCATGTGGATCCTTCTATGAGGAATAAGTTACCTGTAAAGTAATTTTTTTTCATTATCCATTCATTGATATGATTTTTGCCCTATGTGGATTTTTATATAGTAATAAATAGAAGATTTATTCTCTGAAGCTATTTCCACCATTCATGCATTTCCCGTAGAGCAGGGGTGTCAAACTGCCAGCCCACAGGCCAGATGCATGATGCAGAAGCCGTACCCGCCCCAGCTCCGGCAATGACAAAATAATTGTGATATGTTGTGACACGTCACGTGACATGGCGAGTGTGACACCCCTGCTATAGAGGGTGCCAGGATTTCAGTGGCTTACAGGAATACATTAATACAGAAAGACAACACACACATTGTAAAGGAAAATAAAAAGTCTATTCATTCTGTAACTTTCTTCCTATTTACCCAACAATACTAAACAACCTGTCATTTTCCTGCCTCTTATTTAGCTGTCATCCAAAGATTTATATTTCTAGAACAGATGGGAAATTAAATTTCATTTTTTAAAAAATAAACTCTCTTTTTTATGCACCTATAGTCCCTATTCAGCGTAGAGTCAGGGCGACTGGATGGAGCTGAGCATTTACCTGACACCTACATGGAGTTCACAGCAGATACATTTACTTTGTGCTCTAGGAGAGAAACATCTGCTGCTACCTAGGATTGCATTCTCAAATTTCCAACTGAGAGGCAAGTGTCTTTACCACTAGACACCACATCACTCAGAATGAAATTTCACTTCAGGCACAAGGAATTCTAAAATCAGCTCCAATTTAGGATTTCTTATAGAAAAGAAAATCACAAAGGACCTTAACTCTTTGTGTCTACCTTTAGACACATTTCAAGGGTACTGATTGGTTCCTTGGTGTTACAAGACAGGCAGCACTAGAGTTAAGTGTCATCAACCAAGTGTGGCATCAAACTCCATAGTTCTGGTTTACTTTTCCCAGCAGTCTCTGGAGACAAGAGACCATGTCGAAAGACAAAGATATAGAATTATATACTCCAGCTTCCCTTTTTGGACATGTCCTGACAAGGATCACAATCACTACAGAACAGTGCCCCCAGGGGATATCTGTGATTTCTCTATAACATATTTTTCTCCAATTAACCATCTGCAAATGGAGCTCTTGAAGAAGTTCAGCCCAGAAGAGAAGTTACCTCTCATTGTAATTATCACCAACCCCGTATTTGGAAATCTCTTCTGCCACTACTCCAGTGATTGCTTTGATGTAAACTTCAGACGGAAGCAATATGGAAGGGATCTTCTGTCAGAAAAGGATAAATGCCTCAGGTAACACTCTCTTTGGAACAGGTTTTGGGACAGGTAGGAGCTGTGCTCTTGAATGTACTTTCTCTTTTTTCCAGATGAAATTTGGTTTGTCTCTGTCTGGATTCAGGAAAGCCATTTGCATTTTCATCTTTTAAGAGTTCTTTGAATTCTTCTAACTCTTCTTGTTCTTATTTAAAAACAGCAAAGGGAATTGATTCAGCCCCATGAATTATGGACCTCCTGTTTCTGTTTCTGATGGTGTCCCTGCCGGTCTCTGGGAACCTTAGAATCAAGTGCCCACTGAGTTTGGAACATCAGGATGGAAAAAAACCATGGAGCTATTACAGACCAGGACCATCTCATTAGTATAGTAATCACTGCAACAGAAATATTGCCTACAATATTGGCTTTCAACAAGGCTCCCAACAGTCAGTCTGACTTGTAAGTCATTCAGTGTGATGAATGTGTGAATTCTGTCAATTTAAAGGTCCAATACTGTTTTTCATTTCTTTCACTTGCTCCTATATTGCAAGGTCTGTCTATTTTCATGAATCTTTTTCGTTTCCATGACTTCTCTCTTTTGTCTTCTTTTGTGGGAAAAGATTCAAATCCAAAAATGGGGCAGAAAGAAATGTGAAAGTCCTCATTACTTTCTTCTTCCCTCCAATCCTGAATTGAGAACTTTTGTTTTCATAGTTTTCTAACCACTCACTGATACTCACTTCCTGATCCTTATAAGAATAATTTTTAGAATGGCTTTTCCATGCAAAGCTTTGGTTTTCCATCTATTTAATCTGTCATCCAGCCGTTTTTCCTTATATTCTGCCTTTGTTTCTGTTATTTTTATAGTGCTCTCTGTTTTCACAGCCTGCAGCAGTTTTTCTGTACTTCTATTCACATAGTCATTCAAACTTCGTCTTTCTTCTTCTACAGTTTGGTGGATTTGCAATAGTCCTCTGCCCCCTATTTTTCTTGGCAGGTACAACCTGTCGATGTCACTTCGTGGTTGTAGATCGTGGTGCATATTCAAAAGTTTACGCGTTTTCCGGTCTAGGTTTTCCAGTTCAGCCAAAGTCTAGTTGATAATTCCAGCTGGGTAGCATATCACTGGGACTGCCCATGTATTAATGGCTTTAATTATGTTTCCAGCATTCAGCTTTGATTTTAAAATTTTGCGGACTCTCCTGATGTATTCCTTTTGCGTTGACTCTTTGACTTTTCCATTCAAGATGATATCTGCTTCCAATATGCTTAGTTATTTGTAACTGTCATCCTTTACTAGTGCTTTCACAATACTTGCATTTCCCAGTTCTATTCCTTCTATTTTTGCCATTTTTCCTCGTTGCATGGATAGTACAGCACATTTTCCAAGTCCAAAGTTCATTCTGATGTCGCTGCTAAATAGTTGGACTGCGTTGAGTATTGATTCAAGTTCAGTGTGGCTTTTCGCGTACAGTTTTAAGTCATCCATGTACAGCATTATTATTATTATTATTATTATTATTATTATTATTATTATTATTATCATCATCATCATCATCATCATCATCATCATTATTATTATTATTATTATTATTATTATTATTATTATTATTATTATTATTATTATTATTATTATTATTATTATTATTATTATTATTATTATTATTATTATCATTGATCATCGCAGAGTCAGCCAGAAGTTCAGACTGGATTTGGCATTTTTGTCTTCCTATCGAGTCCTTACCTGGGATAGGCAGATGTGGATGTTTGATGGTATTACAGATATTGTCGCAGGATGTAAGCAGTTCCTAGTAAGGCCGCCTTTTGCAATTGACTAATGGCAAATTTGTCAATACCAATGGTGTTCAAGTGGTGCTCCAGTTGTTTTGGGATTGCACCCAAGGCGCCTATTATTATTGGTACTACCCTTGCTTGCTTTTGCCACAGTCTTTCTATTTCTATTTGTAGGTCTTTGTATTTTGTTATCTTCTCCAGTTCTTTCTGGTCTATTCTGCTGTCTCCAGGCACTGCCACCTCCACTATCCAGACTTTTTTGTCTTTCTTATCGACAATTGTTAAGTCTGGGGTGTTATGTTGCAGGTGCTTGTCTGTTTGAATTCTGAAGTCCCAGAGCACTTTAACTTTATCATTTTTTATGACTTTCTTTATTTTATGATCCCAACAGTTCTTGCTTACAGGCAAATGATATTTCTTGCAGATCTTCCAATGCACCATTGTTGCTACTTTGTCATGCCGCTGCTTGTAGTCAGTCTGTGCGATCTTCTTGCAGCAACTTACCAGGTGGTCCACTGTTTCTTCAGCTTCTTTGCATAGGCAGCACTTACTGTCTGTTGCTGTCTTCTCAATTTTGACTTTATAGGCATTTGTCCTTAAGGCTTGGTCTTGTGCAGCCAGAATAAGTCCTTCGCTTTCTTCAACTTTCCTGCTCTTAGCCATTACCAGGTCTTGTTATTATCTGCTTTCCCAGCTACTTTTTTAATGTACTGGCCATGTAGTGCTTTGTCTTCCCATGCCTTGGTAGATAGAGTCTGTCAATGTCACTGCGTGGATGAAGGGCATGATTCATTGTCATTATTTTTCCGGTCTTCATATCCATTGCTTTTAGTTCTGCTTGAGTCCAGTCCACTATTCCAGCTGTGTATCTAATGACTGGAATTGCCCAGGTGTTGATTGCCGTCATGGTATTTCCTCCATTGAGTTTGGACTTTAAGATCTTCTTCTTCAATTATTATTATTATTATTATTATTATTATTATTATTATTATTATTATTATTATTATTATTATTATTATTATTATTATTATTATTATTATTATTATTATTATTATTATTATTATTATTATTGTTGTTGTTGTTGTTGTTGTTGTTGTTGTTGTTGTTGTTGTTGTTGTTGTTATTGCATGTCTTCTCTGTCAAAGGCCGGAGAACATGCACTCGGAAATTGCCACTGGGGACCCAAAAGAAAGGGAGCCAGTTCCAGATCACAAATGATGAACATTATTACAGTTTCATTAAGACTCTGGCCGATGCCCTGAATGCTGCATATTCATCCAATCCCAGGAGGAAAAGGAAGGAAGGGGAAGAGAGTTTGGGCACTCCAAGGCTAGAGCCATGGCAGGTAGGGGGTCTTGATAAGGATTCATAAAACTTAGTTCCATTTGAGAATAGAAAGGAGAAGGAGGAGAACCTTCTCAATCTACTTATCCTAAAAGAGGCCAAACAATTTGGCCAATCTGATCACTTGGGGGAATTTTTTCCCAAATAGTCTATACCAGCGGTCCCCAACCTTTGGGCCTTGGTGCCCCAACTGGGGAGGGGGAGAAGGGGAACCAGGCCACTTGAGTAGTGGGCAGTGTGCATATGTGCATGCCCAGCTCAACTCACATGAGCAATGGACTGGTGCACACATGCATACAAAGCAACTCGACTGCAAGTTGAGTTGTGCGTCCATGCGTGGGCATGCTGGCCTGTTGCTCATGTGAGACTAGCTGTCCGTGCACACCGGCCCATGGCCCAATTGCGAATCAACCATGACCCAGTAGTGGACCACAGTCCAGGGGGTGTGGACCCCTGGTCTATAGCACAAAAGATAATTTTTTATATTAGCCACTGCTGATTTTAAAAGGATTTATGCATTTTTTAATAAATTCCCGTATGTATGGATTTATGATTAGCATAATATATTTTTACTTTTATAAATTTGAAGGAGAATCTGAGATGATCTAGCCCCGTGGTGGCGAACCTATGGCACGGGTGCCACAGGTGGCACGCAGAGGCCTCTCTGTGGGCACGTGCACCGTCACCCCAGTCCTAGACCTTCAGCTAGGTTTTATAAAACGTTTTTGCTTTAGGCCTCCGCCACCGTGTGCAAAAATAAAAGGTTCAATCAATCAATCAATTTCAACTTCTCGCGGGGAAAAAAAGATCTCGCAAAGTTGGAATTGATTGAACGTTTTGGTCCCACCCAGTCTGCTGTTACCATCACAGCCACGCCCACCCAATGGGCCATGCCCACCCAATGGGCCATGCCCACCCAATGGGCCACACCCACCCGGCACCCGACAATACGTAAATGGATTTTGGGTTGCAGTTTGGGCACTCGGTCTCTAAAAGGTTCCCCATCACTGATCTAGCCCAACCTCTCCTGTCTGAAGGAATTACAGTTAAAGCTTTCCTGACTGATGGCTGCTCTGTCTTTGCATTAAGACATTCAGTGAAGAGGAGACTGAACTTCTCGATTTTACTGGCTCAGTTCTAAAATGGTTCCTCCTTCTAGGATATTTTTGCTCTCATTCAGCCAGAATCTCCTCTTTTGCAACTGAGTTCATGTTACCATGTCTGACACTCTGGAGTAACTTCTGAGTGACATTTTTCAGTCATTTCAAGTGTTGTATCCTCCCTTTATCAACTGAGAGATTTTGTAAGTTGGAGAAGCTGCTCCCAGATTTATTATCATAAGACCCATAGAGCAACAGGGCACTTCTCCTGGTTGTCTTTCCTCAAGGCTAAGAGCAGCTCTTTTGATCTCTTCTTTGGCTTCTTCACCCTTTCCTAGACCTGATCCAGGTTTTGTGTCATGCCTTCTCCAAGCACGGTGCCTCTAAAGTACCTGGTGTTTGAGTTGTGATCTCCCCCCAGACCAGAACATTCATTTACAGAGATTCTTATGGATGCATTTGGCTTCCTTGCATGAGCAACTTATTGCCAACTCACATTTGGTTTGCAAACAACTACTATTTTGACATTATTTTCACAAATATACTTTTCATGTTTGGTATACCTCATCCTTCTTCCAATGCATAGATGATAGATGATAGATAGATAGATGATAGATAGATAGATAGATAGATAGATAGATAGATAGATAGATAGATAGATAGATAGATAGATAGATAGATAGATAGATAGATAGATAGATAGATAGATAGATAGATAGATAGATAGATAGATAGATAGATAGATAGATAGATAGATGATAGATAGATAGATAACCTTTATTCATTTTTTTACTGTGGGCACAATGACACACATTAAAAATGAAATTTAGTTGCTTGCTCTCAAAGTGTACACATACATAACACACATTTAAACATACTATATACTATATGTATAGACCTACACCCTTACATATAAGTAACATATGAATATTAACCACTGTCCATCTTGAATACATAATGGAAGGAGGAAGCTTTAGAGTTCACAAAGTTAATACTGTATGGCACAAAACTATGACTGAATCTGCTTCGGATACCACGGAGCCTCCTCACAGAAGGTAACAAGGAAAAAAGATCATGAAGAGGATGTGTAGTGTCCCAGACAATCTTACGGACCCTGCTCAAGCAATGCTTATGTGCTATGTCCTGGATGAAAGGAGGGAACTGTCAATAATCTTTTCAGCCATCCTCACCATTCTCTGCACCACCTTCCTGACTGAAGCAGTGATGCTTCTAAACCAGACTGTGATGCTGTATGACAGGATGTTCTTGATTGTCCCTCTGTAGAAAGTGGTATGGATAGGGGAAGGAAGATGTTCTTTTCTCCTGCGATGCAGAAAATGCAGGCGCTGCTGTATCCACTTCACCAATGTCGCCTAGCAGGCAAAAATTGGCCATAGGGTGCATTGCCCCACGATCCCTCGGCTGCTGCACTACTGCACAAACCCAGAAGCCCATCATTTATGAAGATATTGAAGAGTATTGGGCTTAAGATGGAACTTTACAGTTTAAGTTATAGTTTACAAGTTTCATTAAAGTTAGTCATCCTTTTACCCTTGCATTAACAAGGTGATACAAAAAACCCAGCCAACCATAGACCAATTCAGTTCTAAAGTCAATTAGCAACTTTTGAATTGAACACTTGAACACTATTGAGGAGATCATTAGATTTACTTCCAAGGAGCAGGCTATGGGAAACTTTAAGGAATACCTTGATAAATGGACACCTCCTGCTTCTAATATATGCATTATATGTTAAGATGGGTTTACAAGTCAAGCACTATCAACCGGGGGAAAGGGGGGCTTTTAAGTAAATGGAAACTTCCAGGAGGTGAAGCTAGGGTAAATATGAGCCCAATGCTTTTCAATATTTATATTAACTCACAAGTCAAAAAATCTCCATTGCATAGACATTCACAGCCGAAAATTAGCAAGGTCCGCGCTAGATCGCAAATACACAGTGAATGAAAACAAAGAAATAATGATCTGTTATTGCAGATCAAGTCCAACAAGAAGAGGATATCTAAAATGAATGCAACAGTGCTGGAAAGAACAATATCCAGAATCAGAAATAACAGAACAGAGACTAGCAGATCAACGCCGATTTATAATACGAAATAAAGTATTCACAGAAACAGAATTGGATGAACTGCAAAGGTTTACCCAGGGCAAAGAAATCAAAGCCTTGTCAGAAGTAATTCAGAATGTAGAGGCAAACCAGGGGGAGTTGGCAGTGAAGGAATCCAGCAGAGATATACAACTGTGCTCATTTGGAAACCAGGCACCTCTTCCTCAGGAAGAACAAAACCCTCTAACTAAAGAAATAAAAGAATTGAAACAAAGAATAACTGAGCATCTAGAACAGCACAAAAACAACAGAATAAGGCCACCTGCATTGAAGCTTGTTCCAAAGAAACAGCTAGCACAAGCATTAAAAGATGCAAATACTGCAATATCAAGTATAAGCACCAATTCACTGCAAGAAACAAACCAACTAATGTGCAGCACAACTGCAGTTATAACTGAATATCTGGAATGCAAAATCAACAAAGAAGAAAAACAAACAAACAGTGCACCACAAAAATGGAAGGTTAGATTAGAAAATAAGATCAGCAAGTTAAGATCACATGCAAGCAAGCTAGAACAGATGAAAGAAAAGAAGCTGAAGAACAAGAAGACCAAAGAATACCTAATCAAGAAATACCACTTAGAAACAAAGAAGATCAAGGAAGCACTGGAAATAATAAAGCAGCAAATAACAGCTATAGCCAGGAAAGCAGTAGATACGAAGCTCTAATTGCAAATTATAGGCAGAACCTCCAATTTCAATCCAACCAGAAACGTTTCTACCAATCCATCAATGGAGAAACTGCAATGAATCAGTCAGTACCTGACAAGGAAGAAACAGTGCAGTTCTGGAAGCAGATATGGGATAACCCAAAGAAATACAAGGATGCAGCTTGGTTAAAAGAGGTGGATGCAAATAAAACCGAAGTTGAAATGAAAGAACTAGTAATAACAACAGAAATAGTAGAAAAAAGAGCAAGGAAAATCAAAAATTGGTCAGCACCAGGTGAAGATGAACTGCATGGGTTTTGGTTGAAACATCTAACTGTTCTATACCCACTCATTGCCAAGCAGTTCAACAATATACTACAAGGATGAGAAATTGAAAAGTGGCTAACAACTGGGAAAACCTACCTAATAATGAAAAATCCAGCAAAAGGGGCAACACCAGGCAACTACAGGCCAATTATCTGCTTACCAACAACTTGCAAATTGCTAACTGGTGTGGTAGCTGATGCAGTACAACAGCATCTAGTTGAAAACAATCTCTTTCCACCTGAGCAGAAAGGAAACAGCCCCAATAGCAGAGGAACAAAAGATCAACTCCTAATAGACAAAATGATCTTGGAAAACTGCAAGAAAAGGAAGACCAACCTGAATGTGACATGGATTGACTACAAAAAGGCATTTGACTCTCTGCCACATGACTGGATAATCAAGTGCCTAGAAATAACAGGAGTCAGTAGAAACATCAGAAAATTTGTGCAAAGATCGATGGCACAATAGAAGACACAGTTGCAGGTCAATGGTGAGAGACTGGGAGAGGTTAATATCAAGAGAGGAATATTTCAAGGAGATTCATTATCACTACTACTATTTATTATTGCACTGTTTCCTCTGTCAACAATACTGAATAACTCAGGACATGGCTATCAAACATCAAAAACATCTGCCAGACTATCCCACCTCCTTTACATGGATGATCTGAAGCTGTATGGGAAAACATCATCTGAAATAGAATCGCTGCTCAACACTATCCGTATATATAGCCAAGATATTGCAATGGAGTTTGGCTTGGACAAATGTGCCACACTTACTATCAAACAAGGAAAAATAGTGAAAACTGAAGGAATCAAGATGCCCCATGAAAATAACAGTAAGAGTCTGGATGAGGAAGATTACTACAAATACTTGGGTATCCTTCAAGCTGACAACATCAAGCACACTGAAGTCAAGAAAAAGATTAGAGGTGAATACATCAAGAGAGTGAAGAAGATCTTAAAGTCCAAACTCAATGGAGGAAATACCATGAAGGCAATCAACACCTGGGCAATTCCAGTCATTAGATACACAGCTGGAATAGTGGACTGGACTGAAGCAGAACTAAAAGCAATGGATAAAAAGACCAGAAAAATAATGACAATGAATCATGCCCTTCATCCATGCAGTGACATTGACAGACTCTATCTACCAAGGCAAATTGGTGGGTGTGGAATGCTGCAAGTACATCAGATGGTTGAAGAAGAAGAAATGGCTTTGGAAGAATATCTGAAGGACAATGATGAACATGCACTGAAATTAGTATATCAGGAAGGCTTACTGACTACTGGAAAGACCAAACTGGCCTACAAGAAAGACCAAATGAAGAACAGAATAGAGGTATGGGAAGACAAAGCACTACATGGCCAGTACATTAAAAAAATAGCTGGGAAAGCAGATAATAACAAGACCTGGTAATGGCTAAGAGCAGGAAAGTTGAAGAAAAAGACCGAGGGACTAATTCTGGCTACACAAGACCAAGCCTTAAGGACAAATGCCTATAAAGTCAAAATTGAGAAGACAGCAACAGACAGTAAGTGCCTCTTATGCAAAGAAGCTGAAGAAACAGTGGACCACCTGGTAAGCTGCTGCAAGAAGATCGCACAGACTGACTACAAGCAGCGGCATGACTAAGTAGCAACAATGGTGCATTGGAAGATCTGCAAGAAATATTTGCCTGTAAGCAAGAACTGGTGGGATCATAAAATAGAGAAAGTCATAGGAAATGATAAAGTTAAAGTGCTCTGGGACTTCAGAATTCAAACAGACAAGCACCTGCAACATAACACCCCAGACTTAACAATTGTCGATAAGAAAGACAAAAAAGGTACTTATTATCATATTTGGTGGATGTGTCCTAAAGCTAAGAAATTTTGGTTTAAAATTCATAAATGGTTAGAAAAGATGACTAAAATACAAATAGAATATAAACCAGAATTATTTTTGCTAGGAATATTAGGATTTAACTATGGTAAAGAGAATGAATATTTAATATTACATGTATTGACAGCAGCGAGAATTGTATTTGCTCAATTTTGGAAAAATGAAAATTTACCACACGATCAGATTATAATTATGAAAATTTTAGAATGTGCAGAAATTGACAGATTGACGTTGGAGATTAAGGAGAAAGAGGATTCAGTGTATTTTAGGACATGGGAAAAATTTTATCAGTGGTTAGCATTACGTTAGAGCTAAATTATACTTAATTAATAAGCTTTTATTTTATGACTATTTTTAGTATTAATGACTATAATTGTTTAGTATTGTATTCATTACTGTTATTCAATACGTGTACCCGGACGAGAGTCTGCTTGTGTAAGCGTTGGATTTGTTATGTGGGGGTAACCCCATTACTGTACCTATCCCTACCCCTATTCCCATCCCTATCCCAACTCCACTCCCTAACCCCATCCTCTACCCATATTATCCCTATCCTTCCCATGCCCATATAAAATTTAATAAAATATATTTAAAAAAAAAAAAAAAGACAAAAAAGTCTGGATAGCGGAGGTGGCAGTGCCTGGAGACAGCAGAATAGACCAGAAAGAACTGGAGAAGATAACAAAATACAAAGACCTACAAATAGAAATAGAAAGACTGTGGCAAAAGCAAGCAAGGGTAGTACCAATAGTAATAGGCGCCTTGGGTGCAATCCCAAATCAATTGGAGCACCACTTGAACACCATTGGCATTGACAAATTTGCCATTAATCAATTGCAAAAGGCAGCCTTACTAGGAACTACTTCCACCCTGCAACAATATCTGTAATACCATCAAACATCCACATCTGCCTATCCCAGGTCCTTGGTACGGACTTGATAGGAAGACAAAAATGCCAAATCCAGTCTGAACATCTGGCTGACTCTGCGATGATTAATAATAATAATAATAATAATAATAATAATAATAATAATAATAATAATAATAATAATAATAATAATAATAATAATAATAATAATAATAATAATAATAATAATAATGCTGTACATGGATGACTTAAAACTGTACGCGAAAAGCCACACTGAACTTGGATCAATACTCAATGCAGTCCAACTATTTAGCAGCGACATCAGAATGAACTTTGGACTTGGAAAATGTGCTGTACTATCCATGCAACGAGGAAAAATGGCAAAAATAGAAGGAATAGAACTGGGAAATGCAAGTATTGTGAAAGCACTAGTAAAGGATGACAGTTACAAATACCTAGGCATATTGGAAGCAGATAACATCTTGAATGGAAAAGTCAAAGAGTCAACGCAAAAGGAATACATCAGGAGAGTCCGCAAAATTTTAAAATCAAAGCTGAATGCTGGAAACATAATTAAAGCCATTAATACATGGGCAGTCCCAGTGATATGCTACCCAGCTGGAATTATCAACTGGACTTTGGCTGAACTGGAAAACCTAGACCGGATAACGCGTAAACTTTTGAATATGCACCACGATCTACATCCACGAAGTGACATCGACAGGTTGTACCTGCCAAGAAAAATAGGGGGCAGAGGACTATTGCAAATCCACCAAACTGTAGAAGAAGAAAAACGAAGTTTGAATGACTATGTGAATAGAAGTACAGAAAAACTGCTGCAGACTGTGAAAACAGAGAGCACTATAAAAATAACAGAAACAAAGGCAGAATATAAGGAAAAACGGCTGGATGACAGATTAAATAGATGGAAAACCAAAGTTTTGCATGGACAGCATTTGAAAAACATTGAAGGAAAATGTGATAACAATTTGACATGGGCACGGCTTAAGATGGGAACCATCAAGAAAGAAACGGAAGGCTTAATACTGGCTGCTCAAGAACAAGCATTACAAACTAATGCCATGAAAGCGAAGATACAAAAATCCACTGACAATCCAAATTGCCAACTTTGCAATGACAAAGTTGAAACTGTTTCACACCTAATCTGTGAGTGCAGCAAAATTACACAAACTGATTACAAATCTAGACATGACCAAGTTGCTAAATTAATCCACTAATTAATCCATTAATCCAATTGTGTAAAAAATACGACTTACCTGTGTCTGAAAAGTCGTGGGAACACAGGGTGGAAAAAGTTGTTGAGAATGACAGGGTGAAGATCTTGTGGGACTTTTGAATACAGACAGATTGCCATTTGGAACACAATACGCTGGATATCGCAGTTGTAGAGAACCAAAGCGTACAGCTGATTGATATTGCTGTACCAGGAGATGCCAGAGTCGAAGAAAAAGAACTGGAAAAAATTACGAAATATCGCGACCTGGCCATCGAAACTGCGCGATTATGGATGAAATAATAATAATAATAATAATAATAATAATAATAATAATAATAATAATAATAATAATAATAATAATAATAATAATAATAATAATAATAATAATAATAATAATAAGAAGAAGAAGAAGAAGAAGAAGAAGAAGAAGAAGAAGAAGAAGAAGAAGAAGAAGAAGAAGAAGAAGAAGAAGAAGAAGAAGAAGAAGAAGAAGAAGAAGAAGAAGAAAGAAGAAAAGAAGAAAAGAAGTTATAGTAGTAGTAGTAGTAGTAGTAGTAGTAGTAGTAATGGTAATGGTAATAGTAATAGTAGTAGTAGTAGTTGGAAGAGAACTTGGAGGTCATCTAGTCCAAGCTCCCACTCAGGCAGGAAACCCTATACCATTTCAGACAAATGGCTGTCCAGTCTCTTCTTTAAAACTTCCATGTTGGCGCATTCACAGCTTCTGGAAGCAGGTTGTTCCACTGATTAATTGTTCTAACTGTCAGGAAATTTCTCCTTAGTTCTAGGTTGCTTCTCTCTTTGGTTAGTTTCCATTTGTTGCTTCTTGTCCTGCCTTGGAGAACAGCTTCCCTCCCTCATCTTTGTGGCAACTCCTGAGATATTGAACACTGCTATCATGTCACCCCTCGTCCTTCTCTTCATTAAACTAGACATACCCAACTCCAGCAACCGTTCCTTATATGTTTTAGCCTCCAGTCCCCTAATCATCTTTGTTGCTCTTCTCTGTGCTCTTTCTTGAGTCTCAACATCTTTTTTATATCGTGGTGACCAAAACTGGATGCAGTATTCCAAGTGTGGCCTTATCAAGGCATTGTAAAGTGGTATTAACACTTTATGTGATCTTGATTCTATCCCTCTGTTAATGCAGCCTAGCACTGTGTTGGCTTTTTTGCCAGCTGTAACACACTGCTGGCTCATATTTAAGTGATTGTCCACTAGGACTCTGAGATCCTTCTCACAGTTATTACTATTGAGCAAGGTACCCCCTATACTATACCTGTGCATTTGGTTTTTCTTGCCTAAATGCAGAACCTTACTTTTTTCACCATTGAATTTCATTTTGTTAGATAGCACGCAATGTTGAAGTCTGTCAAGATCCTTCTGTATCTTAAGCTATCTTCTAGAGTGTTGGCTATTCCTGCCAGCTTGGTGTCATCTGCAAATTTGATGAATTCCCTATCTATCCCCTCATCCAAATCATTGATGAAGATGGTAAAGAGCACTGGGCCCAGAACAGAGCCCTGGGGCACCTCACTACACACTTCCCTCCATGTAGATGCAGTTCCATTGAGGACCACATGCTGAGTATGGCCGTTCAGCCAGCTACGAATCTATCTGGTGGTGATGCTGTCTAACCCACATTTTTCTATCTTATCAAGTAGTAGGTTGTGGTCTCAACATCTTTTTTACATTGTGGCGACCAAAACTGGATGCAGTATTCCAAGTGTGGTCTTACCTAAACTATTATTAACACTTCACATGAGGCTGAAGAATTCCTTTCCAAAATGATTTTTTTTTACAAAATATATTACTCTGTTTTACAAATACTTTGTTTTTGATTTCTCATTCCCAAGACTTATGTTTATTTTTGTTTATTCCTTCATTTTTTATTTATTTAAAATTCAATAATTTCTTTTCTTATAGGTTCTCACAAATAGAAGCATGCTGTTTATAACTGGGCAATTTTATTTTTTTATTTTTTTATCAGTAATATAAAATAAAGTTAAAGAAGGAAAATGAAATGAATCAATGAATATGGTTTGTATTGTATTTCACATTTTTTTTTTTAAATTTTTATTTTTTTTAAGACAACAAAACATAACACACATAAACATACAATGTATACTCCTTTTTTTTTTTTTTTAACAGCAATTTCGTAAGTGTAATCTTCTGTTATTTACATTTTCCCCCTTTATTCTTCTTTTTTAAAAAATATTTGTCCTTGTTGTCCCATTGTTTCTTATTTCCATTTTCTTCATTCGTACTATATTTCATATTAAGAATAATACATATTATTACTATACATTATTATACATTATTATACACACATTTTCCCTTTCTTTACCTTTCTGGATTTATTTTCATTTGTTGTTTCTAGTCTCCAACCAATCATACCACTTATTCCATATTACATAGTACTCTGTGTCTTCCCTTTCTTTTATCTCTTTTGTTAATTTGTCCATCTCCGCACAGTCTAAGATTTTCCTTATCACTTCTTCCTCTGATGGTGTATTCTCATTTTTCCAGAACTGTGCGTAGACTATTCTTGCTGCCGTTGTTATATGTAAGATTAAGTACCGTATTTCTTTACTGTATTTTCTATTTAAGATACCCAGCAGAAAGATCTCTGGTTTCCAATCTACAGGTTGATCTATTATTTCTACCATCCAACTTCTTATTTTAGTCCAGTATTTTTTTGCAGCGGGGCATGTCCACCATAGATGGTAATATGTTCCATGTACCTTTTTACATTTCCAACATGTCGGTGAGTTGTTCTGGAACATCTTAGCAAGCTTTGCTTGTGGAAGATGCCATCTGTAAAACATCTTCAACTGGTTTTCCTTGAATGCCGCAGACATAGTCAATTTTATGTTTGTTTCCCATATTTTTTCCCATTTCGCCAATTCTATGTTGTATCCGAAATTTTTTGCCCATCTAATCATTGTGTCTTTGACAACCTCATCTTCCATTTTATAACTCAGTAGATATTTATATATATTACTAATTAATTTTATTTCTGTTCCATGTATAATTTTATCCAATTCTTGCGATTCTTTTTGTATTTCGTATAATTTTTTGTCCTCTGTATATTTAGATTGGATTTGTGTGTATGTCCACCAATCAATCTCTCTGCCTACATCTTGTTCCAATTCTTGTTTTGTTTTCAGATTTCCCTGTTCATTTACCAATTCCTTGTATCTAATTATCTTATTTATGTCCAGTAGGTTTGGGTGTTTCAGAGCTTCTGTTGGGGATAGCCACATTGGAGTTCTTGTGTAATGTTTTTGTTTTATCTTTTCCCAAGTCTGTAGCAATGCATCCCTAACTATATGTCTTCGAAAGTATCTATGTACTTTATATTTTTCGTCCCATAGAAATGCATGCCACCCCGCTTGCAAGTCGTGTCCTTCAAGTGTTAAAATTCTAGTATTTTCCAATTTCATCCATTCTTTTAGCCAAGTTAGGCTTGATGCTTGGTAATATATTTCCCACTCTGGTAATGCCAATCCCTCTTTATCTTTCGTATCTTGCAAGAGTTTTAATTTAATCCTAGGTTTTTTCCTTTGCCATATAAATTTAGTAACCAATTTATTTAATTCTTGAAAGAATGTTTTCCCTAGTTTTATTGGAATTACTTGGAACAGGAATAATATTTTTGGCAATATATTCATTTTGATCGTTGCAATCCTCCCTAAAAATGAAATTTGTAGGTTTTCCCAATTTTCTAAATCTTTTTTTATCTGGTGTAGTATTTTATCATAATTATCCTCCTTAATTGAGGAGCACTTCGCTGTAAGCCAAATCCCTAAATATTTTATTTTTTTTGTTGCACTTATTTTTGTTTTATCTTCCAATTCACTTTCCTGTGCCTTTGTAAGATTTTTGGTTATTAATTTGGATTTATTCTTATTAATCTTAAGTCCGGCTACCTCACCAAATTCTTCTATTTTTTGAATTAATTTAGGGCCGGTTTCTAATGGGTCTTCCAAAATAAATACCAAATCATCAGCGAAGGCTTGGACCTTATATTCTTCCTTCTTAATTTTTAAACCCTTTATTTCTTGATCCTCTCTGATTTTTGTCAAGAGTATTTCTAATGATAAAATAAATAGAAGAGGAGAGAGTGGGCACCCTTGTCTTACTCCTTTAGTTATCTCAATTTTTTCTGTCATTTCGTCATTCATAATTACCCTAGCTGTTTGTTTAGTATATATTTTCTCAACCATCTTTCCAAATTTTGTCCCAAATTCCATGTAGTTCAGTTGTGTTATAATAAATTTCCAGTTCAAATTATCAAATGCCTTCTGGGCATCAAGGAAAACCAGTGTAGCTTGTCTTTCAGAGTGGACTTCATAAAATTCTAAGGTGTTCATTATTATCCTCATATTGTTTTTTATCTGTCGTCCTGGTAGAAATCCATTTTGATCTGGGTGGATGTAATTATTCAAGATTTTTTTAATCCTTTCTGCTATTATTGTTGCAAATGTCTTATAATCTGTATTCAGTAAAGAAATCGGCCTATAGTTTTGAATTTGTTGCAGGTCTGAATCTTCCTTAGGGATGAGAGTAATAATTGCTTCAGTCCAAGATGGCGGCATCTTCGCCTCCTCCAGCACCTCATTACAAATCTCCAGCATTATCCATTGTAGTGACTCTTGTATATTTTTGTAACACTCAACCGGAATTCCATCTGGTCCTGGTGATTTATTATTTTTTTGTTTTTTCAATGCTGTTTCTAGTTCTATTGCGGTTATTGGTCTATTCAACATTTCCTTTTGTTCTTCTGTGATTTTGCTCATTTTTGCTGCCTCTATATATTGTTTAACTTTATCATCTGCTATATCTTCCTGATAGTATAGCTTTGAGAAGAAATTTTGTATTATGTTCTTTTTCTCTTCCCGTCTATATTGTACTGTTCCACTTTCATCTTGTAGTTGATGTATTGTTCTTTTACCTTTTTCTTTTTTTAATTTATAGGCCAACCATCGACCGGTTTTATTCGCGTTTTCAAAGTAATTTTGTTTCGCCATCCTAATTTTCTGTGCCATTTCTTTTTGTGTTGTCAGATTAATCTTGTGTTTTATAATATTCCATTTTTCCTTTATCTTTTTGTTTTGTGGATCCTTCTGTAGGTCACTTTCTGTTTCTTTAAGTTCTTCTTGCAGTTTTTCTTGTTGAAGTCTCCTATCTTTATTTTTCTTAGAGTTGTATGCAATTGTCAATCCTCGAATGTAGGCTTTTGTGGTATCCCACAAATTTTGTGTTGATGTCTCTTCCTTTTTATTTACCTGAAAAAATAATGTCAGTTCCTTTTCTAGCATCTGTATATATTGTTTGTCTTTACATAGTCTTTGATTCATTGACCATCTTTTTCTCTGTTTCTGGCCTTTCCATTTTATTGTTATTGGGTTGTGATCTGCCCAGTCATTAAGTCCTATTTCAATTTCCTCTATCCCGTTCTGTATTTCTGTTGTTACCCAGGCCATATCGATCCTGGACCAGGATTGATGCGGATACGAATAAAATGTGTATTGTTTGTCTGATCTGTGTGTCTCTCTCCATATATCCCGAAGGTTGAGTTCTGTTACCATGTTAAAGAATGATTTTGGTAATATATTTTTCTTCTTTTTGCTCTTTTTACTACTTTTATAGTCTTTCTTAACATCGACTATTGCATTTAAATCCCCAATCATACAAATATTTTCATAGTCCAGATCCACTAGTTTCTTATGTACCTTTTTAAAAAATTCATGTTGGTTATTATTTGGTGCATATACTGCCGTTAATAAAGTTTGTTTTTGCCCTAATTCTATTTCCAACATTAAAATTCTCCCCTCTTCATCCGAATATATTAATTTTGATTTTATTTTTTCTTTAACATATACAGCAATTCCTCCTTTCTTGTTTTGTGCTAGTGTTGTGTATAGTGTTCCTAATTTTACATTCTCTAGTAGTTTTCTATAATCCTTTTTTATATGAACTTCCTGTAGACATATCACGTCTGCATCCAATTTCCTTAATTTATTAAACGTTTGTACTCTTTTTCTTGGTATGTTTAAACCATTAATGTTTACAGAAAAGAGCTTAATTGCCTCTCCCGTTTTTTACTTGATCTGGTTTTTTTGTGCTTCTTGTCTCTATTACCCTTCCTTTTGCTCCTTCTCTTTCTAACCTTTCTCTTTCTTGTTTCTTTTGCTTTTCTCTTTCTCGTTCAAATTCTTCTATTAGGTCTTCCTCCTGACTTTTACTCTCTGGCTCTTCCCTACTTTCTTGTTCTTCTCCCTGCGCAAAGTGACATTCATAAAAATCCTGCGCTTTCTCGAGTGTGTCTATCTTATATTTTTTTTCTTGCCATGTTACAAATATGCCTTCAGGTACTAACCATCGAAACATAACTTTGTATTTAGTTAATTGGGTTGTTAGAAATTGGTATTCTCGTCTCTGATTTCGTATTCTACGTGGTATTTGCTTTAATACAATTATTTCTTTACCCTTATATACTATCTGTTTGTCTCTTGTTTTTTTATATATTTCATCCCTTATTGATCTTCTAGTCAACCTTATATGTACCTCTCTCGCCAATCTGTGCCTACGTGCATAATTTGTATATACTCGATAAATTTCATCTATGTCTCTTCTTGCGTCCTGTTTGTCCTTTCCTAATATCTCGGCCAATATCTCCGCCATCTTCTCTCCCAAATCTTCTTCTTTTTCCTCTACGATATTTTGAAATCTTAGGAAGAACGCAGCTTTTTCCAATTCCAAGAGGGTAATAGATTGGGTCAGCTCTCTGTTTGCTTGTTTGGATATCTGATCCATCTTTTCTATTTTGCCATCAACTTGATCTATTTTTGTTTCAACTTTTTGAATTCTTTGTTCGTTCTTCATCATTGTTTGTTGTATACTCTCTATCTTGTCATTCATGTTTTTAATTTCATTTTTGATTTCTTTGTGGTGAGTTTTTGTTTCTTCATGATTATTTGCTATTGCCTCTTGGGTTTTCGTCATTGTTTCCTGCATCATTTGTAACATTGTCTGTATACTCTGTGGGTTCATCGCCAATTCTACTTTTTCTTTTTCTTTCCCCAACATGGTTCCTATCGTTCTTTGACCTATAGGAGAGGCCATTATAGGTGTGGGATTTATAGCTGTTTTTTTACTTATTTTAGTTGTTGCTGTGGTGCTTGTCATTTTTATTACTTGGATAATATTTTCCCACACTTGCATATATCAATTTTATATAACGTTAAGGGTTAACCTTAAAAATAAGATTACAAATAGAGTTATACCTTTTCTTATCCCACTATTATATAATATAATTTATAATACTCTTAACACCTCTTTTGTATATTTCTGTAATACTACACACAATGCATATACATATACTATTCTCAAGATATTATCACCACTCTTAATTTCATTCACTATCACTCTTGTTTAAATAATCACCTTTCTCTCTATGATCCCTGTTTGTTAACAGGTGCTGCAATATTGCATCAGCCTTTTTTCTCTCTGTCTCAGTTTAATGTGTCCACAGATCCACCAAATGTCACCTTATTTCCTCTTCTGTATATCCAATAAATCCAAAACGTCCACTAGTCACTTTGTCCAGATATATGTCAGTTAAGATTCAAATTTCAATGGTATTTGTTCTTCAAAAATAAGATCCAGTAATTGGTATTAAGTTTCTCCGTTGTCTCACTTCAACTTTTAATCCTTATGTTGATTTTTTCAAAGTCTCTTAATCACCCTTTGTTGCCTCTGGCCGTCTCCAGTCCTTTCTCTAGTTTCAATCTCTGCTTCTTACAGCTTTTAAATTCCAGCCTTTCACGTTTTATAAGCTTTACTGTGGGCTCTCTGCTTCTTCTCGCTGCTCTCGTTCTGCTCTAAAGCTCCCTTCTCCGCTCTATTCAATTTCAGTTGCCGCTGTATCTCTCTCCTTATCGCTTTGCTTTTTCCGCGCCTTCTATCAAATATTCCTCACCTCCTTCAGGGGTTTCTCCTCTGCCGTACGAAGCTGTCAGTTCTACTTCTCACTTCCCTCTCAGGCTGTCGCCATCGCTCCCGGCCGGCCTTAAAGACCGGCTTCTTCTCCACCAATTTTAAGAGTGCTGCTCCTGTCTGCTCGGGTGTTTGCTGTCCACCCGGCTTCTCTGAAGCTTCCTCTTTAATTTACCGGTCTCTCCGGGATCGGTAAAGCCCTTACCGGGCTCTTAGCGAAGAAATTTCCGGGATTTAGGAACAGAGATCTGTTCCTTCACCCGCTCCACGATGACGTCACAACCGGAAGTTCCTTATTTCACAAGAAGGAAAATGAAATGAATCAATGAATATGGTTTGTATTGTATTTCACATTTTTTTGGTTTGACTTGTTTTTCCCCGTTTAGAATCTATAAAGATTGGTGCAGTCTGGAAACATTGTTAATATTTATCTCAATGATATCTTGAAAGTATTTCTCTGCTTCATTAAATAGTATAAACTGTCTGGTTTATTAATTTATTTTTATTGCTTTTCAATTAATAAAAAAGAGAAAAATAAAATAGTAAAACAAAAGTGATGATAATGCAAGGAGGAGGAGGAGGAGGAGGAGACATAAAAATTGCTTTAACAAAAAAAGGGGACATGACCAGGTTGTCCTTTGTCCCTTTTATTGTTTAGTTTGGCTCTTAGACTGTTGAATTGTCACTGAGCAATAGAACAGAATTCAAAAAGGAGGTTCCATTCCCTTCATTGCCTAGCAACAGGGTAAAAATTCCAATGAATGACAGTTGACTACAGTAACATTCCAAGCAGAGAAAGCCTATAGAAGAGACTGGGTTCCTTCTTTTCTCTTTGCTGCAAACAATGTTTAGCTCAGGCATGATCCTGTATGAATTTCAATCTTGACCCTTAGACCCTTGTGCCATCATCATCCCACCCCCAACAAAGTTCCTGAGACATAGAGAGGTTCAATTGCTGGATCGACCTTCAAAAGTCTGTGTGTGTGTGTCTGTGTGTGTTTATGGGGGGGGGGGCACATGGCAATTGGGTGGGATAGTAGGAAATTGCTAGGGTTGACAAAATCAACAAACTTGCCTTAAAGAATCATCCTTTTCCATTTTTTTCACCAGAAAATCAAAATGACGTTAAGTCTTCATTTGTTTTCTTTATTAGATTTATATCCTAAATATAAAATCAATGATGCAGTCCATAGGCCATTACTTTCCAGTCTCTCAGTCAGTTCTCATGCAAAAATTGATATTTCTAGAACAGATGGCAAATGAAATTTCACTTCAGTTACAAGGAATTATAAAATCAGCCCCAATTTAGGATTCATATATGGAAATCTCATTGAGAAGAAAACACCAACAGGCCCGACTCTTTCTCTTAAAGACAAAGTGACCAAATTAGTGGATCAGCAAAATACTGTGGACATAGTATACTGGGATTTCAGTAAGGTATTTGACAAAATAGGTGACAACCTACTTCTTGGTAAGCTAGAAAAATGTGGGATAGACAGCATCACAAACAGATTGACTGGACAACTACTTCTCTGAAATGGTATAAAATCTCCTGCTTGAGCAAGGGGTTGAACTAGAAGACCTCCAAGGTCCCTTCCAATTCTTTTATTCTAAAATTAGGCTGGGTTCAAGGATAATGATTGCTTCCATGAAGATAAAGCACAGGCAACACTAGAGTTAAGTGTCACCAACCTAGAACATCACCACACTCCATAGCACTGGGTGACCTTCCATAGCAGCCTCTGGAGGCAAGAGACCCCATTGAAGGACAGCAGAACTCACTTTTCTGGCTGTTGAACTATCTTCATCCAGCATTACTTTCTGGACATGTCCTAACAGGAAGGGCTGTGACCACTGCAGAACACTGCCCCAAGGGATGTATCTGTGATTTTTCACTAACATGCTTTTCTCCAGCTACCCCTCCTTACATTGAAGAAGTTCAGGATCCCAGGAGAAGTTCCTTCTCACTGTAATTACCACCATCCCTGTCTCTGAGACCTCTTCTCCTACTTCTCCAGTGACTGCCTTTTTTATAAACATCAGACTGAAGCAACATGGAATAGATCTTTTAAAAGGATAAATACTATGGGTTATGCTCTTTGTGGCTCAAATTACGGAAAGACAAGAACTGTGCTCTTGAATTGT
Source organism: Azemiops feae (assembly GCA_023970755.1). Lineage (NCBI taxonomy): Eukaryota > Metazoa > Chordata > Lepidosauria > Squamata > Viperidae > Azemiops > Azemiops feae. The sequence goes on from JALGBA010001066.1 coordinate 95,278, forward strand.
ACTTTTTCTCAATTCCAGGTAAATCTTGGTTTGTCTTTGTTTGAATCAGGAAAGCCACTGGCTATTCCATCCTGTGAGAATGCTTCCAATTCTTCTAATTCTTCTTTAGAAATGGGAAGGAGACTGATTCAACCCCATGAATTATGGATCTCCTGCTACTTCTGATGCTGCTGGTGTCCCAGCCAGTCTCTGGGAAGTTGAGAATGAAGTGCCCACTGAATTTGGCCCACCAGGATGGAGAAAAGCCATGGAGCTATTATAAACAAGGAGATCTTCTCATTAGTATAGTCATCTCTTCATCAGCAATAGCACCTGCAAAATTACCTTTCAATATGGCTCCTTCTAGTCAGATTCGATTGTAAGTAATTCACGGCATTTCATTTCCTCCATTTGCAGTTCTAACACTCTTCTTTTTTCTTCTTATATTACTTATTCCTATATTGACCAATTTCTTGAATCCTTTTGATTTCAATGGCCTCTCTCTTTTGTCTTATTTTCTGGGAGAGGCTCAAATCAAAATATGAGACAAATAAAGCCTTAAAGAAGTTCACATTACTTTCTTCTCCCTGTTCAAACCTCAATTCATGACATGAATACTTGAGTTTTGTTGAAAGTACTGATTATTATAGTTTCCCCTTCCCAGGTCATTTCCATACTTTTATAACCACTGATTGATATTCTATGCCTGATTTTTATAGGAATAGAAGATGACTCAGTTTTAAAACAGGTTCTCTGGGTCACTCATCAGAAATCCTCTTCCTTTTATGATTGTTCTATTTTAATAACTGAATTATTCTGCAACCCATTTACTGGGCTGATTAAAGTTAGTACTTTTACAAATAATAGTGTATTTGTGATTTTTAATCCCTTTAGAGGACTATCTCCATCCTATCTTCTCGACACTCACAAATATTAAAGGGTGACAGGTGACTATCATTTGCCTCTGGTTTTCAATCAATATTAGCTTAAGTTAGCTTGTGGAGAATAAGTCAATCAAATAGAGAAAAAGTATTTGGTTGTTGCTGTTAATGATGCTAATATTAACATGAGCATGGTTTTACACTAGTTTACCTTTTGGAAAACAAAGAATACTACGCATGATTTTCAATATTGAAGTTTTTAATAAAAATCACCTGCACAATCTCACACTGGGCTACAACATCTATGACAACTATGTGAACACACTTGGCACCTCAGAAGCCTTGCTGGACATGCTCTCTACTGGAGAAGCCAATGTTCCCAACTACAGCTGTGGAAGGAAGGACAACCTTTTGGCTCTTGTTGATGGAGCTGACAGTGACATATCAATCCAGATGTCAACATTAGCAGGCACCTACAAAGTCCCACAGGTTTGTGTTTGTGTTCCCCTATCTAGCAAAGTAAGTGGGGTGGTAGCATTTAATGACAGATCCAACCATATCTTCCTTATAGAATTCAAGAGCTGCTTTTCACTATGGCAATTGTACGTTTTATGGCTGGGGATTGATATAACAGTGGGGAGGGAGCAAGGATCAAAACAGAAACATCTACTCATGACAACATCCTCTTTTCTTTGAGGGCTTCTGCTGCAGACTTGTGAAAGTGAGGAGAGGCTTTGTGTCAAATCAAAGGATCTTTTGTACAATAGGAAGGTGCAGCATTGATGGAAAGCTCACATTTTGTACATGATCTTGGTCAAAATAATGATATTCTCAGTCATGAACAAATCCCAGATTTATAAACAGAGTTCCACTGGATTATCTTTCCTACTGTTGATGAAACATATATGTGTTATGAATCTGTAGGGAGCATTAACATTAATTAATCATTTTATATTTAAAAACCCTACAAATATATTATCCAACATATAATTATGTTTTCCCAAAAAATGCTCAAGATCAAATTCATAATAAAAGGCTTGAAACTCAATATTGCTCCAGAGAAGATTGTCCATCAGCTGAACAATTAAACAAATACCTCACCTGGTGGGATTCTCTATTAGCAGGTTCATTGACAAATATAAATAATATCTGCTGTACCCATTTCAGTTGAAGATGACAATTGTAGTTCCCATATATTAAAAAAGGGAATAAAATGGACCCTAGCAATTCCAGGCCCATTTGTCTAGCAGATATTGTGGCTTGAATAAATGCCAGCTTCCCCTTGAATAGAGATGAGAGTGGTAGATGAAAAGTGCATTCCTTGTAGAAGAACCAGCAGTCTTTAGGCAGATTTGATCCACCATTGACAATTGGGTTATCTTGAACCATCTAACTGGAGAAATATCAGTCAGAAGAAATACTTGTTTGCTGCCTTTATAGCATTTGAGCACGTTCACACCTTCCCTTACCTGGAGAACTTTTCTCTGTGACTGAATCTTGGCTCCCTCAACATCAAAGGAGCTCATTTAGACCAAAGGTACAAGTGAATGCACTGTTAAAAGAATTTTAAATAGCTATGCAGCTTCCTTAGCCTGAAATATTAAAGTACAAAAGGCCAATGTTACCACTTTGCACTTATATTGACCTGAACTCTGGGATTTAATTTATATCACTACTAGAACAAATCCAATCACATCCTCTCAGAGGTATCTTCAGGGTGAATAAAAGAACTTCAGCTGCTGCCCTCAGAGCAGAATTGAGAATTTATACAATTTATAAAATTTTGCCATGTAATTATTTTTTTATAGAAATTAATGGCATGGAAACCCAAACCTCTGCTAAAACAAATAAATTTCAATTAAAAAGTCCTTAAATTTTACAACTGATTAATTATTTTAGGAACTGTGATTTCCCTGTCTCTTCAAAACTGGAGAAAAAGCTAAGAAAATTACTAAACAAAGAATCCAAGATTTGCAAAACAGAGAAAGATATAGCCATCCTGAGTAAGTCTGGCACATTGAAATGCATTAGCTGCTGCAAATGTACCTTCCAAGTATTGAGTTAAGCCTTCCAAATCCCTTACAGTGAACATGCTTGTATTTGTGGAGCTCAAGAAATAGAAGATGTAATATATCTATTATTTTGAATGTCAATTGTATAAGAAAGAGGGAGATTAATATCTTGGATTGCACTATAGAGAAACAACATATTGGGATCCTAATATTTTTAAAAATGTACTTTTTGTGTGCTCAGAATTCAAAAATTATATATAATAAAGCCCTTTTTCAGAAGGAAATTATGGTCTGATTGTGGTAAATACTGGGGTCATAAAGAAATAGTTTCATTCTTTATGCTTATTCTATTGCATTAATTTTTTAAAAAAATCTACATTTACATGCTATTTTGTTAATGTTCTATGTTTTATATTGTGTATCTTGATATAGCCTAAAGACTAATCAAACATATTGTTCTAATAAAAAAGTTGGATTCATTAAAAGCTAAACATTGGGATTTGGTTGGACCCCAAATATAACACCGAATTCTTCATTGTTATTTCAGATCAGTGAGAGAATTGCTTCAGAGATTCTGAGTGATAAAAGTCAATTCCCTTTTTTCTATCCGATGCTCCCCAAAGAAGGGTTCCAGAACCCAGCAATTGTCCAACTGCTTCTCCATTTCGGATGGGCCTTGATTGGTCTCTTTGCTCCAGACACAGAGGAGGGAGAGCATTTCATGAGAAATTTAACTCCAATACTTGTCAAGAATAGGATTTGTGTTGTTATATCACAACAATTCTCAAGAAGTGGACACACAGGACCCCTCAGGGATGCCCTCTCTAAGTGGAAAGAAGTCAATGTCTTTGTTCACTTCATAGAATTTGCTTCCCTTTTTACCAGAATTCTTCCTTTCCATTCAACACTTGAAGGTTTGCCAGGACCCATTGAAGGGAAAGTCTGGATCATGACAATGGTGGGCGTATATTTCACAGGAAAGGACAGGCTTCTCAAGTACGTCCATAGTATTTGGAGTTTTCCTCTTCAGAGGAAAAAAACCTGGCAAAAAGATAATGCCTATAAAACACCTTTCTTTGTGAAATATGAATTTCAAGCTGAGTATTTTCACTGTTCTATTTCAAAACACATCTTTTCTGTCAAAGGCCGGAGAAGATGCACCCAGAAAGCACCAGTGGAGACACAAGAGAAAAGGAATAGGATGCAGATCCCAAATCCAGGTGTTCCTTACAGTGTCATTAAGATTCTGGCCCATGCCTTAAATGCTGCGTCCAAATCCCAGAGGAGAAAGAAGAAGGGAGAAGAGAGATTGGGGGCTCCACGGCTGGAGCCATGGAAGGTATGGGGTCCCAACAAGGATCCATCAAACTATAAATTCCTTTCAGGGTCTTTGGTGCTCTCTGAGCTTGGTTGTTTAAGATCATAAGCTTCTGTATAACATCTTATATTTAGTGGGAGAGCACTGCATCCTCCCTTCTACAACGAAGATGTTTTGTATATTTGAAAAAATGTTCCCAGATTCCTTCTGATATTAAGCCCCTCTAAACCACCATGGCTCTTCTCCTTAATGCCTTTCCTGAAGGATAAAAGCAGCTCCTTTGATCTCTTCCTTTCCTTCTTTGTCTCTGACTAAAGCTAATGAAATTTTTGTGCAATGTCTTCTCCAAGTGTGCTTCCTACAAGAGGACATGGAATGATTCCACTAGATCATTAATGACATTATTGTTGAATTAATAATATGGTTATTATCAGATCATTAAAATATTACTACCACTTGATTATAACTACGTATAGAATAATGTGAGAAAAATGTGAGACAGCCATTTGTCCGAAATGGTGTAGGGCTTCCTGCCTGAGCAGGGGGTTGGACCTGATGACCTCCAATGTCCCTTCCAACTTTATTATTATTATTATAACTATAAATGAAATCTTAAAGAAAGATATAGATTGTTGGTGCCATTCATCTGTGTTATGCAAGATACAATCATGTATCAAGTCCTAGATGCTAAAACTAGTTAGTTTCCAACTGGATTTTACTTATGCACCTCTATCACAAAATATAGTGACAGATTTTATCTTCCTGGGCTCTAAGATCACCACAGATGGGGACTGCAGCCAAGAAATTAAAAGACGCTTGCTCCTGGGGAGGAAAGCTATGGCAAATTTAGACAGCATACTAAAAAGCAGAGACATCCTTGCCAACAAAAGTACGTATAGTCAAGGCCATGGTTTTCCCAGTTGCAATGTATGGCTGTGAAAGTTGGACCATAAGAAAGGCTGAACGCAAAAGAATTGAGGCCTTTGAACTATGGTGCTGGAGAAGACTCCTGCGAGTCCCTTGGACTGCAAGGCGATCAAACCGGTCAGTCCTAGAGGAGATCAACCCTGACTGCTCCTTAGAAGGCCAGATCCTGAAGTTGAAACTCAAGTACTTTGGCCACCTAATGAGAAGGAAGGACTCACTAGAGAAGAGCCTAATGCTGGGAAAGATTGAGGGCAATAGAAGAAGGGGACGACAGAGAATGAGGTGGCTGGATGGAGTCACTGAAGCAGTAGGCGTGAGCTTAAATGGACTCCAGAAGATGGTAGAGGACAGGAAGGCCTGGAGGAACATTGTCTATGGGGTCGCGATGGGTCGTACACGACTTCGCAACTAACATCAACAGCAATCACAAAATAATATTTTTATTTTCTGGAAACTGGAAATTTTTTTAAAGGAGATCAAACTAACTTTGTCCAAGCATTATTATAATTTTTGCATCACAAAATCGTGATTTATCTGTTTCCTTTATTGATGAAAATATAGAAGAATCAATGATCAAAGTCCAATTGTTTTTCATAACTCCCCATTTTTATCAGTAAGGTTAATTTAATTTTTTACAGTTTTTAAGATAGTTGTACCTACTTAATTATTATGCCATCCAGTATTCACTCCTTAATGGATTACTGCCTTGTCATGGCGAAGGGGCTTGCATAACTCAATGAAGCTATGAGCGATGCCGTGCAGGGCCACCCAAGACGGACAGGTCATAGCAGAGAGTTCGGACAAAATGTGATCCACTGGAGAAGGAAATGGCAACCCACTCCAGTATCTTTGCCATGAAAACCCCATGGACAGTACCAAAGGTAAAAAGATATGATGCTGGAAGATGAGCCCCTCAGGTCAGAAGGTGTCCAATATGCTACTGGGGAAGAGCAGAGGGCTAGTACTAGTAGCGCCAGAAAGAGTGAAGCGACTGGGCCAAAGCCGAAAGGACGTTCAGCTGTGGATGCATCTGGTGGTGAAAGGAAAGTCCGATGCTGTAAAGATTTTTTCTCCATAGGAACCTGGAATGTAAGATCCCTGAATCAAGGCAAACTGGATGTGGTCAAACAAGAGATGACAAGTCTGAACATCGACATCTTAGGAATCAGTGAACTAAAATGGACAGGAATGGGTGAATTTAATTCAGAGGACCATCAGGTATACTACTGCGGGCAAGAATCCCTCAGAAGAAATGGAGTAGCCTTCATAGTCAATAAAAGAGTAGGAAAAGCAATACTGGGATACAATCCCCAAAATGACAGAATGATCTCAGTGCAAATCCAAGGCAAACCATTCAATATCACAGTAGTCCAAGTCTATGCCCCAACCACTGGTGCTGAAGAGGATGAAATTGACCGGTTCTATGAAGCCCTACAGCACCTTATAGAATCAACACCAAAAAAATGATGTCCTTATCATCATGGGGGACTGGAATGCTAAAGTAGGAAGCCAAAAGATAACTGGAATAACAGGCAAGTTTGGCCTTGGAGTACAAAATGAAGCAGGGCACAGGCTGATAGAATTTTGTCAAGAGAATACGATGGTCATAGCAAACACTCTTTTCCAACAACCCAAGAGATGGCTCTACACATGGACATCACCAGACGGTCAACACAGAAATCAGATTGACCATGTGCTGTGCAGCCAAAGATGGAGAAGCTCTATACAGTCAGTAAAAACAAGACCAGGAGCTGACTGTGACTCAGATCATGAGCTTCTCATTGCAAAATTTAGGCTTAAATTGAAGAAAGTAGAGAAAAACACTAGGCCACTCAGGTATGAACTAAATCATATCCCTGATGAATATACACTAGAGGTGACAAATAGATTTAAGGAATTAGATCTGATAGACAGAGTGCCTGAAGAACTATGGACGGAGGTTTGCAACATTGTACAAGAGGTAGCAACTAAAACCATCCCAAAGAAAAAGAAATGCAAGAAAGCAAAATGGCTGTCTGAGGAAGCTTTGCAAATAGCTGAGGAAAGAAGGGAAGCGAAAGGCAAGGAAGAAAGATAAAGATAAACCCAATTGAATGCAGAATTCCAGAGAATAGCTAGAAGAGATAAGATGGGCATGATAAAGGACCAAAATGGCAGGGACCTAACAGAGGCAGAAGAGATTAAGAAGAGGTGGCAAAATTACACAGAAGAACTATACAAAAATGAGCTTAGCATCCTTGATAACCACGATGGGCTGGTCACTGACCTCAAGCCAGACATCCTAGAATGTGAAGTGAAATGGGCCTTAGGAAAGCTGAGCAACAACAAAGCTAGTGGAGGTGACAGTATTCCAACTGAGCTATTCAGAATCTTAAAAGACGATGCAGTAAAAGTGCTACACTCAATTTGCCAGCAAACTCAACACTGGCCACAGGATTGGAAAAGGTCAGTTTACATTCCAATTCCAAAGAAAGGCAATGCCAAAGAATGTTCAAACTATCACACCATTTCACTCATTTCACATGCTAGTAAAGTTATGCTTAAAATCCTACAAGCTAGACTCCAGCAGTACGTGGATCAAGAACTTCCAGAAGTACAGGCAGGATTTCGAAGAGGCAGAGGAACTAGAGATCAAATTGCCAACATACGCTGGATCATGGAGAAAGCTAGGGAGTTCCAGAAAAACATCTACTTCTGCTTCATTGACCATGCTAAAGTCTTTGATTGTGTGGATCACAACACATTGTGGCAAGTTCTTAAAGAGATGGGAGTACCAGACCATCTTATTTGTCTCTTGAGAAACCTATATGCGGGTGAAGAAGCAACAGTGAGAACTGGACACGGAACCACTAATTAGTTCAAAATTGGGAAAGGAGTCCGGCAAGGCTGTATTCTGTCGCCCTGCCTATTTAACTTATATGCAGAGCACATTATGAGAAAGGCAGGGCTAGATGAATCAAAAGTTGGAATTAAGATTACCGGGAGAAATATCAACAACCTAAGATATGCAGATGATACCACTCTAATGGAAGAAAGAAGAGGAACTAAAGAGCCTTTTGATGCGGGTGAAGAAGGAGAGTGCAAAAGTTGGCTTGAAACTCAACATTAAGAAAACCAAGATCATGGCATCTGGCCCTCTCAATTCCTGGCAAATAGATGGGGAAGAAATGGAGGTAGTGACAGATTTTATCTTCCTGGGCTCCAAGATCACCACAGATGGGGACTGCAGCCAAGAAATTAAAAGACACTTGCTCCTGGGAAGAAAAGCTATGGCAAATTTAAACAGCATACTAAAAAGCAGAAACATCACCCTGCCAACAAATGTATGTATAGTCAAGGCCATGGTTTTCCCAGTTGCAATGTGTGGCTGTGAAAGTTGGACCACAAGAAGGCTGAATGCAAAAGAATTGAGGCCTTTGAACTATGGTGCTGAAGAAGACTCCTGTGAGTCCCTTGGACTGCAAGGCGATCAAACCAGTCAGTCCTAGAGGAGATCAACCCTGACTGTTCTTTAAAAGGCCAGATCCTGAAGTTGAAACTCAAGTACTTTGGCCACCTAATGAGAAGGAAGGACTCACTGGAGAAGGGCCTAATGCTGGGAAAGATTGAGGGCAATAGAAGAAGGGGATGACAGAGAATGAGGTGGCTGGATGGAGTCACTGAAGCAGTAGGCGTGAGCTTAAATGGACTCCAGAAGATGGTAGAGGACAGGAAGGCCTGGAGGAACGTTGTCCATGGGGTCGCAATGGGTCAGACACGACTTCGCAACTAACAACAACCAGTGTTCAATTAATTAGATCACAATTCAGGACATCATGAAGCATTTTGTTAATTCTGTGCTATGCAAGTTATACCACTACGATTCAAATAATCTATTAAGGAAATGTAAGAATATGTGGGAATGAGTTTGGAGGACCAGAGAAAGAGATGCAGGGAAGAATCAGATAAGTTGGTTTTTTTTGGGGGGGGAGCCACTCGCAGCTGCATAACAGGCAGAGAAAGAAACTCAGAAAAGGTCCTCCCTGAAAGTTTTTGACTGTCAAAAGAGATGGTGAAACATTTGTACTTTTACACTTGCAAAATATTGTTAATGAAATTTTACAATAAAGTAGAATTAATTCATCTGGTCATTTTTCCTATTTCCTTTACCTGAATGAAAATTAGACTTGCAACTTTCTTCTTAACAAATTCTTGCTTTCGGGTGATCACCCTGTTGTTTTCAAGGAGTTTATGAATACTCTAGTTATTTGGATATTTTGTGTTTTTGATTGGTGACCTTTGCTAGAGTGTTCTATATAATTGAAAAAAATTGTCAATTACATCTTGTCAATATACTTTTTGTCAGTATACTGTATGATTGAGAAGTATTACTGAACCTTTGTTCTTGGGTTTTGAAGATGGTGTTCACACTTACTCTTCCAACTTACAATATTTGCAAGTTAAACAATCATAGAAGAAAGTTTGAAATGTAAAATGAGATAACAGATAAGAAACCAGATAAGAAACTGCTTTTAAAATTCCTGGATGTTTCCATTCTAGTTGCATCCATTTTTAAAGAAGAATGAATTGTGCAATCTTTCCCTGATGAATTTGTATGTGGATCAAAATGGAGACGTAACAGCAGACCTGAGGATCTTTAGTAGGGTGGTTCTCCCTGAGGAGGATCCCATCAACCAGCATTTGGGGAATTTTGAAAGACAGAGACTTACAATCAACCAAGATGCTTTGTCACAGCTAAAGTTGCTGAACAAGGTGGAGAAAATATTGATGTCTTTTCTCTTTTTTCCAAAAGACCCATTTCAAATGGGCTACACCTAGTCAGAAAAGTAGATAACCTTCACAGAGAATTGAATGTGTGGTGTAAAATATCTATAATTTTCTTAGGTAGATACAGAGGCATCAGTTCTATTGTCCCAGGTATCCTTCAGATGCTACAGTGTTGAATATTGTTGTAAGCTGATTCAGCTATATCTAAAATGAGATTTGGGGTGATTGTTATTAAGGGCACAAATCATTGCCAATTTAGTATCTCCATAAAACTGGAGAGAGAGGGCACCGTATGTTGGGGATTTCATAGCTTGAGGTTCACTTGTTCATTGTCTTTTAATATCAAAGATGAAGGAATTCTGTTGACCATTGCAGGAGTTCAGGTTTGAATGGAATCTGACTAAATTGAATCAGTGGGGGTCTTTTAGTCCAGCCACCTGCTCAATCAGGAGAACCTATACCATCTCAGACAGGTGATTGTCCAGTCTCTTCTTAAAGATTTCCAGTGATGGAGTGCCCAGGATTTCTGGCGGTAAGCTGTTCCACTGGTTGATTGTCCTCACTGTCAGGAAGTTTCTCCTCAATTCCAGGTTGCTTCTCTCTTTCATCAGTTTCCAACCATTGTTTCTTGTCCTGCCCTCTGGTGCTCTGGTGAACAACCTGTCCCCCTCTGCCTTGTGGCAGCCCCTCAGATACTGGAATATTGCTATCATGTCTCCCCTATATTTTCTTTTCTTTAGACTAGCCAAACCCAAGTTCTGCAGCGATTCTTCATATGTTTTGGTCTCCAGGCCATTGATCATCTTAGTTGCTCTTGTCTGAATTTTTTCCAAACTCTCAACATCTTTTTTGTGATATGGTGACCAAAATTGACTGCAGTATTTCAGGTGTGGTCTTACTAGGGCTTTGTAAAGCGGTACTAATATTTCGCGTGAACCTGATTCTATGCCTCTGTTTATTCAACCCAGGATTGTATTATCTTTTTTTATTGCTGCTGCACACTGCTGGATCATAGTCAAGTGATCGTCCACTAGGACTCCAAGGTCCTTCACACAGTTACTGTTTTTAAGCCAGGTCTCGCCCAATCTGTATTTCTTCCTTTGTTTTTCCTGCCTAAGTGTAAGACTTTGCTTTTCTCCCCATTGAAACTCATTTTGTTGGATAGGCCCATTGTTCAAGTTTTTCAATATCTTTTTGGATCCTGAGTTTATCTTCTGGGGTGTTGGCTACTCCTGAAAGTTTGGTATCATCTGCAAATTTGATGAGTTTCCCTTCAGTTCCCTTGTCTAAGTCATTTATGAAGATGTTGAAGAGTACTGGGCCTAAAACGGAACTTTGTGCTACCCCACTGCTTACTTCTCTCCATGTGGATGTAGTGCCATTGAGGACTACTGGTTGAGTATGGTTTGTCAGCCAGCTACAGATCCATCTGGTGGTGATGTTGTCTATTTCACCTTTTTCCAGCTTACCAAGGAGTAAGTTGTGGTCCACTTTGTCAAATTCCTTACTGAAATCTAGGTATACTACATCCACTGCGTTTTGCTGGTCTGCTAGTTTTGTCACTTTATCGAAGAATGAGATAAGATTGGTTTGGCATGATCTGTTTTTAACAAATCCATGCTGGCTACCAATTATAACTTTGTTTGCTTCTAGTTATCTGCAGATCTGTTTTTTTATTATCTTTTCCAGGACCTTCCCAGATATTAATGTTAGACTGTGTTTTCTGGGTCTGTTTTTTTTTTCCTTTCTTGAAGATGAGAACCACATCAGCCCTTTTCCAATCCTCAGGTACTTCCCTGGTGCTCCAGGATTTTTGAAAGATGTGGTGCAATGGTTCTGAGATGACATCTGCCAGCCCTTTCAGAACTCTGGGATGTAATCTGGTGATTTATATTCGTCAAGGTTGGACAGGTGTTCTCTTACCATTTTCTTGTTTATTTTGATGTTTGTTTCTAGTATGTCTTTTGCAGTGGGATTTTTTTGGGGGGTGCGTTGGGCTTTGGTTTCTTTTTGTGTGAAGACTGATGCAAAGTATGAGTTAAGCAGCTCTGCTTTCTCCCTGTTGCCTATAATTTCCTTGCCATCTTCTCTCTTTAGTGGGCCTACAGTTTCCTTAACTTTTTTCTTGTTGTTAATACGTTGGAAGAAACTTTTTTTGTTGTCCTTGATTTCTGTTGCAAGTCTTTGTTGTTCAGGGCCTTTGGTTTCCTGACTTCTTCTTTTCATGTTCTGTCTGTTGACAATTGGCTTTGGTTATGTGCCCCTCTTTCCATTTTTTGTATTTGTCCTTTTTGTCTTTTAGTTTGTTAGAGAGATCTTTGTGGAGGAATCCACTGGGTTAAACCTTTTCTCAATTTCATCTCTCCAGATTTTATTAAGTAGAAAGGTACTATTTTTTTGCAATCTGATATGCCAGAAGAAAAAGGGAGGAACTAAATGAGGCATCTACTTGCAATTCTATCTTCTGCAACCATTTGGAAATATTCAGATATTTCATATTTGTTCACCTGAAACCCAAAGACTATTTTGCTAATGTTCACATCTACCTCCATTTAAATAGATGGTGAGTTCTAATATATTTTCTTTGGTATTTCTTCTTTTTTTTCTTAGTCTCTGCCTCAGTCCAAATGTGTGGAAAAATGCCATCCTGGATTTGTCAAGAAGGTTCGAGAAGGAGAGCCAGTTTGCTGTTACGACTGCATTCCTTGTCCAGAGGGAACCATCTCCACTCAGGAAGGTGGGTGACATCATAGGGAAAGCTCTGGATTCATCTAGAGCATTTTGATCAAAATGCATGTTAAAGATACTGTAAGTTTGATTGTTTTCTTAACTTTCAATGTGTCCAATTTCTTTCATAATGGGAGGGAAAGGAAAAAGATCTTGAAGGATGAGGTAGGAAGAAGGATATTGTTTGTTGGGTAGGAAATCTCTCTTTTCTCTGCCAGTTTGGATGTATCCTTCCGTATTTATCTTTTTTAGAAACATCTGAATTCTTTGTAACTTGAGGAATGATTTTAGATCAATGGGTTTTGCTCACCCAAACCAAGTTTACATTATAGACCAAAAGATATATCAATCAGTCCTTCAATTAATTAGTCAATCTTTATAAATATCATAAATCCTCATAAGCTGAAATATCTAATTGGGAGGAACAATAGTGGGGAGAAGCTGGTTTGAAGGAGGAAATGAAAACCAAACAGAGGACCATCATAAAACCTTCAAGTGGATATTTCCTTTCTACCTTTTTTATCTTTCCAATTTTCTTTGTTGTTAAATAACAAGATACACACAATTATAACACCAACAAAAAGGAATATATTTGTGGGTCTGAAAGAAAAAAAAGACTACAGTAATATAAAGTGTTGGGATGAAAAGGAACAGAAAGGAGAGGGGAGAAAGTATGAATACAATCTACTTAATATCATTTGATACCAATGTTGAATTCATTCTCTCTTTAAAATTGTTGCCAAATCTAGAGATTATAGAAATATATTGCTTCATCTTCTCGATTTTACAGGGTAAAAAGACTTTGCAGATAACAGACTCAGTTCCTGTTCTTGAGTTCATTTATGAATTAATCTTCCTTAAGATGTCTTTTCAAATTTATTTATCAAAATTTTAATGTCTATTCCACACACAGTGACACTTGGTGGCAATTAAAACAATAATTAAACATTAAAACAATGAGATATAAATGCTAAGAGAGAAAGAGAGGAGTACATCAAGATGCTGAGTTTAAACATTTTTGGGATAAACATATGTCCTTCATTTGAAAAAAAAAATTAAAAATGAAATAAAATATTAAATAAATAAGAAAACAAAAAACTCAAAGGGCAGACTGGATGGAGCACTAGATCTTTTTCTGCCGTCAGTTTTCTTTTTCTATCTTTTTATCCCATATTCATAGGGTTGCTCTTGAACACTAACTGGAATTTACAAATGGCCAGAATGCAAAGGCACGCACAGTGTTGTGTTTCCATGTGCTCTTCCATAGGACTCCCCTATTGTACAGGCTCCTTAGAATCCCAGTTTCTTCCCAAGTGCAATAAAAATCACCTTTCAAATCCTACATGAGACAGAACCAGGGTATCTGCAGGGCTTCCTCTCCTTGAGGATATCTGCTTGTCCAACCAGATCAGCTATAATTGGCATGCAAAAGGACTGTTCCCTAAAAGATTCCCATTTTATGGGTCCTCACAAGCCATCCTTTTCTGATGCAGTTCCTGCCCCATTGGACCCACTCCCTCTTGAAATCCAATAGGCCCCCATCCTCTTAAACCTCTGGAGACTTGCTACTTCTCCCAACCATTTGGGATAAGGTAAGGTCAGTGCAAGATAAGAATCTGGTGGATTACCTAAGAGAAGAGAGCTTGTGGCACCAGATAGTTCTTCTTTTCATTTTATTTTGTTGCTGTTCTTCTTTTTATACTTGTACTACTAGGTTTCTTTTTTTTTGCTGGAGTCTAAGTAGATTGCATTCATTTAGAGTTTCCTGTCTCTCAGTATCACATCTTATCCAAAACATTTCTTGAAATTTGAAAGTTAATAAAAGAAATATTACTTTGTTTTCTCAGATACTGACAAATGCACCAAGTGCCCAGAATATCAATATCCAACCAAGAACCGAGTCCAGTGTATCCCCAAAAGAATAACCTTCCTGTCCTATGATGAACATGTCAGCATCATCCTCATCTCCTTTGCTCTATTCTTGTTCCTAACCACAGGCTTTGTTTTAATCATATTCCTTAAATACCTAGAAACTCCCATTGTCAAAGCCAACAACCGGGACCTCTCCTACATCCTCCTGGTCTCACTCCTGCTTTGTTTTTTGTCCTCCTTTCTCTTCATTGGCCATCCAAGGAAAACCACCTGTCTTCTCCAACAAATGGTGTTCAGCATTGTCTTCTCAGTAGCTGTCTCTTCTGTGTTGGCCAAAACAATCACAGTAGTGCTGGCATTCCTAGCCTCAAAACCAGGGAATAAAGTGAGAAGATGGTGGGGGAAGAGTTTGGGCAAATCCATCATCCTTTCTTGTTCTGGTGTCCAAGTTATCATCTGTGCCATGTGGCTGGGAGTGTTTCCCCCATTTCCTGACTCTGATCTGCACTCCCAGCCTGGAGAGATCGTCCTTCAGTGCAATGAAGGCTCTGTCACCATGTTTTATGTCGTCCTTGGCTACATGGGTTTCCTTGCTGCCATTTGCTTCATGGTGGCTTTCCTGGCCAGGAAATTGCCTGGGTCCTTCAATGAAGCCAAGCTGATCACCTTCAGCATGCTGGTCTTCTGTAGTGTCTGGGTCTCCTTCCTTCCCACCTATCTGAGCACTAAAGGAAAATACATGGTGGCTGTGCAGGTGTTTGCCATCTTGGCCTCCAGTGCTGGACTGCTGGGCTGCATCTTCTTCCCCAAGTGCTACATTATCGTCCTGAGGCCAGATCTAAACACTAAGAAACATCTAATGACAAAAGCTGGGGAATGACTGTGAAATTGTTTCTTAGGCTTGTAACTTTTAATTATCCATTATTATTCAGCTTATATGCTTCCTTTGGATTTGTTTGACAACTTATGTTCATTAAAACTGAAGTAAATAAATATGTGAAGTTTGTTAGTGAAATGAAAATTCAAAATAATCATCAAATAAATAAATAAATAATGTTTATCTTTTTAAACTATTGGTAGTTCTCCTTTTCCTCAGCACAATTGTCAACCAATATTTGGCTTAAGCAACTCTTCAAGAGAAGAGACACAAATGAGTCATTTCCTGGGCTTTATAGTGGTGTAAGCTTGGCAGGTAATTTGTGAGTTCTGAATCTCATCTCTTTCATGTTTATTTGTGAACTGGTATTTCCATTCCCCAAGGCTATGGGTTCTACTGGGGAGAAGAGAGTTAGGGTGACACTGTGTTGCAACTTCAACAACTCTCACCGGTATTGGTCTCCTTCTCTTTCTCCTGAGATGCTCCTTCTCAGCAATCTCCCTTCATTTCAGCTCCAGATTAAGTTCCATCTTCTTCGTGGCTTCCTAGCTCATAGCCTCCAGTTCCAGCTTCTCTGGGCTGAGGTGCTGAACAGACTTTCTGACTTCTGGTGAGGAATTTCCAGTAGCAGACATTTTATTTATAGCCTGTAACTTCCTGATAGGTTTGGCATATCAGTATTCAAGTCAATCTGACTGAAGAGGATTGAAGATAAAAATCATCCTGGTCTGGTTTGGGGAGTTAGTAGATCAACCAAGCTGAGGCAGATACAAGAAGGCCATGGGTCAACTCCCGGATTGAAATGAAAATCAACTTTACTAAAGGTGTTGAAAGAAAATAAGGTTTCACAAAGGGAACATAGTTAAAAAGGATAAAAAAGCCCCAAACCCTAAGACAATTCTAGCCAAAGCAAAACAATTCAGTTTCCATCTTTCCCAGCTTCACCCCCTCATTTAGGATTCCAAAGTCTCTTAAAACACCCGCAAAGTCTTTCCACCTTGTTTTCTATTATTGGCTTTCTGCTAAGTTGACTCTTTTTTTTAAATGTTTTATTGATTTTTAACATAATCACCTTAATATTTGGTAGATAACATGTTATCTGGGTTAGTATTTAAAAAACAATAACAATTAATTTCTATAATTCTATAGTCCGTATAATGGCTTTGCTTCATTTTCTCTTCTTCCAATAATATTCTCTTTTGCCAACCTTAAATTAATACATTTCTTATTATTTGAATAAATGACAATTAAATATAGACATGTTTCTCATGTTTCTGCAAATAATAACCACATCAATATAAAGCTTCTTTTCTAATTGATCATCTTGATTGCCTCATCATAGATCCTGTTTACAAAATTCTTATTTATATTTGTTTTCCCCACAATATTCAAAGCATTCTTACTGATTAAGCTTTTCTCAAAATTAGTTACACTTAAGTATTTAAGTCTTTTTTCTCATACAAGCTATCCCAACACTTTTACATTTCTCATATCTTAAAAAAAAAAAAAGGAAAAAAAGAGGGGAAGAAACAAGGAAAACATTTATTTTATATAAACGATCCCAACATTTTTATATTTCTCATATCAAAAAACAAAACACAAAAGAAAAAAGAAAGAAAAAATACTGTATTACTTGAGGGGTTCAACCCTCTTAAACTAATCTTCATTTATATCCAAAATCTTGTATTTCTTTAACCATATTCAAACAGATGTTTAATTTTTAAATATTCCCTCTGGTAAATCCCACCACCTAATTTCTTAATTCTCATTTTAGCCTCTCTTTTTTTTGCTAAACATCTTTCCTGATCAATATGTTTTGCTGAATCAAAGAATCTTCCCATAATCTTGTAAGTGTTGTTGCAGGTACAAAAGACAAAACAGGTAAGATCTTTTTATAGAAAGATTTTGCCCCTTTGTATTCATTGAGAATCTTTTCCTTTCTTTCTTTCCTGATTTTATTTATCCTTTTTTGTCTCTCAAGTTCTCATAGTTCTGGCAGAATCCATTTTGTCAAATCTTTTTTCTTGTCCTCAAACTTGTTTTGTGATCTTAGAGTATAGGTTGTCTTTTCCATGTCCAGTATTTTCTGTTAAGTCATACTTCCTTTTATTGTTAAGATCCATCTTAAAATCTTTCTCCTCTGTCTCGTATTCAATTGTCTGTTTTTTTCTGCTCACTCTCTATTTTTATTTTCTGAGAATTTTTTTTTTTTAAATATATTTTATTGGATTTTTATGGGGGTGGAAGGGTTACATCAAGGTGCTTAGGAAACACCGTGGAGGTGGGTATATCAAACATCCAAAAGAACAATCACAGATATATAGCTCAAATTAATTCATTAAAAATTCCCTCTCTAATTCCCTCATATAGTCTTGCATATTCAAATTAATACATTTTTAAATAAACTTCAAACAATCCTATCAAATATCAATCACATTTCAATTATAGAAATCCAAGTCCTGTTTTTAGGCTTTACTAATTTACAGTTACCATATTCCAATTAGCCTTAAATAGACATATTATTAACACTTCGGGTGTCCCTTTTTAACATAATGATTATATCTAAAATGAGTACATTATTCCCGCAGTAACATTCTTATATTTTCTTCATTAATACCATTTCTTCTCTTGTCACCAATCCCTCTTATTCTTCTTCTATTACAAAATAGTTATCTTATTTAAAATAAAAATATCAAACAAACAAATAGGTTTCTATCTGATTTAAATATATATTCTATCAATTCATCTATGTCTATAAAAAATCTTTTTAACCCAGTAGATAAAGTTTACCTCTCCAATAATTATCATATCTAAGACAAAATATTATTACAAAGGATATCCTCTTAGAAAATTCACGTACTCCGTTAGTTATTAAATCAGTCAAAAACTCAAAAGCCTTTTTAAACCCATTAAGTAAAACTTTAAAATACATTTTTAAATCTAACTCTTGGTTTCTTTCTGTGCCATACCGGTTTCCATAATAAAATTCCTGCATCATCAAACCACAATATTAGAAAGTCAATATTCCTCAACGCTTCAAATTGGTCAAAGTTCTCTTTCCTTTCTTCTAGTAGCCTTTGGATGTTAAAAGCCGTTTTATTCCATGTTATAGTTACTAGTTGTTTGTCCACATTATCACAGTTTTCAATAACTTGTATCTGAGTGTCAGTCTCTGTTGATGTTGATGCTTCAGGCATCTCAGTTAAAGTTATTCTTTGATCATTAAGCTTCTCCATAGATTGCATTTGGGGTTGTATAAATTTAATTTGTTCCTTAGTTTCCACAATTTCTCTCGGTGTAGTTTCATAGTTGAGTTGTAGACATGATTCCTCTTTAGGTTGTACATATTGCTCCCTAGACTCTTTAGCGCCAATCTGCTCCTTCTCCACTGTTTTTTGGCCTATAATTTGATCCATCAAAGTTTGGAAGTAAGAGTTCATATCCTCCGTGGCTTCCAAGATTTTTTCCAATATAAGCTCATAGTCCAGCTGTGTGTTAAGTTCCATGTCAGTGGTGAACAGATCATTTAATCTTTTAATGAAGGCTTTATTTCACCTCCAATTCTCAATAGACCAAATCACCACACAGCTGTTTCAGTTATCTTACTCTTATCATCTTTTGAAGGTCAGAGCCATCCTCTAGCAATGAAAAAATATACAGTTGCAGTAACACTTTTCGTCACAAGATGTCCTCAGCAGGCTGTAAGGTCTTTCTTTCTTTCTTTCTTTCTTTCTTTCTTTCTTTCTTTCTTTCTTTCTTTCTTTCTTTCTTTCTTTCTTTCTAAGTTAATAGATTTTTTGTTTTTCACGTTAAAAAGATGAAGAAAGGCCTCTCCAAAATAATAGACTCGTAGTTATGATAATAATGATCAAGTATAGAAATATTTTCAGGCCCCCTCAGTATTCCAGAAGTTAAATAGTCAATAAAAAGTTAACTGGTTTATTTTTTTTTCAATTCCCAAAGCTGTTTTTCCCAAGTGCCCAAACGCTGCTCCCTCACAGCAGGGAAGTAATTCAAATACAAAAGCTTTTTACAGGAGAGTAATTAGGGAAAGAAGGGGGAGGAAAGGTCTCACCCGGATTCTCCATGGGGGTTCTTTGTGCTTAGTTGTTCTTCTGGCTTTTGGCTGGTGCAGCAAAGTGATCGTCCATTTTACTGGCCGATCTTTTCTCCGACGGCCCTAAGGAGCTGGCTCGGACTGAGGAAGGAGCTGCCGCCCTTCCCCAGTCAAACGAGGGGCCTCCTCAATGGTGGTCGCCTCTCCGGGGCGACTTTCGACCCGATTAAGGGTCTACCGGCGGAGGGAAAACAGCCGGTGGGAGAGACGGATCTCTCCGTGCGACTGCGTGTGCCACGATCCGGAACCGGAAGCTCTCTCCTCTGTCTCGTATTCAATTGTCTGTTTTTTCTGCTCACTCTCTATTTTTATTTTCTGAGAATTTTTGTGTTGTAAAGTTATATTGGAGATGTGTTCATTTATATTTTCAAAGTTATTTTTAATTTCCTCGTAGTTTGAGATCATTATTGTTTGGATTTGTTGCAACATAGCATAGATCTCCTTCTGGAAAGTATTTGTTTTTTCTTGATATATTCTTTCTGCAGATCTCTGCAGGTTTTCCATGATAGCCGAAAATCAGGATTTTCCTTTCTCTGCAGATAGCTTTAGAGTCAAAGTTGAGTTGGTATTTGTAATCCAGAAAGGTCAATTTTTTTCCTAAAGTTTATAATTCTCACTTTATAAATAGCCCAAAATGTTCCTTTTTGTTGTCACAACTATTCTCTGCTATTAAGACATTGAAGGTCACCAAAAGCAAATTTTCTTTTCCTGGGCTTTACCAGCTCCTGTAATAGAGCAACTGCTGTTGTGTATTTTCATCCACCTCTACATGTCAGCCCCAGTTCATTTTTCAGTAATAGACAATTGTTTACTTCTATTATTTACTTCTATTTTCATGGTTTAAAAGGAAAATCTTAACAGTTTCCACCGATTTAAAACTTATCCAAATTAAGTCTTATATTCATTTCATTTCAGTATATTTCTATTCCCCCTGAAAAGTTTAATTCGCCGCTTCTGTCTGCAGGAGGGTAGGGCAGATCCCCCTCCTTCTCACTTTTGGAGGCTTTTTGCTACTTGGGGTTTTTCTTTTTTCTTTCCCCCCCCCCAGGAAATCAATTTTCAAGTAGAAGAGAGAAAATAACTATTCTTACCCAGTTCCAAATACGTTGTTTACAGTTAGCTTAAAGTGGTGCTTTTGGTCTTCGGCTGCTTATAGCTTAGGCTAGACTCTGAAGTTAAGCTAGCCTTTCTCCTGCTGGTTTGTGGAGGGCTTTTCCCAAACCGATCGGATCAACTGCCGTCTCTCCGCAATCAGCGGGACTTCCTTCCCTCTTTGTTGCCTCTATGGGGCAACTTCAGGCCCAGTTAGGGTCCACTAGCAGGCAGAAATTGGCTGTAGGGTGCGGAGCCCTGCAATCCCTCGGCTGCTGCCCTACTGTGCAAAACTGGAAGTCCTCCTGGTAAGTTGACTCTTATGATCTTTAAAAGATCAACTACTCCTCCCTACCCCATATTCTTGCCTTGTCCTGTATCCCTCACCTTCCCTTTCTTCTCTCTTTCTCAATCCTCTCATCTATATTTTCACCCCAATCATGTGCTAGCATCTCATCAAGGAGAGAAGCAACCTAGAACTAAGGAGAAACTTCCTGACAGTTAGAACAATTAACCAATGGAACAACCTGCTCCAGAGTCGGTGAATGCTCCAACACTGGAAGTTTTTAAGAAGAGACTGGACAGCCATTTGTTTGAAATGGTATAGGGTTTCCTGCCTAAGCAGAGGGTTGGACTAGATGACCTCCAAGGTACCTTCCAACTTTATTATTATTATTATTATTATTATTATTATTAGTAGTAGTAGTAGTAGTAGTAGTAGTAGTAGTAGTAGTAGTAGTAGTAGTATTGCATTTTTGCCCATCAATCACTGCTTTAGAATTGGAATCCCAAATTTCCACATTTCATACTGTTAAAAGGAAAATTTCCCCATAGAAGTTATTTTAGAAGCAACTCATCTTGAAACTCTTTGCACACTCTATGCATTTATAGGGTTTTTTTCCTAGGTGATTTTTGTTAGAACTAAGGGAACAGGTCAACCTGAAGCTATTTCCACACACCAGGCATTGCAGTTTCTCATCCATGTGGATCCTTCTGTTACCTGTAAAGTAATTTTTTTTTCATTATCCATTCATTGATATGATTTTTGCCCTATGTGAATTTTTATATGGTAATAAATAGAAGATTTATTCTCTGAAGCTATTGCCACCATTCATGCATTTCCCATAGAGCAGGGGTGTAAAACTGCCGGGCCACAGGCCAGATGCATGATGCAGAAGCTGCACCCACCCCAGCTTCAGCAATGAGAAAATAGTGACATGGCGAGTTTGACACCTCTGCTATAGAGGGTGCCAGGATTTCAGTGGCTTACAGGAATACATTAATACAGAAAGACAACACAGCAACCGTTCCTTATATGTTTTAGCCTCCAGTCCCCTAATCATCTTTGTTGCTCTTCTCTGTACTCTTTCTAGAGTCTCAACTTTTTTTTACATCATGGTGACCAAAACTGGATGCAGTATTCCAAGTGTGGCCTTACCAAGGCATTGTAAAGTGGTATTAATACTTCACGTGATCTTGATTCTATCCCTCTGTTAATGCAGCCTAGCACTGTGTTGGCTTTTTTGGCAGCTGCCACTTTCTGGACTTTCCTGACAGGAAGGACCACATTTCCAGAGTTGTATTTGTGAGTTTTCACTTACATTCTATTCCCCAGCTGACCCTCCACACACAGAGTCTTGAAAGAACTTCAGGATCCCCAGAGGAGAAGTTGTTTCTCACTGTACTTATCACCATCCTGAATTTTCAGACCTTATCTGTTACTTCTCTATTGACTGCATTTGATGTAAACATCAGACTGAAGCAACATGAAAGGATCTTCCATGGCACAAGTTTTGGGACAGCCACAGATTGGGCTTCAGACTGTACCTTTCTCTCCTTTTCAGGTGAAGATTGGTTTCTCTGTCTGAATCAGGAAAGTGAGGATATTTTGAATTCTTTTAATCCTTCTTGTTGCTTTTGATTATGCTCTATGATTATGGATTTTCTGCTTCTGATGGTGTTGGTGTCTCAGGGAGTCTGTGTGAAGCTTAGAATGAAGTGCCTGCTGAATTTCGATATCCTGGATGGGAAAAAGCCATGGAACTATTACAGGCCAGGTGACCATCTCATTGGCATAGTCATCTCTATGACAAGAATATCACATAAAATGTTGCCTTTCAACATGGCTCCTACTAGTCAGCCTCATTCGTAAGTTATTCAGTGTGATGGAGTTGCATTCCACCCATCACATTGCAGTTCTAACACTCTTATTTTCTTTTCTTTTCATTTATTCCTATGTTGCAGGAGCTGTCTAATTTCTTGAATTGTTTTCATTTCTATGGCTTTCCTCTTGTGTGAAATGGACTCAAATCCAAATATGAGGCAAATAAAACCTGAAACAAGTCCAGATTATTTATCCATTCCCATCCAATACTGAATTCATCACTTGAATTCTGAGTTGGGTTTAAAGTAATGATTGAAAGGATTATAGATGCCTCTGCCCAGCCCTTTGCCATATTTAAATAACTACTCATTGCTATCCAATGTCTGATACTTAGAGGAATAGATCAATCAATCAGAATAGAGCTGGAAGGGACCTTGGAAGTCTTTGACTCCAGCCCCCTGCTCAAGGAGGAGACCCTATTCAATTTCAGAATAAGGGACTGTCCAGTCTCTTCTTAAAAACCTCCAGTGATGAAGCACCCACATCGTCTGAAGGCAAGCTGTTCCACTGGTTAATTGTCCTCAGTGTTAGGAAGTTTCTCCTTAATTCCTGGTTGCTTCTCTCCTTGATTATTTTCATCCATTGTTTCTTGTCCTGTCCTCTGGTGCTTTGGAAAATAAATTGACCCCCTCCTCTTTGTGGCAGCCTCTCAAATACTGGAATATTGCTATCATGTTCCCCCTAGTCCTTCTTTACTCTAGACTTTTTACAGTTGCTTTTCTGGGCTTCCTCTGCATATTTGTGAGGGTAAGGAGAGGCTCTCTGTTCAATCAAAAAGTTCTTCAGTGAAAAAGAATGATGAAGCTTTGAGAGGAAGTTTTGTACAAATTCTTAACCAAAATAATATTTTCCATGGTGAACAATTCCATGATTTGTGAAAAGAATCCCAATGATTATCTTACCTACATTTGATAAAGCATGTATGACTTATGGACTTGTTGGGATCAGACCATTAACAACTTTATTTTAAAAAATTACAAGTACATTAGCCAACATATCAACTATTTTTCACTCTAATATATTCATAATTAAATTCATCATAAAGGAGTTGATGATAAATGGAGCCCCAGGAGAGGATTTTCCACTGGCAGAATTTTTTAAAAAGTAATCCTGACTGGTGGAGCCCTCTATTGACAGGTTCATTGACAGATATAAGTAATACCTACTATATCCAGTTGGGTGAAAATTGCCAATTCTAGTTCCTATTTGTGAAAAAGAAATAACAAGGATCCTTGCAATTACTGATCTAATAGACGTTGTGGCTCAATATATGCTAGCTTCCTCTTGAAGAGACCTGAGATGGGAACATGAAAGGAGCAGTCTTTGCAAAAGAACAAGTGGGCTTTACACAGAATTGATCCACTGTTGGAAATTGCTTTGTCAGCCAGGAGAAACAATGATGTGCTGCATTTACAGATGTTCATTCATTTATAAGTGCATGTATTTATTTATAAATACTTATTGATATAGATATTTTACTGCATATGAGGCAATAAAGAGAGAAATATTATGGAAGAAATTGATTGCTCTTAAAATGGAACTCAAGACTCTTAGCTCTGCTTATAGAGTTTCGTACAAGACTTTGTTTGAAAGTGCAGTTTGGACTTAATGAAGGTATGAGAAGAAAGATTACCAAGGCATAAGACAAGGGTTCATACTTGTTCAATTTTTATTCAGTCTAGAGTCTAGACATTAATGACTTACCAGGGCTAATGGTAAGCTTCCACTTTATGCTACGTATTCAAGATGGATAGTAATTAATATTTATATGCATTTATATGTAAGGATGTAGGTATATACATATGTATGTATATAGCATGTCTATATGTGCATTATGTATGTGTACACTTTTGAGAGTAGGCAACAGAATTTCATTTTTAATGTGTGCCAGTTTGCCCACGTAAAAAATGACAATGAAGGGTCCTGAAGTACATATGCCTAAAGATCTATATTGTAATACCATTTTTTATTTTGACAATATGATATTATTACCATAATCTCAAGTTGAGTTGCATAGTTTGTTGAGAAAGAGTTGGTTCCTACTCTCATAATAATTTTGTGTTTTTGCAAGTTCATTGTTGTCCTCTAAGCTTGGTTGTTTTCTTGCAGACATTTCATTACCAAACTAGGTAATATCATCAGTTCTAATAGGAGGAACGATTTGCTCTCATTTTACATTCTCGTGGTTTTCCTTTTCACTGTCAGTGGGAGTGACCTTGGTGGTTCCTTGGTTGGGCTGTTTACTGTTACCTTGACTGAGGTATTGTTTGCTTCTTGATTATTGTATTTATTTATTCATTCATTTAATTTATTTAATTTATTTGCCATCCATTCTCATTTTGAAATGACTCTAGATGGCTTACAGCATTAAAACCATTAAAAGCATTAATGGTAATTTATGTTAATATTAATCTGGGTATTAATCTCTGCTCATCTGAGGGTTCATTGTTGCTGTGGTATTTTGGTCTTTTTGTTCCCTTTTTCTCTTGTTGATTGTCTTTTAGAGCAAACAAAATTTTAATTAAACACCTCTTGGACTGTACATCTGACAAATTGTATCAGGAGCTTTTATATCCCATTCTTTTGCACAGTTGGAGAACAAGCTAAAAATGCTGTACAAAGAATCTGGGATATTGAAGTAGAGAAAGATACAACCATCCTTATTAAGGTTTGCACATTGAAATGGATGAGCTGCTACAAATAGACCTTCCCAGTTGCTAAAAATTTCAATGCCAAAATGCACAAACATGTTTGGATAATATTTAATGAAGCAATATTTAACCAAACTCCTTATCATTATGGAAGACTTAACCAAACCCCTTATATAGAACATACTTGCATTTGCAGAGCTGCAGAGATAAAATAAATAACATATATTGTTCCAATGTCAATTTATAAGGAAGTGAGAGATAGGTATCTTGGATATACAATAGACCAATGACCTATTGTGATCCTTGTATTAAAAGTATGTATTTCCTGTGGATCAGAATTAAAAAAGCAACGTATACACACAAACATATGCACACACATATACACATACATCTCCTTCAGAATTCTGGGATGTAATCCATCAGGTTCCGGTAATTTGAATTAATCTAGAGCAGAGAGACCATTTTCTTGGTTATTTAGAAGATTGGTTATATATGAAGAAGAGTTGAAGAAATTGGGTATGTCTAGACTAGTGAAAAGAAGGACTATGGACATACCCATAATAGCAGCGTTGCAATATTTGAGGGGCTGCCACAAAGAAAAGGGAGTCAACCTATTCTCCAAAGCACCTGAAAGCAGGACAAGAAGCAATGGATGGAAACAAGGAAAGAAGCATCCTAGAACTAAGTAGAAATTTCTTGACAGTGAGAACAATTAACCAGTGGAATGGCTTGCCTCCAGAAATTCTGGGTGCTCCATCACAGGAGGCTTTTAAGAACAGATTGGATAGCCATTTGTTGGGAATGATATAGGGTCACCTGCTTGAGCAGGGGATTGGACTAGAACACCTCCAAGGTCCCTTCCAAATCTTTTATTCTGTTAGATACATTTATTTGAACAAAATGGTTCAGTTTATTCTGTCTTTGCTACATGTTACTCTGTGTGCAGCTTGACATGCAGCTAAACCCACCTATCCTCCAATAAAACAGTGTCAGGGCCCACTTCAAAATCTCATCCCAAGAAAGCAGGACTCTTGGAACTGTTTCATTCCAAAAGGAACTTTTATTAGGAGAAGCTGATATCAGGCATAGAAGGCAGGATCTGAGGGTTTCCTGCTCAGATCAATAGGTTAAAAGAGTCCCAAGCAAACCCCACCCCAATAGTTCATCCTGTCAGTTTAAATGAGCCAATCCCCAGGTGTTACGTCCGCTGTGGGAACAGAGCTGATAACGGGGTCCATTCCCATGCTTGTGAAGATGTTGAAAGGGATTTCAGAGTCCAAGTGGACAAACACTTAAATATGAGCCAGCAGTGTGCTGCAGCTGCCAAAAAAGCCAACACAGTGCTAGGCTGCATTAATAGAGGGATAGAATCAAGATCACATGAAGTGTTAATACCACTTTACAATGCCTTGGTAAGGCCACATTTGGAATACTGTATCCAGTTTTGGTCACCATGATGTAAAAAAGATGTTGAGACTCTAGAAAGAGTGCAGAGAAGAGCAACAAAGATGATCAGGGGACTGGAAGGAACGGCTGCTGGAATTGAGTATGTCTAGTTTAATGAAGAGAAGGATGAGAGGGGACATGATAGCAGTGTTCCAATATCTCAGGGGTTGCCACAAAGAAGAGGGAGTCAAGCAATTCTCCAAGGCACCTGAAGGCAAGACAAGAAGCAATGGATGGAAACTAACCAAAGAGAGAAGCAACCTAGAACTAAGGAGAAACTTCCTAACAGTTAGAACAATTAATCAGTGGAACAACCTGCCTCCAGAAGCTGTGAATTCTCCAAAACTGGAAGTCTTTAAGAAGAGATTGGACAGCCATTTGTCTGAAATGGTATAGTGTTTCCTGCCTGAACAGGGGGTTGGACTAGATGACCTCCAAGGTCCCTTCCAACTTTATTATTATTATTAGGTCTTTGCACCTTCCCTTCCACAGCGAGAGATAAGCCAGATGGCCGGAGGCACATTCTTTTCTCATCCCAGGTTGACATCAAGGGAGAGACAGTTCAAAGAGTAAGCATGAAGAAAACAGTGGAAGGGATACATTGTAGCAAAGCAGAAAAATATACCAGAGAGCCTTCCCCCCTCCCCCTCAGGAGAATGGCAGAACCCACAGAAAGAAATGGATAGGATTGAAATAGATCTCCCCCCCCCCCTCCGGAAAAGGAATGGGTTCTGACAAACAGACCACATGCATAGATCTGGATGCTTTATTAAAGGAACAGGATGGGCAAAACTAGGAAAAAATAGAAATACATACAATAAGAGCCCAAATACAAAACAAATAGTGTTGAACAGCTGGTGAACATAAATATAAATACAGATAAATCTAAATCTCACCAGCGATGCTGTGTGCAGGGGATATGGATTTGTGTCCTCAGATGAACATGTGCCATGGATTAGGCTGGATTTTCCTGTTGCTTCTGTTTTATCTGAATGCTAAAGGAAATGGAGTCTGACTTCCCAGGATGCATTTGTTTTTGGAGTGAGGGTTGATGGGTAGATGACCCTTAAAGGACCGGGTCAGCTTCCAAACAATATAGATTGGTATTTGGCCCTGGCCACTAGATGGGGCCAGAGAACAACTGTACATAGACAAATTTTATGCTGGAGGCATGACACAGTTGTTATCTGCATATGTGGGCCTGATTGTGGTAAATTGGAAGAGTGATATGAGTGAATGCAAATATGATTTGCATTCTTTATTCTTTTTAACTTTTTTTTTACTTTATTTTTATGTGCGGTCTTGTTAATGATCTATACTTTATATCCTGTATCTTGATATGGTTTAATGAATAATTAATAGCAATATGAATAGCAATAGCACTTAGACTTATATACTGTTCCATAGTGCTTTACAGCACTCTCTGGGCAGTTTACCATGTCAGTATCTTGCCCCCAACAATCTGGGTCCTCATTTTACCAACCTCCGAAGAAGGGAAGGCTGAATCTACCTTCAGCTGGTCAGGATCAAACTCCAGGCTGTGGGTAGAGTTGATCTACAATACTGCATTCTAACCACCACGGCACCACAATAAGCTTTTCTAAGATGTTCATGAGTAGCAAGTTGGATTTATTAAAATCTAGTGTTTTAGACTTAATCTCACCCCAAATATAGCATAGCATTCTTCATTGCTCTTTCAGATCAGAGATGCAATTGTTTCAGAGGCTCTGAATGATAAAAGTCAATTCCCTTTTTTCCACCGGATCCTCCCCAAAAAAGGGATCGCATATCCAGCAATTGTCCAAGTGCTCCTCCATTTCAGATGGACCTTGATTGGTCTCTTTACTTCAGACACAGAGGAGGGAGAACATTTCATGAGGACCTTTACTCTGATTCTTGTCAGGAATGGAATTTGTGTTGTTATATCACACCAATTCTCAGTGACTGAACATACAGCATCCCTCAGGGAGGCCGTCTCTAAGTGGAGACAAGTCAACGTCTTTGTAAACTACATAGAATACGCTAATGTTTGGGACAGAATTCTTACTTTACAGTTAACATTTGAAGATATGCCAGGACCTATTGAAGGGAAAGTCTGGATTTTGGAAACCATTGGCTATTTGGTATTGGGACAGGAGGGCCTTTACAAATATGTCCATAATATTTGGAGCTTTGTTTTTCAGGAGAAAAAAAGGCCAGATGGTTTTGAAGATGATGTTTTTGAAGACAATCACTTAGTGAAATTTGAAGATCAGTGTTTTCATTGTTCTTTTGCAAAACACATTTTTTCTGTCAAAGGCCGGAAAAATGCACCCAGAAAGCACCACTGGAGTCTGAGGTGGAAAGGAGGAGTCTATTTATCCCTGTTCATCATCATTTGCCCAGTGTAATTAAGACTCTGGCCTACACCTTGAAAGCTGTGTATTCTTCCAGATCCAGAAGGAGAAGCAAGCAGGGCAAAGAGAGTTTGGACATTCCAAGGCTGCAGCCGTGGCAGGTATGTAGACCCAGAATCCATGAAACTCCAAAGGAGAGGGAGAAGAAGCTTGAGGGTGAAAGTTTGTTCTCCAAGCTTGTGGGTTGGTTTCCTAATGTTTCATTACCAGGCTAGGTAACATCTTCAGTGGAGATTAGGGCATCATTTTTATGGTCCACAGCTCTCCCTCTGCCAGATTCCAACAATTGTCCGTACCAACTTTCTCATGCATGGTCTTTGTGGAAGAGGGAGCTGATAGTGGAGCAGCTCAATAGAACACACTGAGTGAATTGGCCACCTATTTTCATCCTGAAGAATATAAAGACTATAGACAAACAATCTGACCATATAAACTAGCAATTTGCATACAAATAGGAAAGTACCCAAATGCAAAAAAGAGTACCATGAAAAACATTTGGAAAACAGAACAAAAACAGATTGGAGGCTAAAACATATAAAGAACGGTTGCTGGAATTGGGTATGTCTAGTTTAATGAAGAGAAGGATGAGGGGGGACATGAGACCAGTGTTCCAATATCTCAGGGATTGCCACAAAGAAGAGGGAGTCAAGCTATTCTCCAAAACACCTGAAGGCAGGACAAGAAGAAATGGATGGAAACTAATCAAAGAGAGAAGCAACCTAGAACTAAGGAGAAATTTCCTGACAGTTAGAACAATTAACCAGGGGAACAACCTGCCTCCAGAAGTTGTGAATGCTCCAACACTGGAAGTTTTTAAGAAGAGACTGGACAACCATTTGTCTGAAATGGTATAGGGTTTCCTGCCTGAGTGGGGAATTGGACTAGAAGACCTCCAAGATCCCTTCCAACTCTTTTATTACTACTACTACTACTACTACTACTACTACTACTACTACTACTACTACTACTACTACTACTATTATTATTATTATTATTATTATTATTATTATTATTATTATTATTATTTTCTAAAAATAAAATTGCAATCACAAAATACTTACCAAGGATGACCTACTACTGTTTTTAAACCATTGATATTTTTCAGACTATACTTTTGCTCAGATGCACACTACTAATGGACCTCTTCTATTAAGAAAACATAAATCTTGTTTTTTTCTGGAAGCTCTGTATTCTTAAAAAAACATAAAAATAGCTTTATCCATGTATTGATATAAATGTTGCATCACAAAATCGTATTTTATCAAATAGTTGTCTATATTATAAACAATATAGAAGAATAGATGACCAAGAACTAATTGTTATTCATACCTCCACGGTTTTATAAGAAACATTGAAAACCATTTCAGTACAATTTTTAAGACCATTTTTATACACTTAATTATCATAGTATTCAGCCTTCACTTAAGGTTCAGATTTCTAATTGTAACATCACGAAGTACATTGCTAATACTTCACTGAAATAAAGTTATATCACCATCAGCATTCACACAATCTATTAAGAAGATATGGTGATATTTACAAATATGCTATGGCATCAAACTAGATAGTAAGAGATTGTGAGTTGCAATCTTGTCTTTAACCATGAAAGCCATCACGGTGACTTTGGCCAGTCACTCTCAGCCCAACCAATCTCACAAGGTTGTTTTTGTGAGGAAAATAGAAAGAAGAACATCTGTTGGATATCTTAGCAGTTATTTGTAAGAATAGTAAAGTGTATATTTATGTGGTCATGTTTCCCTAATGGTCTATTTGGGAGAAGATTAGCCTGGCAACTTTCTTCTTGAGAACTCAATGCTTTCTTGCTTTTCTTCAAGGCATTTATGAATAATCTCATTGTTGGTGTCTTTGTTCAATTTATTTGTGATGTGTTCTAAATTGTTCCACTTGATAGATAATTTTGGTCAATTATATTTTGTCAATACATTTTTGTTTCAATATATGATTGACCAATTTATCTGAGCCTTTTTTTACTTTTGGAGATAGTGGTAATAACACATCTTTTCCCAACTCACAATATTTGCAAGTTAGACAACTGTAATTTTCTCCTTTTAAAATCCCTGTTCTAGTTCCATCCATTTCTGGAGAAGAATGAGTTTTGCAATATTTCCCATCAGCAATTGTACTTGAATCAAAATGGAGATATAACAGCAGATCTGAATATCATAAGCTGGGTGCTACTTCCCTGGTTGGATCCCAGTGACGAGCAACTGGGGAGTTTTGAAAGGCAGAGATTTACAGTCAATAAACATACTCTGTTATTGCTAAAGTTGCTTAACAAGGTAGGAGAAATATTGGTGTCCATTCTCTATCTCCGAAAGCCTAAGTACCCATTTACATGTTAAAATATGCAGCACTGTTTTAAGCTGATTCCATACTGTCCAACCTGGGGTACTAGGTGACAGTTTTTTAGGATGCATCATGGCCCTTTTGTGCATCTTCTGCAATCTGGTATCTCCATAAAACTGGAGAAAGAGGCCCTCAAGTGCTGATGATTGTGGTACTCAAATTTGCTTGTTTCCTATTTTAAAATAGCAAAGGAGAAGGCAATTCTGTTAAACAGTTCCCAAGTTCAGGTTTGGGCTGAATCGAATGAAATTGAATCAAGACTGGATAGATACCTTCTTGGTCCCTGTGGCAAATATGCCTTGGGATTCAGATTGTCCTGGCTGGGGACAGTGTCCCCTGATAGGAAATGCCCATAGTCAGTAATGTTTTTAAGCAGTCCAGTCCAGATGTGGCCAGAATTATCTTTGGTTTCCTTTCACCCTACTGGGAAACAGCAATAGGCCATTTGCTCTTTGGAAGGAGGTCCAAAGCATTCAGTTTATCTTATATCACAATGACTGGAATGATGTGAGATAATGCCTTGACCCAGAAAACTGGAGCACTGGAATATGACTTTGATCCAAAGAAAAGCCCTTCCTGATATTGGAATTACAAGGGACAATCGGAAAGGAAATGTAATAACCTTTTCCAACAAAGGGTCGTGTTCAGTTTAATCATCATACTTTAAAATCACGGATATATGAAGAATAGAGAAATAAATTTTAATACCAGCCATAAGAAGGAAATCATTAGTTATCACTTAATGTTTAAATCTTTTCTTAATTCCATCCCTCCTAACATTATCAAGTAGATATTAAGTTTGTTTATTAAGATATTTTATTAATTAACTTTATTAAATCTTCTATATCAATGAGATATTCCAAAACCAAAAGGGATGAACTAAATGAAAAATCTGTCAGTAGTTGTATCTCCTGCAATTATTTAGAATTAGTTAGAGAGTTCACACTTACCTAAGTGAAGGCCAGAGATGCTTATGCTAATATACATTTTAACCTTTATTTTCCATGGATGGTGAGTGCTGAAATATTTTCTTTGGCATTCCTTGTTTTTCTGCTTAGACTCTGCCACAGTCCCAATGTGTGGAAAACTGTCAACCTGGATTTGTCAAGAGGGCTCGAGAAGGAGAGCCAGTTTGCTGCTATGACTGTGTTCCTTGTCCAAAGGGGACCATATCCACTCAGGAAGGTGGGTCACATCAAAGAAAAGGGCATGCCTTGTGATAGTGAATTCATCCACAGCATCTTCATGAAAGTGCAAGTTAAAAGACAGATTGAAGCTCAAGTGTTTTCTTGTTCACCTTCTGCTCAATTTATTCATGGAGAGGAATAGCAAAAAGAAAATTGAAAGAGGGACTAGTTAGAAATAGTAGGGTTTGGCAGATGTGGCAAGCTTTTTGACTTTGGGTTTATCTGCTGAACAGAGCAGAAAAACAGAGTTAGAAGGGACCTTGGAGGTCTTCTAGTCCAACCCACTGTTCAAGCAGGAGGCCCAATACCATTCCAGTGAAGTGGTTGTCCAGTCTCTTCATAAAAGCCTCCAGCAATGGAGCATCCACAATTTCTGAAGGCAAGACAATCCACTGATTAATTGTTCTAACTCTTAGGAATTTTCTCCTTAGTTCTAGGTTGCTTCTCTCCTTGGTTAATTTCCACCCATTGTTTCTTGTCTTGCCTTCTGCGGTTTGGAAAATAGGTTGACCCTTTCTTTGTGGCAGCCCCTCAAAAATTGGAACATTAAGCTACACACTGAGTGCGGTTTGTCAGCCAGTTATAGTTTCCTTCTATATTTTAACTTCTAGGAACATCAGATATCTTTGAAACTTGAGGAATAATGTTAGGATAATTATTGGAATATATTAGTTATGGGCTCACTGGGAAAGTGTCATTGATCCACAATTTGTGCTGTGTTAAATTATGGGTAGCCCTCATTCCATCCATATTATCAATGCTCCCAGTAACCATTCAAGATTATTTGCAGTACTAGCTTTCTCTGCTAGTTTACCAGATTTCCCAAGATAGACATCTTCTGAGTCTATCAATATATTAAGAATTGCCATCCTGCAGGATTCAGGAAGTGTATCTAGAAAGATTAATTGATTCATTATTAACTTCTAATATTGTAGGTTACTATGGATGTTCTGCATATTAAACATGAAATCCTACAGTTCCTAGAAATTACCCAAATTCCATAGATCTTAGCTATATGTTTATATATTAGAAAATGGTATTCTTATTAACTTTATTCTGAGATGTTAAAACATGCATTTGGAAAAATGTTTCTGGCACCAGCTGTTGTCCCAAGAAGCTTCTTCTTAAAATGTGAATAGAGAGATTGTTAAAAAAAATAATTGATGTTTTTTGGTATTTTCAGATACAGAAAAATGCACCAAGTGTCCACCTGATCAATATCCAAATGAGGACAGAATCCAATGTATCCTCAAAATTATAATCTTTCTTTCTTATGAAGAACATCTGGGCATCATCCTTGTGTCTTTTGCCCTATTCTTGTTCTTAACCACAGCCCTTGTTTTAATTATATTTATTAAATACCAAGAAACTCCCATTGTCAAAGCCAACAACCCGGACCTCTCTTACATCCTCCTGGTCTCCCTCCTGCTTTGCTTCTTGTCTCCTTTATTCTTCATTGGTCAACGAAGGAAAGCCACCTGCCTTCTCCGACAAACAGTTTTCAGCATTGTCTTCTCAGTTGCCATTTCTTCTCTCTTGGCCAAAACAATCACTGTGATGTTGGCTTTCCTAGCCACAAAACCAGGAAACCGGGTGAAGAGATGGTTGGGGAAGAGCTTAGCCAACTCCATTATCCTTTCTTGTTCTGCTGTCCAAATTATTATCTGCTCCATCTGGCTGGGGGTTTCTCCACCATTCCCTGACTCTGGCTTCCACTCCCATCCTGGAGAGGTCATCCTGCAATGCAATGAAGGCTATGTTGTCATGTTCTACATCAGCCTCGGCTACATGGGCATCCTGGCTGCCATTTGCTTCACTGTGGCTTTCCTGGCCAGAAATCTCCCTGGGGCCTTCAACGAAGCCAAGCTGATCACCTTCAGCATGCTGGTCTTCTGCAGTGTCTGGGTGAGTTTTGTTCCCACCTACCTGAGCATCAAAGGGAAACATATGGTGGCTGTGCAAGTCTTTTCCATCTTGTCCTCCTGTTCTGGTCTGCTGGTCTGCATCTTCATCCCCAAGTGCTACATTATCATCCTGAGGCCTGACCTGAATACAAAGCAGCATCTTACGACCAGAAGAAATGTAGAAATGTGAGACAGAGGAATTTTAAGTCTCAATAGTTTCCATCATTTCACACCTAGATGATGATTCAAGCTCCTCTCCATACAAAAGAGGGCCAATGATTTTGCTTGAAATAATTAAAAAGCGCTTAGAATATAATGGCACCAATTCGAAAATGTCCACTGAGGTGCTGTTGTTTTTTTTGAATTTTGAAAGCAGCATATCTGTCTAATGCCCTTAGCCCATTGAGGCCCAAGATGCCACATCCAGCTTTTTGAAACATGATACTCGTGCAATGGGATTTTGTTTATGCCAAAAAAATATGGGGGGAGGGTGTTCTCTAAATTTCATTATTTTAGTTGTGGTTTTTAGGGACAAGATTCATTCAATCCCCTTCTGGGGGAGAGTCCAAGTCATCTTTCTGCAGCCATCTTGTTCAGCCTTCCTCTGAAAATTGGCATTTTAAATAGGAAAAAGAAAATGTTTTATCTACAAATTATAAAATAGGAGCAGAAAGTGCCTGAACATTGTAATTGTGATTGCAACCCAGATGGGTAAAGTTGGAGATTCTTCCTGATCTCAGATGCCCTAAAGAAATTAGAGATCATTCAGTTGTAGGTGAATTCTCTATAGGAGCATCATGCATTCATTTTTCATTTAGTCATACTGGAATTCAATATAATGCAAACACAAACAATAGAATATAATCCAACCAGTGACTTAAACTTTATAAGAGTTGATTTTAACAAACTCAGAGAGAGCCTAAGCAAAACTTCATGGATAAAAATCCTAAAGGGGATAACAACTCAAGAAGCATGTGAAACACTGAAAAATATGGTCATAAAAGGCCAGTCCAGCACAATACCAGTGAAAAAGAAAAACAAGAAATCCATGAATTTTACCAGCATGGTTGCACAAAGATCTCTCTGATAAACTGAAAGAAAAAAAGGATAAGTACAAAAAATGGAAAGAGGGACACATAACTAACGCAGAATATCCACAAATAGGCTGAATCTGCAAAGATGAAGTCAGGAAAGCAAAGACTCAAAATGAACAAAGATTTGCAACAAAAGTCAAAGATAATAATAAAAAAAGTTTCTTTCAACATAAAAATAACAAGAAAAAAATCAAGGAAATGGTCCACTAAAGAGAGAAAATGGCAAGGCAGTAGCAGGCAGTAGAGAAAAAGCAGATCTGCTTAACTCATTCTTTGCATCAGTCTTCATGCAAAAAGGAAATGTTGGCCAATCTATCAAAGACATAACTGTAAAAGATTAGAAATAACAATTAAAATAAGTAAGAAAATGGTAAGAGAACATCTATCTGATCTTGACAAATATACTGTAAATCACCAGGACCAGATGGTTTACATCCCCGAGTTCTGGAGGAGCTGACAGATACGATCTCAGAACCATTGTATCATATCTTTAAAAAAATCCTGAAGCACCAGGGAACTTCCAGAGCATTGGAAAAGAGCTGATTTGATTCCCATGTTCAAAAAAGGAAAAAAACAGACACAGGAAACTACAGACCAATCAGCCTAACATCAATACCTGGGAAGATACTGGGAAAAAATAATCAAAAAACAGATCTGTGAACATCTAGAAACAAATAAATTATAACTAATAGCCAGCATGGGTTTGTTAACAACAGATTATGCAAAATCAATCTTATTTCATTCTTTGACAAAGAGACTAAATTAGTAGGCCAGTGGAAATGTTGTATCCAGGATGTAGGTCTCCTCTTCTGGGAGGATTAGAAGGGCAGTTCTTGGCCATGTGTCTAAGTTCTCTGCAGTAAGCTGTCAATTCCTATACTCTTGGTTGTCTTTTATCCAAAAATTGATATTTCTAGAACAGATGGGAAATGAAATTTCGCCTCAGGCACAAAGAATTTTAAAATCAGCTCCAATTTAGAATTAATGTATGGTGACAAACTGAGTTGAGAAGGTGGGAGGAGGAAAATAGCCCAGGCCCTGCTGATAGGACCTTCATTGCATTTAAACCGCCCAAAGCTTGCTGGGAATTGCTACAAACTCTGAGTTGAGAAGGTGGGAGGAGGAAAATAGCTCAGACCCTGCTGATTGGACCTTCATTGCATTTAAACCGCCCAAAGCTTGCTGGGAATTACTACAAACTGTGAGTTGAGAAGGTGGGAGGAGGAAAATAGCAGCCCGCGCGCCTAACGGCATGCGAATCATATAACAAAAAAAATCAAAAACAGCAGCGGTACATTCAGGGCAAGCGCATCTGAGATTCCTTGTATCTCAGAATGTCTGGCTTAGTTCAGTGCAACACTAGTTTTGCAGCTGTCTTTCGCAGTACACTTTTCAAACTTGGAAACTGCCCTAACTGTAAACAAATCACTAGTCTACAAGGACAGATTATTTATCTAGGGTCCGTAATCTGTGCTCTTCAGGCAGAAATTAGGTGTCCAGTTCAGCCCTTCTACTCTAATAATAATAATAATAATAAAGTTGGAAGGGACCTTGGAGGTCATCGAGTCCAACCCCCTGCTCAGGCAGGAAACCCTATACAATGTCAGACAAATGGCTGTCCAGTCTCTTCTTAAAAACTTCTAGTGTTGGAGCATTCACTGCTTCTGGAGGAAGGCTGTTCCACTGGTTAATTGTTCTAACTGTCAGGAAGTTTCTCCTCAGTTCCAGGTTGCTTCAACCTTTACTAGTTTCCAATCCTATTAATTCTTGTCCTGCCTCTCAGGCGCACTTGGAGAATAGCTTGACTCCTCTTCTTTGTGGAAACACCCTGAGAATATTGGAGTACTGCTATCATGTCACCCATAGTCTTTTTTTCATTAACTAAGACATAACCAATTCCAGCAAGTTCATTGGTATGCTTTGCCTCCAGTACCATAAGTCTCTTTGTGCCTTCTAGCAATCTTTCTAGAGTTATTGACTCTCAACATCTTTTTTACATCGTGGTGACCAAAACTGGATGCAGTATTCCAAGTGTGGCCTTACCAAGGCATTGTAAAGTGGTATTAATACTTCGCGTGATCTTGATTCTATCCCTCTTTTAATGCAGCCCAGCACTGTGTTGGCTTTTTTGGCAGCTGCAGCACACTGCTGGCTCATATTTAAGTGATTGTCCACTAGGACTCCGAGATCCCTCTCACAGTTACTACTATTGAGCAAGGTACCCCCTATACTATACCTGTACATTTGGTTTTTCTTGCCTAAATGTAGAACCTTACTGAGGCTACTGAGCCTCCACGCTATCAGCCCCCTCTACCACAAAGATCCTGCAGGAGAAGGGCAGTGTGGACAACCATGGGATCTGGCAGGGTGAGAGCTGTGAACCATAAACACAAAGCTTTCACTGTGTCCCTGCACAATAGATACAGTGCCCTTGCTGACCTTAATAGGGACATTAAGGAGACAGGTAAAGGTATTTGTGATGATAACTCAAATAAGCAGGGGATCGTGGTCCGAGATGAAGAACGTGTTTTCGACAGGGAGAAGTGTGAATCAGGTATTACACATCAGTCATGCAAGAACAGAAAGGTATCCAAAAAGAGAAGCCACCTTCTGGTTGGTGATTTAATTATAAGGGATGTAAATTTTAAAAAGGACACAGAGGTTTCGAAAGAGGTCAGGTGTCTTCCAGGTGCTACTGCCAGTAGGAACAAGAAGCGTATTTCTAAAATAATCAAGAATGCCAGCAAGGACTGCGATGTGGAGGCTATTGTACATCTTGGCACTAATGATCTTTCCCAAAAAGATGTACTCTCTGTGCAGAAGGATTTCCAGAGCTTGGGGCAGGAACTTAGCAGAATAGGCTGTAGGCTTACTTTTTCAGAGATTCTACCAGTGTATAAGCAGCAAAATGGAAAAGGCCAGCATATAGCAGAATTCAATATGTGGCTAAAGGAGTGGTGTAAATGGGAAGGCTTTGGTTATATTAGTCAAGATATTGGTAGCTGGTCCAATGAAACAATGTACAAAAGAGATGGTTTGCATCCATCAAAGAAAGGCACTGAGTTACTTGGCAATAAACTCACAGATTTTCTGGAGGAATATTTAAACTAAACAATGGGGACAGTGAGTTAATTGATACAGAACATCCCTGTCCCCGGCAATCAAAAAACTACAGGGTTAGCAGTGCATGTAACATAGATGTGTGTGTGGAGAATAATATCAACCTTGCTGTCAAGCAAAATCAAGCTTTTAATAGTGAGTGCCACACAAAGTGCACTAACCAAACAGGTGGTAAGAAAATAGGGGAACTCAGGCACCACACAGGTTATATAGAAAGTAAACACAGGGTCAGTCATAAAGGACTCAAATGTCTATACACCAATGCACAGAGTATGAACAGTAAACAGGGTGAGCTAGAAATTCAGGTAAATGAGGGCAGATATGATATTGTTGCCATTACGGAAACATGGTGGGATGAAACCCACAAATGGAACACACAGCTAGAGGGATTTAAATTATTTAAAAGAAACAGACCAAATAAAAGAGGAGGTGGAGTTGCTCTCTATATAAGAAATAACTACATCTTCACAGAAATAGAGCACAACAATGTTGAAAACTGTCTTGAATGCATTTGAATCATTATAAAAGGGGGGGGATGACATTGCCATAGGTGTATACTATAGGCCACCCAACCAAACAGAAGAAATAGATGAACTTTTTGCTAGTCAGCTAACTAAGGTATGTAGGTAGCACATCACAATAGTAATGGGGGACTTTAAGTACCCTGGCATCAACTGGGAGACAAACTCTGCACCAAGTGGAAGATCAAACAGATTCCTGACAAACTTAGCAGACAACTTTGTCTCCCAAAAAGTAGAGAAGGGAACTAGGGGATTAGCCATATTGGACCTAATTCTCACTAACAGGGATGAAATGATAGACGGTGTTGAAGCCACAGGAACTTTGGGGGGGAGTGATCATGCAATATTGGAATTAAACATTCTGGAAGCACAAGCAATAGAACACAGTCAAACTAGAGTCTTGGATTTTAAGAGAGCTAATTTCAATAAACTTAGAGAGAGCTTGGGAACAACTCCATGGATGAGAATCCTCAAGGGGAAAACAACTCAAGAAGCTTGTGAAATTTTGAAAAATGAGATAATAAAAGCCCAGTCTAGCACAATACCAACAAAGAAGAAAAACAACAGCTCTCAAAAAAACCCCGAGCTTGGCTGCATAAAGAACTCTCTGATAAATTGAAAGATAAAAAGGACAAGTATAAAAAGTGGAAAGAGGGGCACATAACTAAAGCAGAATATCAGCAAATAGCCCAAGCCTGCAAAGGTGAAGTGAGGAAAGCTGAGGCTCAAAATGAACTAAGGCTTGCGACCAAAGTCAAAAATAACAAAAAAAAGCTTCTTTCAACATGTAAAAAACAAGAAAAAAGTGAAGGAAATGATTGGTCCATTAGTGGGAGAAAGTGGCAAGGTGACAAGCAACAGGGAGAAACAGAACTATTTAACTCCTTTTTTGCATCTGTCTTTACACAAAGGGAAAAAACAGTCCAACCTATCAAAAACAGTACCATAAAAATAGATTAGAAACAGAAATTAAGATAGGCAAGAAAATGGTAAGTGAGCACCTATCCAGCCTAGACGAGTTCAAATCACCAGGACCATATGGATTACACCCCAAGGTTCTCAAGGAACTGGCAGATGTGATCTCAGAACCAATGAACTATATTGTTCAAAGATCCTGGAGCACTGGGGAACTACCAGAGGACTGGAAAAGAGGTGATGTAGTTCCCATCTTCAAAAAAGGGAAAAAATAGATCCAGGAAACTACAGACCTATCAACCTGACCTCAATACCTGGGAAGATTCTGGATAATCAAACAACAAATCAGTGAACACATAGAGACAAACAAAGTCATTACTAAAAGCAAACATGGGTTTGTCAAAAACAGATCATGCCAGACAAATTTTATGCATTCTTTGACCAAGTGACAAAATTAGTGGACCAGAGGAATGCTGTGGATATAATTTACTTGGACTTCAGTAAGGCATTTGATAAAGTAGATCACAACCTACTACTTGATAAGATAAAAAAATGTGGGTTAGACAGCATCACCACCAGATGGATTCATAGCTGGCTGACCGGCCGTACTCAGCGTGTGGTCCTCAATGGACCTGCATCTACATTTAGGGAAGTGTGTAGGGTGCCCCAGGGCTCTGTTCTCTGCCCAGTGCTCTTCAACATCTTCATCAACGATTTGGATGAGGGGATAGATGGGGAACTCATCAAATTTGCAGACGACACCAAGCTGGCAGGAATAGCCAACATTCCAGAAGACAGCCTTAAGATACAGGAGGATCTGAACAAACTGGAACACTGGGCGCTATCTAACAAAATGAAATTCAACGGTGAAAAAAGTAAAGTTCTACATGTAGGCAAGAAAAACCAAATGTACTGGTATAGTATAGGTGGTACCTTGCTCAATAGTAGCAACTGTGAGAGGGATCTTGGAGTCCTAGTGGACAATCACTTAGATATGAGCCAGCAGTGTGCTGCAGCTGCCAAAAAAGCCAACACAGTGTTAGGCTGCATTAACATAGGGATAGAATTAAGATCACGTGAAGTATTAATACCACTTTACAATGCCTTGGTAAGGCCACACTTGGAATACTGCATCCAGTTTTGGTCACCACGATGTAAAAAAGATATTGAGACTCTAGAAAGAGTACAGAGAAGAGCAACAAAGATGATTAGAGGTCTGGAGGCTAAAACATATAAGGAACAGTTGCTGGAATTGGGTATGTCTAGTTTAATGAAGAGAAGGACGAGGGGGGATATGATAGCAGTGTTCCAATATCTCAGGGGCTGCCACAAAGAATAGGGAGTCAAGCTATTCTCCAAAGCGCCGGAAGGCAGGATAAGAAGCAACGGATGGAAACAAATCAAGGAGAGAAGCAACCTAGAACTAAGGAGAAACTTCCTGACAGAACAATTAACCAGTGGAACAACCTGCCTCCAGAAGCAGTGAATGCTCCAACACTAGAAGTTTTTAAGAAGAGACTGGACAGCCATTTGTCCGAAATGGTATAGCGTTTCCTGCCTGAGCAGGGGGTTGGGCTTGATGACCTCCAAGGTCCCTTCCAACTTTATTATTATTATTATTATCTCATTGAAAAGAAAAGCACAAAAAGATCCTACTTTTAACATTAGGGAGGGTTCAAGGATACTGATTGCCTCCTTTGCATTAGAAGACAAGAGGGCTAGAGTTGTGTCATCAATATAGAGTTTAATCAAACTCTGTAACTCTGGGTGACCTTCCTCAGCAGTCTCTGCAGATGTGTATTTGTGACTTTTCACTTAGATCAAACATGTCAAACTCGCGACGTCACGTGACGTCACGCAACATATCGGGAGAGTTTTGTCATTGCCGGCAATGGGGTGGGCGCGGCTTCCTGCGGGCCAGCAGTTTGACACCCCTGACTTAGATGTTATTCTCCCGCTGACCCTCTGCACACAGAGTCTTTGAAGAACTTCAGAATCCCCAGAGGAGAAGTTGTTTCTCACTGTAATTATCACCATCCTGGATTTTCTAACCTCATCTGCTTATTCTCTATTGACTGCCTTTCATGTAAACATCAGACTGAAACAACATGAAAAGGTCTTGCATCAGCAAAGGATAAATCTCAGGTCACATTCTGTGTGGCACTAATTTTGGGACAGACGGAAATTGTGCTCTTGGTTTTAAGATGAAGATTGTTTTTTCTGTCTGAATCAGGAAAGTGAGGATGTTTTGACTTTATCTAATCTTTCTTGTTGCTTTTGTTTAGAAACAGGAAGGGGATTGATTCAGCTCTGTACATTATGGACCTTCTGCTTCTGATGGTTCTGGTATCCCAGGGAGTCTCTGTGAAACGTAGGATGAAGTGCCTGCTGAATTTCAATATCCAGGATGGGAAAAAACCATGGAACTATTACAGGCCAGGAGACCATCTCATTGGTATAGTTATCTCTATGACAAGAACATCACATAAAATATTGCCTTTCAACATGGCTCCTACTAGCCAATCTCATTCGTAAGTTATTCAGTGTGATGGAGTTGCATTCCACCCATCACATTGCAGTTCTAACACTCTTATTTTCTTTTCATTTCATTTATTCCTGTGTTGCACTAGCTGTCTAATTTATTGAATTATTTTGATTTCTATGTATTTCCTCTTTTGTGGAATAGACTCAAATCCAAATATGAGGCAAATAAAACCTAAAACAAGTTCAGATTATTTATCCATTTCCATCCAATACTCAGCTCATCACTTGAATTCTGAGGTTGGTTTAAAATGATTGCAAGGGTTATAGATGCTTCTGCCCAGCCCTTTTCCATACTTAAATAACTACTCATTGATATCCAATGTCTGATCCTTAGAGGAATAGATCAATCAATCAGAATAGAGCTGGAAGGGACCTTGGAGGTCTTTGACTCCAGCCCCCTTCTCAAGAAGGAGACCCTATATCATTTCAGAACAAGTGACTATCCAGTCTCTTTTTAAAACCTCCAGTGATGAAGCACCCACAACTTCTGAAGGCAAGCTGTTCCACTTGTTAATTGTCCTCAATGTTAGGAAGTTTCTCCTTAATTCCAGGTTGCTTCTCTCCTTGATTAGTGTCCATCCATTGTTTCTTGTCCTGCCTGCTGGTGCTTTGGAAAATAAATGGCAACCCCTGAAATACTGGAATACTGCTATCATATTCCTCCTAGTCCTTCTTTTTTTGTGCGCTTTTTACAGTTGCTTTTCTGGGTCACTTATGAAACAACCTCTTCTTTTTATGTTGGTTCTACTTTAATGGAGATTACTGCTTTAATGTAGGACTGCTACAAATAATTATGTATAAATGATTCTTAACTATGGTAGAAACTATCTCCTTTGGCCTTTGATTTGTATTGCCTTAAGACTTACTAGGCCTGTGGAGATAAAGAGGATTACATTGAAAAAAAGGTGTTTTTTCTGTCGATGATGATAAAAACATAAACATTTTTTACAGTAAAGTAAATAATTTTAAACTGCGAATCCTGATTTTCGCCATTCAAATGATCAACAAGAATCCCCAGCTTTACAATCTCACACTTGGCTACAACATCCATGACAACTATGTCAACACCCTTGGCACTTCAGAAGCCTTGCTGGACATACTCTCGACAGGAGAAGCCAATGTTCCCAACTACAGCTGTGGAAGGAAGGAAAACCTTTTGGCTCTTGTTGATGGAGCTAGGAGGGACATCTCCATCCAGATGTCAACATTAGTAGGCTCCCACAAAGTCCCACAGGTTCGTCTGTGTGTTTCTATATCAGGCAAAGTGAGTGGGGTTGCAGTGAATGAGCCATAAATCCAAGCATATTTTGTCTATAAGGAATGCTGTGGCCTAGCAGATAAGTTGTTGGTAGTGGTGGGATTCAGCCAGTTCTCACCACTTCAGCAGAACTGGTAGCTAATTTTTTGTTGCCCAGGCACAGAATGGACTTCCAGAAGCATCATCCACACAGATCCATTCACATATTTGAATCTCACCACTAGTTATTGGGCTTGTTGACTGGGAAATTGGAAGTTGGAGACCCAAGCACTATGCAATGCAGTGAGCTCCTAACCTTGTCCCAGCTCCTGCCAACCTAGCAATTAGAAAGCATGCAAATACAAGTAGATAAATAGGTACTACT
Source organism: Azemiops feae (assembly GCA_023970755.1). Lineage (NCBI taxonomy): Eukaryota > Metazoa > Chordata > Lepidosauria > Squamata > Viperidae > Azemiops > Azemiops feae. The sequence continues at coordinate 139,778 of JALGBA010001066.1, forward strand.
TTGGTGAGAAGGTAACAGTATTCTCTGTGCCTCAGCTTATAGTCATGCTGGTCACAGAAGTCAGGGAAGCATCTTCGGACAACTCTGGCTCCTCTGGACAGAGGGAACTTTTACCTTTACCCTTATTTTGTCTATGGAATTCCAAAGGTGCTTTTCACCAGTGCCTTTATAGGTAGTATCATGGCTGTGGATTGGGATACACAATGGCGAGGGGAGAAAAATCATCCCTATTGCTTTGGGAACTTCTTCTGCACATTTGTGAAGGTGAGGAGATGCTCTATATCCAGCCAAAAAGGTCTTCAGTAAGAAAGGTTGGAAGGGATGTACAAAATAATGATATTTACATAGTGAACAAAGCCATGATTCATAAAAAAGAATCCCAAGGATTATCTTTCCTACATTTGAGAAAACATACATGACTTATGGACCCAAGCATTAACCAGTTCATTAAAAAAAAAAATACAAGCATATTATCCAACGTGTCAACTATTTTTCACCCTAACATATTCGCGATCACATTCATCATAAAAGACCCCAGGAGAGGATTTTCCAATGGCAGAATTTTTTTAAAAAATATTTACAATATTTAAAAAATGGGCAGGTTGATTGACAGATGTAAGCAATATCCAGTTCAATGGAAGATGGCAATACTAGTTCCTATTTATGAAGAAGAAATAAGAAGGAACTTTGCAATTACTGAGCCATTATTCTTATAGATGTTGCGGCTCAAATTTTGCTAGTTTCCTCTTGAGGAGAGTTGAGAGTGGGTAGATGAAAAGTGCAGTCCTTGCAGAAGATCAAGGCAGGCTTTAGACTGAGTTGATCCACTATTGGCAATTGCTTTATCTTGAACCATCCAATTACAAAAAATGTCAGTCAAAGGAAACAATGGTTTGTTGTCTTTATAAGTCTTAGTACAGCATTTGATGCAGTAAAGAGAGAACTATTAGGGAGGAAATTGGTTTTCCTTAAAATGGAACTCAGACTGTTGGTTCTGATCAAAGTCCTTTCTACAAGCACTTATTTGAGAGTGCACTTTGGGCTCAATGGAGGCATAAAAAGAAGGATCGATGTTTACCAAGGTGTAATACAATGGTGAATACTTGCTTCATTTTTATTCCATATACACATTCATGACTTACCAGGGCTAAGGAAGAATCCTAAAGTACATATGCCTAAAGATCAGGAGTTAGAGGAGAGTGACAGGAGCTCACCCCATCCCACAGTGCTACCAGGGATTGAACCACCAGAGTGTTTACTATTTTTGGTTGGCAGATCCAGTGTCTTTCAAATGGACCCTCCAAATTACCAAGAATTTCAATGCAAAAATGTACAAACATGATAGCATGGTATTTACTTGAGCAAGATTTTAGCAGTTGTACACTATGGTTGGTAAAGGAAGGTCTAACTAACTCCCTTTAAAAAATGTACAATAGATCAATTACCTATTGTGATCCATAGAAGAATAGAATAGAATAGAATAGAATAGAATAGAATAGAATAGAATAGAATAGAATAGAATAGAATAGAATAGAATAGAATAGAATAGAATAGAATAGAATAGAAGTAGAGTAGAGTAGAGTAGAGTAGAGTAGAGTAGAGTAGAGTAGAGTAGAGTAGAGTAGAGTAGAGTAGAGTAGAGTAGAGTAGAGTAGAGTAGAACAGAATACAACAAGTTGGAAGGGACCTTAGAGTCTTCTTGTCCAACTCCCTGCTCAGGCAAGAAATTCTATATCATTACAGACAAATGGTTGTCCAATTTCTTCTTAAAAACATCCAGTGTTGGAGCATTCACAACTTCTGGAGGCAAGTCGTTCCACTGATTAATTGTTCTAACTGTCAGGAAATTTCTTCTTAGTTCTAGGTTGCTTCTCTCCTTGATTAGTTTTCATCCATTGATTCTTGTCCTGCCCTCAGGTGCTTTTGAGAATTGCTTGACTCCCTCTTCTTTGTGGCAACCCCTGAGATATTGACACTGCTATCATGCTATATATGGTCACAATTCAAAAACAATATATAACAGAGGCATTTATTTGAACAAAACAGTTCAGTTGAGATCTGCAGATGTGGGCCCGATTGTGATAAATTGGAAAAATGATACAGAAATATGAATTACTTTATTTATTCTTATTCTTTTAACTTGTTTTTTATTTTATTTTTATGTACAATCTTGTTAAGATTCTGCACTTTATATTCTGTTCCTTGATATGGTTTAATGAGTAGTCAGCAATAAACTATTCTAATATGTTCATAAGAAGCAGGTTGGATTCATTAAAATCTAATATTTTGGACTTGATCTGACCCCAAATATAGCATAGCATTGTTCATTGCTTTTTCAGATCAGTGATGCAATTGTTTCAGAGGCTCTCAATGATAAAAGTCAATTCCCTTTTTTCCACGGGATGCTCCCCAAAGAAAGGATTATGTATCCAGCAATTGTCCAACTGCTCCTTCATTTCAGATGGACTTTGATTTTTCTTTTTACTTCAGACACAGAGAAGGGAGAGAATTTCATGAAGACTTTTACTCCTATGCTTGTCAGGAGTGGAATTTGTGTTGTTAGATCACAACGATTCTCAGTGACTGGACATATGGTGCCCCTCAGGGATGCCATCACTAAGTGGAGACAGGTCAATGTCTTTGTTCACTACATTGAATATACTAACATTTGGGACCGAGTTCTTTCTTTCCATTTAACACTTGAAGGTATGCCAGGACCTACTGAAGGGAAAGTCTGGATCATGGGAACCATCGAGTCTTTGATATTGAGACAGGAGAGACTTTACAAATATGTGCATAGTATTTGGACTTTTGCTTTTCAGGGGAAAAGAAAGGCAACAGATGATGCCTTTGGAACCAAACTCCTTGGAAAATTTGAAAATCGGTGTTTTCACTGTTCTTTTTCAAAGAACATTCTTTCTGTCAAAAGCCGGAAAAGATGCACCCAGAAAGCACCACTGGAGTCTGAGGTGGAAAGGAGGAGTCTATTTATCCCTGTTCATCATCATTTGCACAGTGTTATTAAGATGCTGGTCTACTCCTTGGATGCTGCATATTCCTCCAGATCCAGGAGGAGAAGCAAGAAGGGTGAAGAGAGGTTGGGGGCCCCAAGACTGCAGCCGTGGCAGGTATGGTGTCCCTACCAGGATCCATGAAACTCCAAGAGAGAGAGGGAGAAGAACCTTCTCAAAAGCTTTGTGCTACAAATGGCCA
>JALGBA010001067.1:0-12853 GCA_023970755.1 Azemiops feae
AGAGACCAAGAGGCTCTTGCGAGCAAAGTGTGAGTGAATGAGAGAGCAAGAGGCTTTTGTGAGCAAAGAGTGAGTGAGAGAGCGAAAGGCTTTTGCGAGCAGAGAGAGTGAGACAGTGAGCAAGAGGCTTTTGCGAGCAAAGTGTGAGAGAGCGAGGGGCTTTTGCGAGCAAAGTGTGAGTGAATGAGAGAGCGAGAGGCTTTTGTGAGCAAAGAGTGAGTGAGAGAGCGAGAGGCTTTTGCGAGCAGAGAGAGTGAGACAGTGAGCAAGAGGCTTTTGCGAGAAAAAATGTGAGTGAGAGAGCGAGAGGCTTTTGTGAGCAAAGTGTGAGAGAGAGCAATGGGGCTTTTGCGAGCAAAGAGTGAGTGAGAGAGAGGCTTTTGCGAGCAAAGTGTGAGTGACTGAGAGAGCGAGAGGCTTTTGCGAGCAAAGTGAGTGACTGAGAGAGCGAGAGGCTTTTGCGAGCAAATTGTGAGTGAGATGCTTTTCCAAGCAAAGTGTGAGTGAGTGAGTGATAGAGCCAGAGACTTTTGTGAGCAAAGAGTGAGTGATAGAGCAAGAGGCTTTTGCGAGAAGAGTGAGAGAGCGAGGGGCTTTTGCGAGCAAAGTGTGAGTGAATGAGAGAGCAATGGGGCTTTTGCGAGCAAAGAGTGAGTGAGAGAGAGGCTTTTGCGAGCCAAGAGTGAGTGATAGAGTGAGAGGCTTTTGCAAGAAGAGTATGAGAGAGCAAGAGGGGCTTTTGCAAGCAAAGTGTGAGTGAGAGACTAAGAGGCTTTTGCGAGCAAATTGTGAGTGAGTGAGAGAGCGAGAGGCTTTTGCGAGGAGAACGTGAGTGAGACAGCGAGCGACAGGTTTTTGTGAGCAAAGTGTGAGTGAGAGAGCAAACGAGAGACTTTTGCGAGCAAAGTGTGAGAGAGCGAGCAAACGAGAGGCTTTTGCGAGCAAAGTGTGAGAGAGCGAGGGGCTTTTGCGAGCAGAACGTGAGTGAGACAGCGAGCGACAGGTTTTTGTGAGCAAAGTGTGAGTGAGAGAGCAAACGAGAGGCTTTTGCGAGCAAAGTGTGAGAGTGCGAGCAAACGAGAGGCTTTTGCGAGCAAAGTGTGAGAGAGCGAGGGGCTTTTGCGAGCAAAGTGTGAGTGAGAGACCAAGAGGCTTTTGAGAGAAAAAGTGAGTGAGAGAGCAAGGGGCTTTTGCGAGCAGAGAGAGTGAGACAGTGAGCAAGAGGCTTTTGCGAACAAACTGTGAGTGAGAGAGCGAGAGGCTTTTGTAGCAAAAAGTGAGTGAGAGAGCGAGAGGCTTTTGTGAGCAAAGAGTGAGTGACAGCGAGAGGCTTTTCCGAGCAGAGAGAGTGAGACAGTGAGCAAGAGGCTTTTGCGAGCAAAGTGTGATTGAGAGAGCAAACGAGAGGCTTTTGCGAGCAAAGGGTGAGAGAGAGCAATGGGGCTTTTGCGAGCAAAGAGTGAGTGAGAGAGAGGCTTTTGTGAGCAAAGTGTGAGTGAGTGAGAGAGCGAGAGGCTTTTGTGAGCAAAGTGTGAGTGAGAGGCTTTTCCAAGCAAGGTGTGAGTGAGAGGCTTTTCCAAGCAAAGTGTGAGTGAGTGAGTGATAGAGCAAGAGGCTTTTGCGAGAAGAGTGTGAGAGAGCGAGGGGCTTTTGCGAGCAAAGTGTGAGAGAGCGAGCAAATGAGAGGCTTTTGCGAGCAAAGTGTGAGAGAGCGAGGGGCTTTTGCGAGCAAAGTGTGAGTGAGAGACCAAGAGGCTTTTGCGAGAAAAAGTGAGTGAGAGAGCGGAGCAGAGGCTTTTGCAAGCAGAGCATGCAGTGAGACAGCTGAGGACAGGATTTGTGAGCAAAGTGTGAGTGAGAGACCAAGAGGCTTTTGCGAGCAAAGTGTGAATGAATGAGAGAGCAAGAGGCTTTTGTGAGCAAAGAGTGAGTGAGAGAGCGAGAGCCTTTTGCGAGCAGAGTGAGTGAGACAGCGAGCAAGAGGCTTTTGCAAGCAGAGCGTGAGTGAGACAGCGAGCGACAGGATTTTGCGAGCAAAGTGTGAGTGAGCGAGCAAACGAGAGGCTTTTGCGAGCAAAGTGTGACAGAGCGAGCAAAGTGAGAGGCTTTTGCGAGCAAAGTGTGAGAGAGCGAGGGGCTTTTGCGAGCAAAGTGTGAGTGAGAGACCAAGAGGCTTTTGCGAGAAAAAGTGAGTGAGAGAGCAAGGGGCTTTTGCGAGCAGAGAGAGTGAGACAGTGAGCAAGAGGCTTTTGGAGCAAAGTGTGAGTGAGAGAGCGAGAGGCTTTTGTGACCAAAGTGTGAGTGAATGAGAGAGCGAGAGGCTTTTGTGAGCAAAGAGTGAGTGAGAGAGCGAAAGGCTTTTGCGAGCAGTGAGAGTGAGACAGTGAGCAAGAGGCTTTTGCGAGCAAAGTGTGAGAGAGCTAGGGGCTTTTGCGAGCAAAGTGTGAGTGAATGAGAGAGCGAGAGGCTTTTGTGAGCAAAGAGTGAGTGAGAGAGCGAGAGGCTTTTGCGAGCAGAGAGAGTGAGACAGTGAGAAAGAGGCTTTTGCGAGCAAAGTGTGAGTGAGAGAGCGAGAGGCTTTTGTGAGCAAAGTGTGAGAGAGAGCAATGGGGCTTTAGCGAGCAAAGAGTGAGTGAGAGAGAGGCTTTTGCGAGCAAAGTGTGAGTGACTGAGAGAGCGAGAGGCTTTTGCGAGCAAAGTGTGAGTGACTGAGAGAGCGAGAGGCTTTTGCGAGCAAAGTGTGAGTGAGATGCTTTTCGAAGCAAAGTGTGAGTGAGTGAGTGATAGAGCCAGAGGCTTTTGTGAGCAAAGAGTGAGTGATAGAGCAAGAGGCTTTTGCGAGAAGAGTGTGAGAGAGCGAGGGGCTTTTGCGAGCAAAGTGTGAGTGAATGAGCGAGCAATGGGGCTTTTGCGAGCAAAGAGTGAGTGAGAGAGAGGCTTTTGCGAGCAAAGAGTGAGTGATAGAGTGAGAGGCTTTTGCAAGAAGAGTGTGAGAGAGTGAGGGGCTTTTGCGAGCAAAGTGTGAGTGAATGAGAGAGCAATGGGGCTTTTGCGAGCAAAGAGTGAGTGAGAGAGAGGCATTTGTGAGCAGAGAGAGTGAGACAGCGAGCAAGAGGCTTTTGCGAGCAAAGTGTGAGTGAGAGAGCGAGCGAGAGGCTTTAGCGAACAAAGTGTGAGTGAGAGAGCAAACAGGCTTTTGCGAGCAAAGTGTATGTGAGAGACCAAGAGGCTTTTGCGAGAAAAAGTGAGTGAGCAAGGGGCTTTTGCGAGCAGAGAGAGTGAGACAGTGAGCAAGAGGCTTCTGCGAGCAAAGTGTGAGTGAGAGAGCGAGAGGCTTTTGTGAGCAACGTGTGAGAGAGAGCAATGGGGCTTTTGCGAGCAAAGAGTGAGTGAGAGAGAGGCCTTTATGAGCAAAGTGTGAGTGACTGAGAGAGCGAGAGGATTTTCCGAGCAAAGTGTGAGTGAGAGGCTTTTCCAAGCAAAGTGTGAGTGAGAGACTTTTCCAAGCAAAGTGTGAGTGAGTGATAGAGCCAGAGGCCTTTGCGATCAAAGAGTGAGTGATAGAGCGAGAGGCTTTTGCGAGAAGAGTGTGAGAGAGCAAGAGGGGCTTTTGCAAGCAAAGTGTGAGTGAGAGACTAAGAGGCTTTTGCGAGCAAAGTGTGAGTGAGTGAGAGAGCGAGAGGCTTTTGCAAGCAGAACGTGAGTGAGACAGCGAGCGACAGATTTTTGTGAGCAAAGTGTGAGTGAGAGAGCAAACGAGAGGCTTTTGCGAGCAAAGTGTGAGAGAGCGAGCAAACGAGAGGCTTTTGCGAGCAAAGAGTGAGAGAGCGAGGGGCTTTTGCGAGCAAAGTGTGAGTGAGAGACCAAGAGGCTTTTGAGAGAAAAAGTGAGTGAGCAAGGGGCTTTTGCGAGCAGAGAGAGTGAGACAATGAGCAAGAGGCTTTTGCGAGCAAAGTGTGAGTGAGAGAGCGAGAGGCTTTTGTGAGCAAAGAGTGAGTGAATGAGAGAGCGAGAGGCTTTTGTAGCAAAGAGTGAGTGAGAGAGCCAGAGGCTTTTGCGAGTAGAGTGAGTGAAACAGCGAGCAAGAGGCTTTTGCGAGCAGAGTGTGAGTGAGACAGCGAGAGGCTTTTGTGAGCAAAGTGTGAGAGAGAGCAATGGGGCTTTTGCGAGCAAAGAGTGAGTGAGAGAGAGGCCTTTATGAGCAAAGTGTGAGTGACTGAGAGAGCGAGAGGATTTTCCGAGCAAAGTGTGAGTGAGAGGCTTTTCCAAGCAAAGTGTGAGTGAGAGACTTTTCCAAGCAAAGTGTGAGTGAGTGAGTGATAGAGCCAGAGGCTTTTGCGAGCAAAGAGTGAGTGATAGAGCGAGAGGCTTTTGCGAGAAGAGTGTGAGAGAGCAAGAGGGGCTTTTGCAAGCAAAGTGTGAGTGAGAGACTAAGAGGCTTTTGCGAGCAAAGTGTGAGTGAGTGAGAGAGCGAGAGGCTTTTGCGAGCAGAACGTGAGTGAGACAGCGAGCGACAGGTTTTTGTGAGCAAAGTGTGAGTGAGAGAGCAAACGAGAGGCTTTTGCGAGCAAAGTGTGAGAGAGCGAGCAAAGGAGAGGCTTTTGCGAGCAAAGTGTGAGAGAGCGAGTGGCTTTTGCGAGCAGAACGTGAGTGAGACAGCGAGCGACAGGTTTTTGTGAGCAAAGTGTGAGTGAGAGAGCAAACGAGATGCTTTTGCGAGCAAAGTGTGAGAGAGCGAGCAAACGAGAGGCTTTTGCGAGCAAAGTGTGAGAGAGCGAGGGGCTTTTGCGAGCAGAACGTGAGTGAGAGAGCGAGCGACAGGTTTTTGTGAGCAAAGTGTGAGTGAGAGAGCAAACGAGAGGCTTTTGCGAGCAAAGTGTGAGAGAGCGAGCAAACGAGAGGCTTTTGCGAGCAAAGTGTGAGAGAGAGAGCAAATGAGAGGCTTTTGCGAGCAAAGTGTGAGAGAGCGAGGGGCTTTTGCGAGCAAAGTGTGAGTGAGAGACCAAGAGGCTTTTGCGAGAAAAAGTGAGTGAGAGAGCAAGGGGCTTTTCTGAGCAAAGGTGAGTGAGAGGCCTTTGTCAGCAAAGTGTGAGTGAATGAGAGAGCAAGAGGCTTTTGTGAGCAAAGAGTGAGTGAGAGAGCAAGAGGCTTTTGTGAGCAAAGAGTGAGTGAGAGCGAGAGGCTTTTGCGAGCAGAGTGAGACAGTGAGCAAGAGGCTTTTGCGAGCAAAGTGTGAGAGAGAGCAATGGGGCTTTTGCGAGCAAAGAGTGAGTGAGAGAGAGTCCTTTATGAGCAAAGTGTGAGTGACTGAGAGAGCGAGAGGATTTTCCGAGCAAAGTGTGAGTGAGAGGCTTTTCCAAGCAAAGTGTGAGTGAGAGACTTTTCCAAGCAAAGTGTGAGTGAGTGAGTGATAGAGCCAGAGGCTTTTGCGAGCAAAGAGTGAGTGATAGAGCGAGAGGCTTTTGCGAGAAGAGTGTGAGAGAGCAAGAGGGGCTTTTGCAAGCAAAGTGTGAGTGTGAGACTAAGAGGCTTTTGCGAGCAAATTGTGAGTGAGTGAGAGAGCGAGAGGCTTTTGCGAGCAGAACGTGAGTGAGACAGCGAGCGACAGGTTTTTGTGAGCAAAGTGTGAGTGAGAGAGCAAATGAGAGGCTTTTGCGAGCAAAGTGTGAGAGAGCGAGGGGCTTTTGCGAGCAAAGTGTGAGTGAGAGACCAAGAGGCTTTTTAGAGAAAAAGTGAGTGAAGAGCAAGGGGCTTTTGCGAGCAGAGAGAGTGAGACAGTGAGCAAGAGGCTTTTGCGAACAAACTGTGAGTGAGAGAGCAAACGAGAGGCTTTTGCGAGCAAAGTGTGAGAGAGCTAGGGGCTTTTGCGAGCAAAGTGTGAGTGAGAGACGAAGAGGCTTTTGCGAGATAAAGTGAGTGAGCAAGGGGCTTTTGCGAGCAGAGAGAGTGAGACAGTGAGCAAGAGGCTTTTGCGAGCAAAGTGTGAGTGAGAGAGCGAGAGGCTTTTGTGAGCAAAGAGTGAGTGAATGAGAGAGCGAGAGGCTTTTGTAGCAAAGAGTGAGTGAGAGAGCCAGAGGCTTTTGCGAGCAGAGTGAGTGAAACAGCGAGCAAGAGGCTTTTGCGAGCAGAGTGTGAGTGAGACAGCGAGCAAGAGGCTTTTGCGAGCAAAGTGTGAGTGAGAGAGCGAGAGGCTTTTGTGAGCAAAGTGTGAGAGAGAGCAATGGGGCTTTTGCGAGCAAAGAGTGAGTGAGAGAGAGGCCTTTATGAGCAAAGTGTGAGTGACTGAGAGAGCGAGAGGATTTTCCGAGCAAAGTGTGAGTGAGAGGCTTTTCCAAGCAAAGTGTGAGTGAGAGACTTTTCCAAGCAAAGTGTGAGTGAGTGAGTGATAGAGCCAGAGGCTTTTGCGAGCAAAGAGTGAGTGATAGAGCGAGAGGCTTTTGCGAGAAGAGTGTGAGAGAGCAAGAGGGGCTTTTGCAAGCAAAGTGTGAGTGAGAGACTAAGAGGCTTTTGCGAGCAAATTGTGAGTGAGTGAGAGAGCGAGAGGCTTTTGCGAGCAGAACGTGAGTGAGACAGCGAGCGACAGGTTTTTGTGAGCAAAGTGTGAGTGAGAGAGCAAACGAGAGGCTTTTGCGAGCAAAGTGTGAGAGAGCGAGCAAACGAGAGGCTTTTGCGAGCAAAGTGTGAGAGAGCGAGGGGCTTTTGCGAGCAGAACGTAAGTGAGACAGCGAGCGACAGGTTTTTGTGAGCAAAGTGTGAGTGAGAGAGCAAACGAGAGGCTTTTGCGAGCAAAGTGTGAGAGAGCGAGCAAACGAGAGGCTTTTGCGAGCAAAGTGTGAGTGAGAGACCAAGAGGCTTTTGAGAGCAGAGAGAGTGAGACAGTGAGCAAGAGGCTTTTGGGAGCAAAGTGTGAGTGAGAGAGCGAGAGGCTTTTGTGACCAAAGTGTGAGTGAATGAGAGAGCGAGAGGCTTTTGTGAGCAAAGAGTGAGTGACAGCGAGAGGCTTTTCCGAGCAGAGAGAGTGAGACAGTGAGCAATAGGCTTTTGCGAGCAAAGTGTGATTGAGAGAGCGAGAGGCTTTTGTGAGCAAAGGGTGAGAGAGAGAAATGGGGCTTTTGCTAGCAAAGAGTGAGTGAGAGAGAGGCTTTTGTGAGCAAAGTGTGAGTGAGAGGCTTTTCCAAGCAACGTGTGAGTGAGAGGCTTTTCCAAGCAAAGTGTGAGTGAGTGAGTGATAGAGCAAGAGGCTTTTGCGAGAAGAGTGTGAGAGAGCGAGTGGCTTTTGCGAGCAAAGTGTGAGTGAGAGACCAAGAGGCTTTTGCGAGCAAAGTGTGAGTGAATGAGAGAGCAAGAGGCTTTTGTGAGCAAAGAGTGAGTGAGAGAGCGAGAGCCTTTTGCGAGCAGAGAGAGTGAGACAGCGAGCAAGAGGCTTTTGCAAGCAGAGCGTGAGTGAGACAGCGAGCGACAGGATTTTGCAAGCAAAGTGTGAGTGAGAGACCAAGAGGCTCTTGCGAGCAAAGAGTGAGTGAGAGAGCGAAAGACTTTTGCGAGCAGAGAGAGTGAGACAGTGAGCAAGAGGCTTTTGCGAGCAAAGTGTGAGAGAGCGAGGGGCTTTTGGGAGCAAAGTGTGAGTGAATGAGAGAGCGAGAGGCTTTTTTGAGCAAAGAGTGAGTGAGAGAGCGAGAGGCTTTTGCGAGCAGAGAGAGTGAGACAGTGAGCAAGAGGCTTTTGCGAGCAAAGTGTGAGTGAGAGAGCGAGAGGCTTTTGTGAGCAAAGTGTGAGAGAGAGCAATGGGGCTTTTGCGAGCAAAGAGAGTGAGACAGTGAGCAAGAGGCTTTTGCGAGCAAAGTGTGAGTGAGAGAGCGAGAGGCTTTTGTGAGCAAAGTGTGAGAGAGAGCAATGGGGCTTTTGCGAGCAAAGAGTGAGTGAGAGAGAGGCTTTTGCGAGCAAAGTGTGAGTGACTGAGAGAGCGAGAGGCTTTTGCGAGCAAAGTGTGAGTGAGATGCTTTTCCAAGCAAAGTGTGAGTGAGTGAGTGATAGAGCCAGAGACTTTTGTGAGCAAAGAGTGAGTGATAGAGCAAGAGGCTTTTGCGAGAAGAGTGAGAGAGCGAGGGGCTTTTGCGAGCAAAGTGTGAGTGAATGAGAGAGCAATGGGGCTTTTGCGAGCAAAGAGTGAGTGAGAGAGAGGCTTTTGCGAGCCAAGAGTGAGTGATAGAGTGAGAGGCTTTTGCAAGAAGAGTGTGAGAGAGTGAGGGGCTTTTGCGAGCAAAGTGTGAGTGAATGAGAGAGCAATGGGGCTTTTACGAGCAAAGAGTGAGTGAGAGAGAGGCATTTGCGAGCAGAGAGAGTGAGACAGCGAGGAAGAGGCTTTTGCGAGCAAAGTGTGAGTGAGAGAGCGAGCGAGAGGCTTTAGCGAACAAAGTGTGAGTGAGAGAGCAAACAGGCTTTTGCGAGCAAAGTGTGAGTGAGAGACCAAGAGGCTTTTGCGAGATAAAGTGAGTGAGCAAGGGGCTTTTGCGAGCAGAGAGAGTGAGACAGTGAGCAAGAGGCTTTTGCGAGCAAAGTGTGAGTGAGAGAGCAAGCGGCTTTTGTGAGCAAAGAGTGAGTGAATGAGAGAGCGAGAGGCTTTTGCGAGCAAAGAGTGAGTGATAGAGCATGAGGCTTTTGCGAGAAGAGTGTGAGAGAGTAAGAGGGGCTTTTGCAAGCAAAGTGTGAGTGAGAGGACCGAAGAGGCTTTTGCGAGCAAAGTGTGAGTGAGTAAGAGAGGAGAGGCTTTGCGAGCAGAACGTGAAGTGAGACAGCGAGCGACAGGTTTTTGTGAGCAAAGTACGTGAGTGAGAGAGCAAACGAGAGCTTTTGCGAGCAATAGTGTGAGGAGAGCGCGCAAACGAGAGGGCTTTTGCTGAGCAAATGGTGTGAGAGAGCGAGGGGCTTTTGCGAGAAGAACGTGAGGAGACAGCGAGAGCGAGAGGCTTTTGTGAGCAAAGAGTGAGTGACAGCGAGAGGCTTTTCCGAGCAGAGAGAGTGAGACAGTGAGCGAGGGGCTTTTGCGAGCAAAGTGTGAGTGAGAGACCAAGAGGCTTTTGCGAGCAAAGTGTGAGTGAATGAGAGACCAAGAGGCTTTTGAGAGAAAAAGTGAGTGAGAGAGCAAGGGGCTTTTGCGAGCAGAGAGAGTGAGACAGTGAGCAAGGGGCTTTTGCGAACAAACTGTGAGTGAGAGAGCGAGAGGCTTTTGTAGCAAAGAGTGAGTGAGAGAGCGAGAGGCTTTTGTGAGCAAAGAGTGAGTGACAGCGAGAGGCTTTTCCGAGCAGAGAGAGTGAGACAGTGAGCAAGAGGCTTTTGCGAGCAAAGTGCGATTGAGAGAGCGAGAGGCTTTTGTGAGCAAAGGGTGAGAGAGAGAAATGGGGCTTTTGCGAGCAAAGAGTGAGTGAGAGAGAGGCTTTTGTGAGCAAAGTGTGAGTGACTGAGAGAGCGAGAGTCTTTTGTGAGCAAAGTGTGAGTGAGAGGCTTTTCCAAGCAACGTGTGAATGAGAGGCTTTTCCAAGCAAACTGTGAGTGAGTGAGTGATAGAGCAAGAGGCTTTTGCGAGAAGAGTGTGAGAGAGCGAGGGGCTTTCGCGAGCAAAGTGTGAGTGAGAGACCAAGAGGCTTTTGCGAGCAAAGTGTGAGTGAATGAGAGAGCAAGAGGCTTTTGTGAGCAAAGAGTGAGTGAGAGAGCGAGAGCCTTTTGCGAGCAGAGTGAGTGAGACAGCGAGCAAGAGGCTTTTGCAAGCAGAGCGTCAGTGAGACAGCGAGCGACAGGATTTTGCGAGCAAAGTGTGAGTGAGAGAGCAAACGAGAGGCTTTTGCGAGCAAAGTGTGACAGAGCGAGCAAACGGAGGCTTTTGCGAGCAAAGTGTGAGAGAGCGAGGGGCTTTTGCGAGCAAAGTGTGAGTGAGAGACCAAGAGGCTTTTGCGAGAAAAAGTGAGTGAGAGAGCAAGGGGCTTTTGCGAGCAGAGAGAGTGAGACAGTGAGCAAGAGGCTTTTGGAGCAAAGTGTGAGTGAGAGAGCGAGAGGCTTTTGTGACCAAAGTGTGAGTGAATGAGAGAGCGAGAGGCTTTTGTGAGCAAAGAGTGAGTGAGAGAGCGAAAGGCTTTTGCGAGCAGTGAGAGTGAGACAGTGAGCAAGAGGCTTTTGCGAGCAAAGTGTGAGAGAGCTAGGGGCTTTTGCGAGCAAAGTGTGAGTGAATGAGAGAGCGAGAGGCTTTTGTGAGCAAAGAGTGAGTGAGAGAGCGAGAGGCTTTTGCGAGCAGAGAGAGTGAGACAGTGAGAAAGAGGCTTTTGCGAGCAAAGTGTGAGTGAGAGAGCGAGAGGCTTTTGTGAGCAAAGTGTGAGAGAGAGCAATGGGGCTTTAGCGAGCAAAGAGTGAGTGAGAGAGAGGCTTTTGCGAGCAAAGTGTGAGTGACTGAGAGAGCGAGAGGCTTTTGCGAGCAAAGTGTGAGTGACTGAGAGAGCGAGAGGCTTTTGCGAGCAAAGTGTGAGTGAGATGCTTTTCCAAGCAAAGTGTGAGTGAGTGAGTGATAGAGCCAGAGACTTTTGTGAGCAAAGAGTGAGTGATAGAGCAAGAGGCTTTTGCGAGAAGAGTGTGAGAGAGCGAGGGGCTTTTGCGAGCAAAGTGTGAGTGAATAAGAGAGCAATGGGGCTTTTGCGAGCAAAGAGTGAGTGAGAGAGAGGCTTTTGCGAGCCAAGAGTGACTGATAGAGTGAGAGGCTTTTGCAAGAATAGTGTGAGAGAGTGAGGGGCTTTTGCGAGCAAAGTGTGAGTGAATGAGAGAGCAATGGGGCTTTTGCGAGCAAAGAGTGAGTGAGAGAGAGGCATTTGCGAGCAGAGAGAGTGAGACAGCGAGCAAGAGGCTTTTGCGAGCAAAGTGTGAGTGAGAGAGCGAGCGAGAGGCTTTAGCGAACAAAGTGTGAGTGAGAGAGCAAACAGGCTTTTGCGAGGAAAGTGTGAGTGAGAGACCAAGAGGCTTTTGCGAGATAAAGTGAGTGAGCAAGGGGCTTTTGCGAGCAGAGAGAGTGAGACAGTGAGCAAGAAGCTTTTGCGAGCAAAGTGTGAGTGAGAGAGCGATAGGCTTTTGTGAGCAAAGAGTGAGTGAATGAGAGAGCGAGAGGCTTTTGTAGCAAAGAGTGAGTGAGAGAGCCAGAGGCTTTTGCGAGCAGAGTGAGTGAAACAGCGAGCAAGAGGCTTTTGCGAGCAGAGTGTGAGTGAGACAGCGAGCAAGAAGCTTTTGCGAGCAAAGTGTGAGTGAGAGAGCGATAGGCTTTTGTGAGCAAAGAGTGAGTGAATGAGAGAGCAAGAGGGGCTTTTGCAAGCAAAGTGTGAGTGAGAGACTAAGAGGCTTTTGCGAGCAAAGTGTGAGTGAGTGAGAGAGCGAGAGGCTTTTGCAAGCAGAACGTGAGTGAGACAGCGAGCGACAGATTTTTGTGAGCAAAGTGTGAGTGAGAGAGCAAACGAGAGGCTTTAGCGAACAAAGTGTGAGTGAGAGAGCAAACAGGCTTTTGCGAGCAAAGTGTGAGTGAGAGACCAAGAGGCTTTTGCGAGATAAAGTGAGTGAGCAAGGGGCTTTTGCGAGCAGAGAGAGTGAGACAGTGAGCAAGAGTCTTTTGCGAGCAAAGTGTGAGTGAGAGAGCGAGAGGCTTTTGTGAGCAAAGAGTGAGTGAATGAGAGAGCGAGAGGCTTTTGTAGCAAAGAGTGAGTGAGAGAGCCAGAGGCTTTTGCGAGCAGAGTGAGTGAAACAGCGAGCAAGAGGCTTTTGCGAGCAGAGTGTGAGTGAGACAGCGAGCAAGAGGCTTTTGCGAGCAAAGTGTGACTGAGAGAGCGAGAGGCTTTTGTGAGCAAAGTGTGAGAGAGAGCAATGGGGCTTTTGCGAGCAAAGAGTGAGTGAGAGAGAGGCCTTTATGAGCAAAGTGTGAGTGACTGAGAGAGCGAGAGGATTTTCCGAGCAAAGTGTGAGTGAGAGGCTTTTCCAAGCAAAGTGTGAGTGAGAGACTTTTCCAAGCAAAGTGTGAGTGAGTGAGTGATAGAGCCAGAGGCTATTGCGAGCAAAGAGTGAGTGATAGAGCGAGAGGCTTTTGCGAGAAGAGTGTGAGAGAGCAAGAGGGGCTTTTGCAAGCAAAGTGTGAGTGAGAGACTAAGAGGCTTTTGCGAGCAGAACGTGAGTGAGACAGCGAGCGACAGGTTTTTGTGAGCAAAGTGTGAGTGAGAGAGCAAACGAGAAGCTTTTGCGAGCAAAGTGTGAGAGAGCGAGCAAACGAGAGGCTTTTGCGAGCAAAGTGTGAGAGAGCGAGGGGCTTTTGCGAGCAGAACGTGAGTTAGACAGCGAGCGACAGGTTTTTGTGAGCAAAGTGTGAGTGAGAGAGCAAACGAGAGGCTTTTGCGAGCAAAGTGTGAGAGAGCGAGCAAACGAGAGGCTTTTGCGAGCAAAGTGTGAGAGAGCGAGGGGCTTTCGCGAGCAAAGTGTGAGTGAGAGACCAAGAGGCTTTTGAGAGAAAAAGTGAGTGAGAGAGCAAGGGGCTTTTGCGAGCAGAGAGAGTGAGACAGTGAGCAAGAGGCTTTTGCGAACAAACTGTGAGTGAGAGAGCGAGAGGCCTTTGTAGCAAAGAGTGAGTGAGAGAGCGAGAGGCTTTTGTGAGCAAAGAGTGAGTAACAGCGAGAGGCTTTTCCGAGCAGAGAGAGTGAGACAGTGAGCAAGAGGCTTTTGCGAGCAAAGTGTGATTGAGAGAGCGAGAGGCTTTTGTGAGCAAAGGGTGAGAGAGAGAAATGGGGCTTTTGCTAGCAAAGAGTGAGTGAGAGAGAGGCTTTTGTGAGCAAAGTGTGAGTGA
>JALGBA010001068.1:0-15000 GCA_023970755.1 Azemiops feae
AGGAAGGAAGGAAGGAAGGAAGGAAGGAAGGAAGGAAAATACAAAGGAAGAGATACAGAAAATAAAATAAAATAAAAACTGGTGTCAAGTATATATAAAGAAGTAGCTTCTGATACATTTTTCAGCAGTTATGCATACAGTTCTAATCAAACCTAATGAAATGTCTGCAAGAAAACCACCAAGCTCAGAGAGCAACAAGGACCCCACGGTTCTGCTCCTCCTCCTCCTCCTCCTCTTCCTCTCTGCAAACCCCATTCCCTTCTAGCACTGATGATGTTACCTAGTTGGGTTATGAAAGGTCTGCCAGAAAACCACCAAGCTCAGACACCACCAAGGACCCCTTCCTTCCAACCCTGAATTAAAAAAATATTCTCATGTATTGGTTTCTGCAAAGACTTTTGCCCAGTAACATCAAGAAGATTACGCTGGACGTTAGAGGTTCATCAGAAGCGCCACTGCAAAAGTAGAACAGGTTTCACCCTGGCTGACAAGGAGATGCGGCAGTTGTGATGCCCCACAGCTGGCACAAAAAAAAAACCCTAATGTATACCATAAAAGAGAAGACCCTCTTAAAAGACGGGGGGGAGGAGCGAAGACAACAAGTCACAAGCCAGACTCTTCCGAATCTCCATCCATAAAGCAGAAGATGATTAGCATAAACTCCACAGGACCTGTCTTGCGCACGTACTTTGCCCATTCCACACGATCATCTCTGCATAGATTACAATATTTTAATAGACAATGCCTGCTGGCTAGTTAGTGGAGGGAAATGCAAATGGAAGTAAACATCTGCTTTGGTGATAGGCAATTCCCTCCACCCAGGAGCTTGTTGGCTGGGCGATGTCAGGTGGTGTGAAGGCAAACGCAGGCTGCCCAGAAAGAGTGGCCAATTTCCAAAAGAGAAGCATATTGTGATGCGCAGAGCCACACGCTGATCCGGCCCCTTTGATTTACATATGACATTTCCTTCCCTTACAAGCAGCTGGATGTTTCCCTTGCAATGAGAGCCATTTTGGGGAAGCCACAGCTCATCTACCAGAGACAGCTGATGGCAGGTTTTTAACCCTGACAGTAATTTCACCCAGGGGAGTGCCTGGGTTCCACATGAGCAAACAGCGCCTGCATTTCAAGATTAGCTCCACGTTGGCGCCCAGGACGTGGGATGGTCTGTTTTGATATCCTTTCAGAGTGTACACTGAGCCCCGAAAGTACACAACGTGTGTGTGTGTGTGTAACTAAAAGAGGGACAGAATGAGAAAGAGGAGATGGCTTGGCAAGACCAGACTTGGAATATTGCATCCAGTTTTGGTCGCCACACTATTAAAAAGACGTCGAGACTCTTGAAAGATTGATTTATAAAATATATATATTTGAAATAGAGTAGAATAAGAGATAGAATTTAATTGGGAAGTATAAATAGAATGGTTGGAATAATACTGTATGTACATTTTAGAAACAATTTATATTTTATGAAATAAGGTTTAAAAGGCTTAAGATTTTGGTTTGAGATAATGCTACTGAGATGAAGATTGTTGATTCGATTATGGTCTGGGATATTACTGATATTTTTTTTCTTTTATAATGATTGAATGCTAATTAGAAATGTATTAATTTGATTATGTTAAAGCAATTGAAGAACTTATAGAGATATGGACTGATTTATAAAATATATACTTGATAGAGTACAGGAAAGAGAATATAGTTGGGAAGTATTAAAATATGATAGTTGATATAATATGTATATTCTAGAAATAATTATTGTTTGATGGGAAATTGGGAGACCCAAAATGTAACCTATGTGTTTATTTTAGGCTAAAGTGGAAAATGGTAATTGTAAAATAGTTAAACTTAAAAACAGGATTTTGATTGATATAAGTTAATTACTATTGATATTCTTTTTACAATGATTGAATTTTATTTAGAAATGTATTAATACTAGGTTATAGCTTGAGGGAAATAGAGAAGGAACTTTTAAGGAATTATTGAATTATTTATGTTTGATTATATTGGGGGTTTTTTTGGATGATTGATCACCCTATCTCCACGTGGATACTTAAAGCACTTTGATGTAAAACCAAAAAATACTAATAAAACTTGTTTAAAAAAAAAAGAAAGAGTGCAGAGAAGAGCAACAAAGATAATTAAGGGACCGGAGCTAAAAAATATGAAGAACGGTTGCTGGGATTAGTTATGTCTACTGTAGTTTAATGGAAAGTAGGACTAGGGGTGACATGATAGCATTGTTCCAATATCTAAGGGTCTTCCACAAAGAAGAGGGAGTCAAGCTATTCTCTAAAGCACCTGAAGGCAGGACAAGAAGCAACAGATGGAAACTAATCAAGGAGAGAAGCAACCTAGAACGAAGGAGAAATTTCCTGACAGTGAGAACAATTAATCAGTGGAAGGGCTTGCCTTTAGAAGTTGTAGGTGCTCCATCACTGGAGGTTTTCAAAAAGAGATTGGACAACTATTTGTCTGAAATGGTAATGGGTCTCCTGCATGAGTTTGGATTAGAAGATCACCAAGGTCCATTCCCACTCTGATATTCTGTTATTCTGAGAACAGAAACCAGATAATAAGGCAGGCTATCTTCCTGATTTCCCCATGTTCCTGGAGTCCACACACACACCTTCATCATTCATGAACCCTCCAAGATGTGCTTGTGCAGATCTAAGGTAAGGTATCTGTGGCTGGATTTCACCTACTAGGTACAGGTGAAGACCCTCATGCCTGCTCAGATGTTCCACTTTTCAACTTCCATCCTGGCTGACAGAAATTTCTGCAGATGTGTCAGGTCAGGACTTTCAGGCCAGGATCCGGAAAGAAGGTGGCACAAGTGCAGGACAGACAAAGGTACATGGTGCCTCAAAAAAGTCAGGCTTCAGGGAAAGCTTCTCCATGGATCTCAGCTCATATTCTGTAGGATCACTAGCTTCAGATGGAAGATCAGAACTTGGGCTGATGGTTCAGCAGCTCACCTTGATTGGTGATTGAGGGTGGCTACCTTCAGGGCAGCGTGTGGGTGGAGCCTTAGCGGTTGTTGGAGGGCCATTTGCTGGAACTTTGTTTGAGAGAAATAAAGGACTCTGGAAGGGACCTTGGAGGTCTTCTACTCCAGCCCTCTGCTCAAGCAGGAGAACCTAAACCATTTCAGACAAGTGACTGTCCAGTCTCTTCTTAAAAATCTCCAGTGATGGAGCGCCCATGATTTCTGGAGGCCAGCTGTTCCACTGGTCAATGGTCCTCACTGTCAGGAAGTTTCTCCTTAATTCCAGGTTGCTTCTCTCCTTGACCAGTTTCCAACCATTGTTTCTTGTCCTGCCCTCTGGTGCTTTGGAGAATAATTTGACCCCCTCTTCTTTTGTAAATACTGGAACACTGCTATCATGTCACCCCTGTTTCTTCTTTTCTTTAGACTAGCCAGACCCAAGTCCTGCAATCGTTCTTCGTATGTTTTAGTCTCCAGGCCTTTGATCATCTTAGTTGCTCTTCTCTGAACTTTTTCCAAAGTCTCAACATCTTTTTTGTAGCATGGTGACCAAAACTGGTTGCAGCATTCCAGGTGTGGCTTCAGAGGTCTGCCTTGCATTGACCACCTGGGTCATAACAAAAGGTGTGTGTGTGTGTGTGTGTGTGTGATTAAAATTGATACGATAAATGAATATCTTTGAAAGGCTACCAGGAAGAAATGCAGCAGAATCCTCAATATCTCCAAGAGAATTACACATACACACCCACTCACCCCTACACACACACCCAAAAAAATGCCATGGGCTTAATCAAAGTTTTCCTTCCCACAAGAAGAAGCTCTAATTCATCCTGACAGCTCTTTGAATGTGTTTTTCGGGGAAGAATATTGTTTTACGTTATCAGGCTTGACATCAAGTTTTTGGTGCTATGCATCTAATCTGCGGAAACGAAACAAACACAAAAAAAGTGCCCCCGCTACACAAGTAAGATAGCACACTGCATTCCAGAATTTACACTGCAGGCCAGCTTGGCTTTCGTTCGCCTGGTAGGAAATATGCACAGCTCCAGCCTTGCCCTAGTTGTTGTTTTTTTTAACCGCCCTGCTTTGGCAAATGGCTGGTAGCTAATATGTCACATCAAATGTGATTTGATGTGTACAATTCTGGTCACTGCGCCTTAAAAAAAGATACAGCAGAGCAGGAAAAGATGAGAGAGAGAGAGAGAAAAGGGCAACTGAAATGATAAGAAAAGACTAAGGCCATTGGGGGTGGGGGTCTTAACTTGGAATAAAGAAGATTAAGGGGAGATATGATAGCGGCGTAGGAAAACAGGCATGGCCAAGCGAAGGGAGAAAAAAAATAGGGATTTTTTTTCTCCTTCTTTTTCTAAGTTAGAACTCAAGGTCACCGACTGAAATTAAATGCAGGGAGATTCAGGACTGACAGAAGGACACCCTCTTTTTTTCACACAGTGCATAGATAAACTGGAGAACTTATGCCCAAAGGTGTAAGAATGGTAGGAAGTTGGGTTGCTTTAGCAGGGGATCCAACAATAAGTTCATCAAGGGGAGGAGGAGGTGATCAATCCCTATACCATGACAAGTGGCTGTCCAATCTCTTCTTTGAAACCTCCAGTGATGGATTACCCACAACTTCTGGAGGCAGGTCGTTCCACTGATTAATAGTAGAATAGAATAGAATAGAATAGAATAGAATAGAATAGAATAGAATAGAATAGAATAGAATAGAATAGAATAGAATAGGAACAGAACAGAACAGAACAGAACAGAACAGAACAGAACAGAACAGAACAGAACAGAACAGAACAGAACAGAGCTGGAAGGAACCTTGTAGGTCATCTAGTCCAGAGGTCACCAACCTTTGTCGGTTGGCGGACAGGGGGAAAAGGAAGGGGGAAATTTTACATGCGCGTGTCGCAAATGGGGCAGGGCTCGCGCCCGCGTGATACTTGCTACCCCTGCCCCGTTCTTGCATGACACAGTGCCTTGTTTCTGTGCCCCATGGTATGGCAGTGGCCGTTTTTGCACCTTGCAGCACGGCAGCACCCATTTTTGTGCCCCGTGGCATGATGGTGGCCCATTTCCGCACCCTGTGGCACATCACATCCGTTTTTGCACCTTGCAGTGCGGCGGTGGCCTGTTTTTGTGCCCCATGGTGCGGTGGCACCCCATTTTTGCACCCCACTGTGTGGTGGCAGCCGTTTTCACGCCTTGCAGTATGGCGGCAGCCCATTTTTGTGCCCCGTGGTGTGGTGGTGCCCATTTTTGCGCAGTGGTCCATTTTTGCGCCCCGAGGCTCAGCAGCAGCATCCTGTTTTCGTGCCCTGAAGTGTGCCGTCCTGTTTTTGCACCCTGCAGCTGTGGCGTTTGCGCAAGTGAGGGGGTGTGCATGCACACACACACACACGCACTGACCAGCCTGTCCCGTGGCCCAGTGTCCAGATTGACTTTAAAGATAGAAGAGAAAGAAGATTCAGTGCATTTTAGAACATGGGATAATTTTTATCAGTGGCTAGAAAAACGAGTTAGAGAGAAAGGAATGTGATGTGTGGTCTTACCAAGGCATGATAAAGCGGTATTGGCACTTCACGTGATCTGGATTCTATCCCTCTGTTAAAGCATCCTAGGACTGCATTGGCTTTTTTGGTGGCTGCAGCACACTTCAACAGTGGACAATAGAAATAAGGATGTGCCTATGCAGCTTCAGAGCTTGTCCAGACATATGCTTTTACCCAAACCTTGAGGTCAGCACTAACAGATCGCCAATCCTCCAATGAACCCTCTTTGTTTTTGAAAGTCATTTCCATTTGAAAAGGACACCGGGCATGGCGTATTCCTTCAATTTTGCATTAGCATTCTATCACCTCTTCAGATGTTGGATTAAAACCGAGAGATTTAATTCAGCTTCAGTCAGAGAAACGTACGGGAGAATCACACACACACACTCTCTCTCTCTCTCTCCATCCAACCTACTTCATATTTTGCTATTGTGACGACGGAGGAAAAAATCGGAGGAGAGAGTTCTATGCTGCATACAACCTTGAAGCTACTGTCAGAAAGGTGAAGCGTAAATGTAACAAATTAAACACACACAGAGAGACACACACTTCACAGTCCTCCCTGCTGTAAATGCAAGAGCTTCTGATAATTCTTTGTAAGGAGACACCTCATCCTTTCAAACCAAGAAGAAATAGGTTTTCATTGTTCTCCTAAAATTAACCAAGAGACTTTCTATCGGAGGCAATTATGTAGAAGACGGTTGGGAAGCTGGCTAGACTGGATTCTTCTGGATTTTTTTTTTTTTGTGACCTACTGCTATTCTCCTTTTCTGAGGCTGGAGAATGGTTCTGACAAAGCATTGAAAGAACCGTGTGTTTTCTTGTCTCTGTGAATAGATGCCAGCCAAACAAACTGGGACAGCAGGAGAACAATAATTGAATGCGTTAATTTTTTTTTTTAAAAAGAGGCTAACCACCCACCACTGTATACCGGATTCAAAGCACATGAATATACCGCAGTGGTCAGGAAATTGGGATAGATGCCTTCCAAGATCACTCCCAGTTATTTGAATCAGTGAATGGCACAATCACTTAAAATCCAGAAAAGAGCCGATTCTCTACAATCTAGTCCGAATGGATTTATAGGCAGGTACACAACCCATAGTCTCTGCTCTGGGAGAAGACTTCAGGTTTAAAGCATACACACAATCTCTTTTTTGACCCTGATTGTTGAAGAGGGTCAACAATTAGAGGAGCTGGAAGTGTCTTCGGTGTTTATATGAGCGTTCCTGAGGTGAGGCATTTGACCCGATCGATCATGGGCAAAGCGGGTTTTGTAACCATTACAAAAAGATTTATTTGCAAAGCACAACATCTAGGTGATTACATTTTGAGCAGGACCAGAGTCAAAAAGCATTGTATTCTCTAAGCTATTGGAGCTAACTAGGAGTTGACCTAGTCTTGGGGTTCCTCTAATTTGCCAGGGGCAAAGAATCAGGATCACACCATAACTTCCAGTCAAGCTGATTTATTGCTCATGTCTATGCTCAATAATCTAGTCCAGAGGTCCCCAACCTTTTGGGCACCAGGGACCGGTTCTGTGGAGAGAGGTTTTTCCACGGACCAGAGGGTGAGTGGTTTTGTGTGCTGCCTGCATCCCACTGTTGCTAATAACAGTTGATGATAGCTGGTGATACTCACTGGGAAGCAAATACCTTTAAATTCATCCACTAGGTTCAGAAGAAAGATAAAATCTGAGCTAGACATTGCAAACTGACAATCAAATCTGCTAACTTCCTGCCTTGGGAAGTACTTTTTATTCCAGCTGCAAAGTATATATATACAGTCTACCTGCATGCATGATGATTATGGATTCCCGGTGGATTTTAGTAAAATGCATCACCAAGGAACAGTATCTAGGTCTGAAGCAGGAAGACAAATAGTGGTGAAAATTTAAATTTAATTCTGCATGCCAAACATGTTTCTGTTATTATTTTTTCCCCCTTTCATTTTTTTTCCCTGTATTAAGTGGGCCAAACATTAAATCGTCGTTGTGATGTTGTGCATAGATACTATGAATTACTGAAGCCAGTTTAAGGTAATTAAGGGTTCCTGTTGCCAGATTCCTAAATATGTGAATTTATTCTACATATCATAAAGACTACAAAGAATTTAAGAACATAATCCTGATTTGATTTTCAAAAGTAGAGGCGGGGGGGGACCTTATTTTCCCTGAAATGCAGATGTGGAAGTATTGGTTAATTGGTAAGTAACAAAACAGCCAATTTGTCTGCCGATGAAACATCTAAGTTTATCTTTTAAGTGGATTAAAAGTAATTCAAATATAAATGTTTCATCAGCATGTAAAGTTGTACTGCCAAAGTAATTCTCTATTAATTACTTGCAAATGAGTTACTTTTTTTTCCCCATATCTGAAACTTCAACAAATAGTCTTAATGAATTAACTCATAATGAATGTTTTTGAAAAAGCGGATCCAATACCAGCTTAATGTTCTCCAGTTCGCCTCTCTGTGGCATATGAAAAGCGGAAAAAATGTGTTCTCTCTCTCTCTCTCTCTCTTTTTTTTTCCCCTCTTTCCTCTTTCTTCTCTCTCTCTCTCTCTTTCCTCTTTCCTCTTTCTTCTCTCTCTCTCTCCTCTCTCTCTCTCTCTCTCTCTCTCTTTCCTCTTTCTTCTCTCTCTCTTTCTTTCCTCTTTCCTCTTTCTTCTCTCTCTCTCTTTCCTCTTTCCTCTTTCTTCTCTCTCTCCTCTCTCTCTTTCCTCTTTCCTCTCTCTCCTCTCTCTCTTTCCTCTTTCCTCTCTGTCTCTCTCCTCTCTCCTCTCTCTCTTTCCTCTCTCCTCTCTCTCTCTCTCTCTCTTTTTCCTCTTTCCTCTTTCTTCTCTCTCTCTCTCTTTCCTCTTTCCTCTTTCTTCTCTCTCTCTCTCTCCTCTCTCTCTCTCTCTTTCCTCTTTCTTCTCTCTCTCTTTCTTTCCTGTTTCCTCTTTCTTCTCTCTCTCTCTCTTTCCTCTTTCCTCTTTCTTCTCTCTCTCTCTCCTCTCTCTCTTTCCTCTTTCCTCTCTCTCCTCTCTCTCTTTCCTCTTTCCTCTGTCTCTCTCCTCTCTCCTCTCTCTCTTTCCTCTCTCCCCTCTCTCTCTCTCTCTCTCTCTCTCTCTCTCTCTCTCTCTGAGACCTTCCAGAAAAACAGCCTTTCCATCTCCATCCTGTCTGAATCCAGTTTAACACATGCCCCAAGTGATCTGAGATGTTTGGCTTATTTTAAGATACCAGGGTGCTTGTAAGCATCAACAAGGGTTTATCTTTGCAACTCACAGACCCACCAACCAACGAGATTTTTCTCTGGTCAATAGCTGGGTCCAGAGAACCAGAGAAGAGCAACAAAGATGATTAGGGGACCGGAGGCTAAAACATATGAAGAACGGTTGCAAGAATTGGGTACGTCTAGTCTAGCGAAAAGAAGGATTAGGGATGACACGATAGCAGTGTTCTAATATTTGAGGGGCTGCCACAAAGAAGAGGGGCGACAACTTACTCTCCAGAGCACCTGGAGGCGGGACAAGAAGTAACGAATGGAAACTAATGAAGGAGAGAAGAAACCTGGAATTAAGGAGAAACTTCCTAAGAGTGAGAACAATTAACTGGTGGAACGGCTTGCCTTCAGAAGTTGTGGGTACTCCATCACTGGAGGCTTTTAAGAAGAGACTGGACAGCCATTTGTCTGAGATGGTATTAGGGTCTCCTACCTGAGCAGGGGGTTGGACTAGAAGACCTCCAAGGTCCCTTCCAACTCTGTTATTCTGTTATAACCCTCAGTCAACCAGTATTTCTTGGCTGATCAATAACTTAGTGCCTCGTACCCCACCCTCTTTACAAAAATGAAAGAAAATAAGAAAACAAATATCTAGCCTTTACCCTTGATGGCTGCCTTGATGGCAAACCTCTCTTGCTTTCCATTTCTATGGTATTCTCAAGATGCTTCTCCACCATCAGTGTTCGAAAGCATCATTATTGTTGCTTTTCCAGGAGGCCACTGGACTTTCTTGTTTTTCTCTTTGAAGATGTTTCTCTTCTCATCCAAGAGGCTTTTTCAGCTCTAACTGGATGGTGGGGAATGGAAGGATTTATACTCCTTGCAGACAGCTGGTCATTTGCCTTCTTTTAGAGAGTCGTTGAGGCCACCTGGAGGTTTACCTGTGTCCTCAGGGTCACCTGAGTGGTGCAAATGGTTGTGGAGCCTTCTTGGAACAGTTGAAAGGACTGTGTTGTGGACTGGAGATAGATGATGTCGTATCCCTCCCCCTCTGTTGCACCACCACTCAGGTGACCCCGAGGACACAGACAAACCTCCAAGTGGCCTCACCGACTCTCTAAAAGAAGGCAAATGACCAGCAGTCTGTGAGGAGTATAAATCCTTGCATCCAGTCAGAGCTGAAGAAGCTTCTTGGATGAGAAGAAAAATGTCTTCAAAGGAAAAACAAGAAAGTCCAGTTTCCTCCTGAAAAGCACCTTTGGGACAACCATGACTATGATCTGCGTAGACCTTCATTACTGTTTCTATCCTGCTTAAGGCTTCTTGGAAAGTGTGGTGTTGCTAATTTAGTTGGGTGAGGGAGATGCTTCTCGTTCTCTTTTAAAACCCCAGATGGCATTTGTGTTTGTGTGTTTTTAAAAAATGGAATATTCTGCTTTATAGCAACCTCCATTTGCCCACAGATATAACAGACATTATTTTTCTCTGGCATCAGCGACCCCTTGGGAGGAAGCAGCTTATTGCGGCTTCCTTAGTTGCCATTTTAAATCAGTGTTCTCAGCCTTGTCTCCTCATCCTTTATCCACCATGGATGCAAATCCTATCCTATCGATTTATCTTGTTGGCCCGTTTAATGTTATGGTCCACAGCTCATATTGCTGGGCCCTTTAGAAGCCTTTCTTTCTTCAGGAACATGCAAGCTTGCTTTAGATAAAGAGAATAATATCTAAAGGACACACAGGGGAGCTGAGGATGTGGACTGTTGGTGTCAGAATCATGAATCCAACTCTGCCCTACTGATAATTTTCAGGAGAAGGTCAAGTTCCAAGACCGGGTCAACCAGGATTTAGGTGCCGTTCTCAGCAGAAGAACTTAGTTGTTGATTTCTTTCCAGATATGCACATACCATAGTCATGCACCCATAGGACACTTTAGATCTCCAGAAAAGAGATTCCTTCACCCTCTACATGCATTAGGAGAAGATCAATTCTAGGAGGAACTCTCCCAGGATTTAGCTACTTTTCTCAGCAGAAGACAAGAACTTAGCTGTTGTTTCCCTTCCAAATGTACACGTAGATATCCGTGCTTCCACAGGACTTCTTAGATCTTCAGAAAAGAGATTATTTCATGCGCCACATGTCTGAGGAGAAGATCAAACTGTAGGAGACACTCTACCAAAATTTAGCTGACTTTCTCAGCAGAAGGCAAGAACTTAGTTGTTGATTCCTTTCCAAATGTACACGTAGATATTCATGCTTCCCTATGCCTCCGTGTATCTCCAGACAAGAGATTCCTTCACCCTCTAAATGCCTTTATTTAGTTCAAAACTCAAATTACTCCTTTTTTTTTTCCTCTTCCAGTACAGTACATATATCTTCCACTGGGGGTCAGGAACATGCCTCATCATCATCATTTCAATGGTCCTTGAATTCCAAAGCATCCCAGTGAAATCCCAATTCTTTCCCAGCCATTACCTTTCATTAAGAAAACATCAACCAGTGACTCTGAGATATTAACTCGTCAGCTCCAGAAAGGGGACCAGGGAGCACTATCTTAAATAAAGCATTTACAGAAAAGGGAACTTTCTCCCCCTCTTAAGTGGGAGAAAGTCCTTCTCCGGAGTAAATATCTGAGGCATTGTATCCTCAGCTTGAGCTCTGTAATGTTTGCCGTGGGAAGCGTCTGTGTAGCTATGCTGCTCTGACCTGGGTGGAAATTTTCAAACAGTGTCAGGGTGTAATTTGCTAGAAGCAAGCAAATTCACCAGGGTTAAATGCAACCGTCTTGGCCATTACTGGAGGACGTGGAAGTTATGAGAGAAACTGTTTTCCGACTATTTCATGAACCTCAGAGATTGGCCACTGGCTTCTTAATTTCTTTCTATATTTCACTTTCCAATATGTTGTGGTCTCCCAGCGATTCTCCCAAGGTTTTCTCCAAGTCTATTACTATTCAGTCTTTTATGTTCTACAGGGGGAAACGCTGTTGCTGAGGTTGCTAGGCAAACATTTTATAGGCTTTCGGCCACCCTTTTATTGCCTTAAAGAATAAAATGTAGGTTTCTCTGTGTGTCTGTATATAAGGCACCCTGTGTATATGTCTGTGTATCAGAGAGAAAGGGTCTATGTGTAAGAGAGGGGGGGGAGGAGAGAGGAGACAGAGGAGAGAGGGGAGAGAGAGAGAGAGAGAGAGAGAGAGAGGATGGAGAGAGAGAGGAGACAGAGAAGAGAGAGGAGACAGAGAGGATAGAAAGGAGAGAGAGAAGAGAGAGAAGAGAGA
This sequence comes from Azemiops feae, assembly GCA_023970755.1. Taxonomy (NCBI): domain Eukaryota; kingdom Metazoa; phylum Chordata; class Lepidosauria; order Squamata; family Viperidae; genus Azemiops; species Azemiops feae. The sequence continues at coordinate 12,035 of JALGBA010001068.1, forward strand.
GGAAAGAGAGAGAGAGGAGAGAGAGGAGAGAGAGGAGAGAGAGAGAGAGGAAAGAGAGAGGAGAGAGAGAGTGAGAGGAAAGAGAGGAGAGAGGAGAGAGAGTAAGAGGAGAGAGGAGAGAGAGTGAGAGGAGTGAGGAGAGAGAGAGGAGAGAGAGAATGAGAGGAAAGAGAGAGGAGAGAGGAGAGAGAGAGGAGAGAGGAGAGAGAGAGGGAAGAGGAAAGAAAGAGAGGAGATAGAGTCAGAGGAGAGAGAGGAGAGAGAGAGTGAGAGGAAAGATTGAGGAGAGAGAGGAGAGAGAGAATGAGAGTAAAGAGAGAGGAGAGAGGAGAGAGAGAGGAGAGAGAGAGGAGAGAGGAGAGAGAGAGGAAAGAGGAAAGAAAGAGTGAGGAAAGAGTGAGGAGAGAGAGAGGAGAGAGAGAGAGAAAAGAGAGAGAGGAGAGAGGGGAGAGAGAGAGGAGAGAGAGAGAGGAGAGAGGAGAGAGAGAGGAAAGAGAGAGAGAGGAGAGAGGAGAGAGAGAGGAAAGAGAGAGAGAGAGAGAGGAGAGAGGAGAGAGAGAGGAAAGAGAGAGAGAGGAGAGAGGAGAGAGAGAGGAAAGAGAGAGAGAGGAGAGGGGAAAGAGAGAGAGAGAGAGGAGAGAGAGGAGAGAGAGAGAATGCATACAAAAAAAAGCAAAAGTAATATGCAACCGCTCTTTGCCACAAAAGGACCCAAGATACTATGTGAGAAATGAAAACCTTACATGAGATGCTCTGGATTGCCAATAATGAACATTGAGTGCAAAAGCAAATTAAAAACCCTATGCTATGAGAGACCATCAGGAGCAACATGGCATTTATGGAGCAGCAGATGGTGATTAAAAGCATAAAACCTAGAGTGTCATGCTAAGGAGAAAAATAACAAGCCTCGCTCTATTTTCAGAAGTTGAACATTTCAATTATCCGAGCTGTGGACCTTAACAGCCGGCATAGGTCTTACCAGCTCAGGTGGCCCTCTTCTACTGCATCTCTGCGTGAACAAAGGCACCGGGGGGCTGATCAACAAGGTCAACGCCAAGGTTTTGAGGAGAAGCTGCAAAAAAATGTGATAGTTGAGTGAGATGTGCAGCTGAAGACTTCCTTGATTGCCTATTTGAAAGACCGTCTTTTCACAGTTACATCTACCCGACCACCAGAGTGGGGAGGCAAGAAGAAATAATAACGATAACGATAACGATAACGACAACGACAACGATAACAATAACAATAACAATAACAATAACAATAACAATAACAATAACAATAACAATAACAATAACAATAACAATAACAATAACAATAACAATAACAATAACAATAACAATAACAATAAGAGTTGGAAGGGACCTTGGAGGTCATCGAGTCCAACCCCCTGCTCAGGCAGCAAACCCTCTACCATTTCAGACAAAGGGCTGTCCAGTCTCTTCTTAAAAACTTCCAGTGTTGGAGCATTCACCGCTTCTGGAGGCAGGTTGTTCCACGGGTTAATTGTTCTAACTGTCTAACTAATATGTTATGGGTCCCCTCTCTTAAGGAGATCAATCTAGTGGGACCAAGAAGAGTCTTCTTCACGGTGGCTTCCTCCCTGTGGAAGATCATCTCTGAAGAGATATAGTAAGATCGATCCTCCATCTTGATATGCCTTCAAAAGACCCGGGAAGATATAGTTTTGTCAGTGAGCTTGGGCAGAAGCTGCGAATGCTCCAACACTGGAAGTTTCTAAGAAGAGACTGGACAGCCATTTGTCTGAAATGGTGTAGCATTTTCTGCCTGAGCAGGGGGTTGGACTAGATGACCTCCAAGGTCCCTTCCAACTCTGTTTCTATTCTATTCTATTCTATTCTATTCTACTCTACTCTACTCTACTCTACTCTACTCTACTCTACTCTACTCTACTCTACTCTACTCTACTCTACTCTACTCTACTCTACTCTACTCCACTCCACACCACTCCACTCCATTCTGCATTCTATTCTATTCTATTCTATTCTATTCTATTCTATTCTATTCTACTCTACTCTACTCTACTCTACTCTACTCTACTCTACTCTACTCTACTCTACTCTACTCTACTCTCCTTCTATTCTATTCTATTCTATTCTATTCTATTCTATTCTATTCTATTCTATTCTATTCTGTTCTGTTCTGTTCTGTTCTATTCTGTTCCTTTGTCAAAGTCACACTGCTTCAGGCAAGCCACTCCGTTGTTGAAGTATCCTCAAGACAGAGAGATGTAAAACCTTAGCGGTAATTTGCCAGCCTTAATCGCTTTTCAAATCTGCGCAAGTAGCGCTGTGAAAGTGCTGAGAGACACACTTTCTGAGCACTTGTGCGTGACAATGGAAATCTTCACCGTTGGCACCCTGGTTTCAGTTTTCTTGGTAATCCTGTTTCCAAGCAGGAGGTGTTGTTCCATGACAGCCCAACACTCTTAAAAGGCTGAAAGGAACAAAAGATCTTGATAAAAAGAGAGATGAACCCACTGTGATTTGGACTAAAAATAATGGTTATATTACATGTAAACACATTAAAAACAGATGTTGTGGTCAATTTAAGTCAGGGTTTTCTCTGAATCTATTTTTATAAGAAAATAAAAATCAGGGAAATGTTGGAACGCTGGGTTTTTGCAATTTTTAACGTATGTCTTTACTATTAGAGCTATAGCCTACATTTCCTCATAGACCTACAACGATACACCAGGTTTGTGTTATCGTCGCAAATAATAGCCTGGGGAGAAAGCAGAACGGCACAACCCATCACGGCCAACTCACCATGAGATAACCACAATACCATTAATATTAATAATATTACTAATAATATTAAGAGAGGAACAGATCTAGAATACAGTTATCCCATGGCGAGTTGAGCTAGGCCAGGGGTAGGCAACCTTGGCTCTTTTATGACTCGTGGACTTCAACTCCCAGAATTCCTGAGCCAGGATAGGGAAC
>JALGBA010001068.1:20000-80000 GCA_023970755.1 Azemiops feae
ATTGTTAAAAGATTCAACAAAGATTTTTTTTTTTTAAAAAAAAAAAGATGTCATTGCATAGGGATACATTTCCAGATCTATCAACAGTTATCAGTCTAACTCAGAATAGTAGCTATCTGAATCCACAATTTTGGTAAGAGGCAAGAGGTCACTTAATATTAAAAATTATGAAGTCTGATGTCAAAAATAAGCATTTAGTGCTTGAATGGGAGACTCGCTTGGAATATAACAGCTTTAAGCTAAACTGAGAGGTAATTTTTTTTTTCAGAAGAAAACAGAAACTATATTCAGATTATTGCTCAGAAAATTACCCAGATGGACCCATGTAATCATAAGGACTCGAAACTGAATCAGGCTTTACTTTTTCAGTACAGCATCAAACAATTCTGATTTACTTGCATCAGAAAACTAAATTCCACTGGATTTGGCAAAGTGTCTTCTACTGCCTGCCAAATCAGGACATCTGGAAGTCAACCACTGTTGACTTTCAAAAGTACTATGTGCCAGAATTCTCCTGAGTACTATATTGCTACTAGGAGGTAGATATTCCTACTGGATCTACTTTCCATCATGTTCTTGTGGGAAGTCAGCCCTCCAGAGAAGGAAATATTAAAAGGGCAGAAAAATATATTTCCTCAAAGGATCTTAAAGAGGCAGAAAAGCATGCCCAGTTTTCTTAATAGCCCCAAGTCTCCCTCCCCCAAGCAGAAACCAGCTCTGTAGAAATGCAGATAATCTTGTCAGAAAGACTGGAGTCAGGAAACTGGGATTAGGAAGAAAGATCCCTAGAATCAACACCAAATATCTAAGAGTCATCAGCCACAGCCCCAGGGAAGCAGGATATGATCCTTGGGACATAATAGGATTAACCCACCACCATCAGAATACCAGAAAGGCACACTCAGACTCAGGTCAAAGTTCATGCCACAGGAACAACTCCAAGCAAAAGGCTCCAAAGGGTATAAAAACCCACTCCCTACATGTGCTCACTCTCTCTTTTCTTCCAGAGCCATCTTTCTGTCTGGCTCTCCTCTTCAATAAGCTGCAACCTTCTTTCTAAAGCAGTCGCCATGTTGTTTATCCCCAGCTTGGACTGAACCATGATGAAGACTTTTCCTTCAACATTCTCAAAAAGGGAAGAACCTCAGAAAAGGTGAATGAAGGGGGACATCAGAACCCTTGAAGAGATGTCTCCAGATCTGTTGGAGAAGAACATAGAACATAGAATAATCATCTTTGGTTATGGGAAAGCAGATTCTGAGGGAATGTCAAAACAGATACCTTCATGGTAAGAAAGGGACTAATTCCCTTTTGTTGGAGATGTTCAAGCAAAGGCTAGGCACCTGTGGTGAAACATGGGGAAAACCTTGGGAAAATGAAGGAAGAGATGCACCAAGGGAATAATCAGATATGAGGCAACATAATCTGCAGATGGGTAAAGGGACTGAGAAAGAGATGAGAAAAGACCCTCTCTAGTTTCTCAGGCTGTAAACAAGAGGGAAGGGGGAACTATACTTCAAATTTGCAAAATTCTGCTAATGTAGCTTTTCAATAAAGTAGAACTAGTTCATCTAGTTCAGAGGTAGGCAACCTTGGCTCTTTTATGATTCATGGACTTCAACTCCCAGAATTCCTGAGCCAGCCATGCTGGCTCAGGAATTCTGGGAGTTGAAGTCCACGAGTCATAAAAGAGCCAAGGTTGCCTACCCCTGATCCAGTTCATCATCGAGGTTTTAGAAAGAGGGCTGAGAAGAACAACAGAGATGATCAGGGGATTGGAGGCTAAAACATATGAAGGTTGCAGGAACTGGGTAGGTCTACTTTAATGAAAAGAAGGACGAGGGGTGACATGATAGCAGTGTTCCAATATTTGAGGGGTTGCCACAAAGAAGAAGGCGGGGGAGGGTGTCAAGCTATTCTCCAAAGCACCAGAAGGCAAGACAAGAAGCAACAGATGGAAACTAATCAAGGAGAGAAGCAACCTCCTAGAACTAAGGAACACAATTCCTGACAGTTAGAACAATTAATCAGTGAAACGACTCCGTTATGGGTGCTCCATCACTGGAGGTTTTCACGAAGAGATTTCACTTGTCTGAAATGACATGTAGGGTCTCCTGCTTGAGCACGGGGTTGGACTAGAAGACCTCCAAGGTCCCTTCCAACTCTGTCATTCTGTTATTCATCTGGTCGCAATTCCTGTCTGGTTTACTGGGTGAGGCCAATAGCACCAGTATCTAGGATATTTTAATGACTCCTCCCAATTCCGAGACACTATAATTGAGCATGCCACTTGCATTTTCACCCCCCCCCCAAAAAAAAAAAAATCTTTGTTTTTCCTCTTTTCATTTGCCAACTCTGGAACGCTGCATCTTTAGATGGTGACCTGCTGAGCTGAGGATAAAATCAACAACTGCTTGATTTTAACTAAATACTGAGAAAAAAAGAAAGAAAGCTGGATCAGAGGATATTTGAATAAGACATGCAGTCATTGTGCTTTCCCAATCAGTGTTCAGCTGGGAACCACACTGTGTCATCAGTCAACACATACACACACAAACACACACACAGTGGGATTTATATATACATATATATTAGTGCTAAGTGTAACAATACTAAACACTGTATCTATATCACTTAATCAATATATCTATATACATCTACACCTACATCTCTCTCTCTCTCTCTCTCTCTCTCTCTATCTATCTATCTCTCTATCTCTCTATCTCTCTATCTCTCTATCTCTCTATCTCTCTATCTCTCTATCTCTCTATCTCTCTATTTCTCTATTTCTCTCTCTATCTCTCTATCTCTCTATCTCTATCTCTCTATCTCTCTAATCTCTCTCTATCTCTCTATCTCTCTATCTCTCTATCTCTCTCTCTCTCTCTCTCTCTCTCTATCTATCTATCTATCTATCTCTCTATCTCTCTATTTCTCTATCTCTCTATCTCTCTATTTCTCTATCTCTCTATCTCTCTATCTCTCTATCTCTCTATCTCTCTATCTCTCTATCTCTCTATCTCTCTATCTCTCTATCTCTCTATCTCTCTATCTCTCTATCTCTCTATTTCTCTCTCTATCTCTCTATCTCTCTCTCTCTCTATCTCTCTATCTATCTATCTATCTATCTATCTATCTATCTATCTATCTATCTATCTATCTATCTATCTATCTAGTAATTGTAACAATCAGAGGTTATGAAATAAGTACAAGCAAACCTAAAACAGTGCTAATAAATTCAGAAAAGAATATACAGTACAGTGATTAAATAACTGGCATTTGTAGAAACTAAAAATATATCCATAAAATGTTAATACAGAACTAGCTCGCTCCTTTGACAGATTATTAAATCTAGCCAAAAATAGCCATCTATTGCTCCATTTTCTCAGTTTGGGTACAATATGTTATTTCAATGCAATGATATTTATATAATAGATTCTTAACATTCTATTATTTAAGTGCCTTAAAGTATTAAATATGAGTAAAAGGGGGGGGAAGGTGGACGCTCTCTCAATATTAATTACAGTTTTTGGATATTAACGTTCCAAGCATTATAATTATTTCACTTTGCTTCAAAATGAAATAGGATGGAAACACTCTAAAGCAAAATAAAGAAACACTGCAGAAATGCATCCATTTGTATAAAAATCTGCTTTATGCAGAGCTGAGTGCCGTACTGTTTAAAAAGCTTATGTCTTTGCACCAACTGTGTAGAGCGTAATTTTCTGTCTAGCCTACACTACAGTGGACAATGGACTTCATTACTGATTAAATGACTTCAGAATGTATCAGCATGATACACAGCACACGTCAGCAGACAATCACTTTGCAATATTGGCAGGGGTATAGGTTACTCACAAAATGAAGTCATGCCAAGGGAATTCAAAATGTATCTCCAAGGAATCCCGTTGCTATTAGGATCATTACTGGGGTTTATGCACCCTCTTTATGCAACTTAAAGAACAAATTTCCCTTTTCTGTTGATTGATGGACCTGGGTAGTCTATTGGAGACTGTGTTTGATTGGCAGGATCTTTGTTCTTTGTTCTTCTCCCTTCTCTCTTCTTTCTTGTTTCTTCTATTTATTATTTTAAAAATGCCACCTCCTTGTGATATTGTTTTTGTGTCTTCTCAAGCCTACAGCTGATGCAACTTCACGTTGTCTTTGACTATTCCAGTTTCAAAGTAATAATATATGCCCTCTTTTTTCAACACACATTTGTCACACTTTTGACATAACCTAGCCTTAGCAATTAACAGCAACATAGCCTAGCATTAACAAAGAGACAAATTCCTTGTAATCACACTTGGCCAAATAAAAGTCTTCTTCTTCTTCTTCTTCTTCTTCTTCTTCTTCTTCTTCTTCTTCTTCTTCTTCTTCTTCTTCTTCTTCTTCTTCTTCTTCTTCTTCTTCTTCTTCTTCTTCTTCTTCTTCTTCTTCTTCTTCTTCTTCTTCTTCTTCTTCTTCTTCTTCCTTCTTCTTCTTCTTCTTCTTCTTCTTCTTCTTCTTCCTTCTTCTTCTTCCTTCTTCCTTCTTCCTTCTTCCTTCTTCCTTCTTCTTCTTCTTCTTCTTCTTCTTCTTCTTCTTCTTCTTCTTCTTCTTCTTCTTCTTCTTCTTCTTCTTCTTCTTCTTCTTCTTCTTCTTCCTTCTTCCTTCTTCCTTCTTCCTTCTTCCTTCTTTCTTGTTTCTTGTTTCTTCTTCTTTCTCCTCCTCCTCTTCCTCCTTTCCTACATATTTGTGGCAAAACACTTGAGCCAAGCAATTCTTTCCTCTCTCATTGTATAACTTATTTATTAAAACTGGTGGAGCGTAACTAAGATTATGAATAAATAAAACAACTCTGAAGAAATATGGAATGCAGTGGGCTTCCAGGTTTTAAGAAGTGTCTAAGCCACTTCTGAACCTCATCTGGACATTCTGGACTTTGAAAAATGGTTTAACCCTTCTTGTTTTGGCAACAGACCTTCCTCGCCTCTATCAAGGTCACGTTTTTTAGTCTCTACACCAGAGATGTTTAGGATATTGCATCTGCATCTGCTTAGTTAAAGCAGATATATTACTCAACCAAGAGGTGGACATACTAGACCAGGGGGTCTTCAAACGTGGCCCTTTTATGACTTGTGGACTTCAACTCCCAGAATTCCTCAGCCAGCGTACCTGGCTGAGGAATTCTGGGAGTTGAAGTCCACAAGTCATAAAAGGGCCACGTTTGAAGACCCCTGTACTAGACCCTGAAATTTCCTTTCAATTTCAAAAACCCATCAATAGTTCACTCTTCCACAAGCAGCAATCTATCCTATTCCTAAAAAAATATTGCATTGAAGGAAGGAAACTAAGAGGGGGAAAAAAACCCAGAAAGATGTCACAAAGAGATATCAAAGAGAGATAATTGTAGCCACGCCTCCTTTCTGAGATCTGACTTCACCCTCTATTGCAGCTGCTGCTGGTGGAAACAAAATGGGACGTCTGTTTTCTTCTCCCTTCTTCTCTCCCTCTCATAGAGCTGTCTGTCTGTATCATCTGTAGAAAAAGCTGTGTGTCAGGAACTATATAATGATAATATTTTCACTGCCTGGAAAACATGTAAAAATATCCAGCTCTCTTCAATCTGCCAAATAGTAATTCTTTGCAATCCTGAGTTGTTGAAGAAAAAATCTTCATCAGGGTCCAGTCCAAGCAGGGAATAAACAAAACGGAGACTGCTTTAGAAAGAAGGTTGCAGTTTATTGAAGAGGAGAGCCAGACAGAAAGGTGGCTCTGGAAGAAAAGAGAGTGAGCACACATAGCAGGGAGCGGGTTTTTATACCTTATGGGGCTCTTGAGGTTGTTTCCTGTTATTGTTTGAGGCTTTGTATTTCCTGTGTCATGTGCTTTGACCTGAGTCTGAGTGTGCCTTTCTGGTATTCTGATGGTGGTGGGTTAATCCTGTTATGTTTCCTGTCCTTAGAATTTGGGTGGGGTATGTAGATTTTAAGGGTCTTTGTCTTCCTAATTTCTTCAGTTTCTAGCTGGAAGGCTCCAAGATTCCTGAATGGATTATTACATGTGCATTTCTAAAAGCTGGTTTCTGCTGAGTTGTCTGGTGGGGTGTGTGTGTGTGTGTGTGTGTGTGTGGGTGGAGAACTTTCTGCCTTTTTAAAAGATCTCCATTATTCCTTTGGGGAAATATATTCTGCCTTTTTAATATTCCCCAAAATATTTCTTTCTCTGGATTCTTCCTACAATGAGTGTTATATGTTCCCTTTTTATTCATGCTGGTATGTAGGATGGGTGTCACTGATGCACTGTTATGTTCTCTACCCCAAGTTTATCACAGGGATTTGGGGGGAATTGAAGCAATCTGCCTTGCTGGGGTTTGCTACTGCAACGATAGAGCTTTCACACAAATATTGTGTCACATTTGTTCGGTTTTAGCAAGCTCACGCAAGAAACACATTTCCACATCATAGGCAGGAACAGAATCATAGGAAAGGATAAACAGGTTTTGCTGGGGTTTTGCTCCTCCATGCAGAAGGAAGAATATAGTAATTCTCCAAAATTTCTCAGCTAATTTCACTCTTCGCAAGCCAGTACTGCATATTGTCATGCAGTGTGGTGTTTTTTTTAAACAAGATACAGCTGTCACTTGAGAAAAGAAGAAAAGCAGAGAGAGAATCGTCCTATCTAAAGGATGGATTGAAAATATTCCAAATCTGGCATTGATTGAGGGATTGATTGACTGATTGATTGAGCTGTCCAACTCCTAGCAATGACTCTGGGTGGCCTACAAAGATCAAATCCATACAAACCTATGACAACTGGATTAAATAATTGCACACCTCCAAACAAAACCACATCATCTTCTCCAGCGGAGATTCTTTTCATTGAACGAGACATACCCAATTCCATCAACCGTTCTTCATATGTTTCAGCCTCCAGTCCTTTCATCATCTTTGTTGTTCTTCTCTGCACTCTTTCTAGAGTCTCAACATCTTTGGATGAACTACTGTAGATAAATTAGTTCTGCTTTCTACCTGGCCAAAAAGCCTAGGGGAATAGCCCCAAAATAGCCAGAGAAATAAATCCTTTCCATGGATTTGCTTTTATGAGTTATGAACTGGATGCTTTAAGAAAACCTTGCATGTCATCTCACAGTTCAAATTAACCCTGTTGACTTTTGAGACATGACCCATGTCCAAAGTCTTTCAATCCTCCTCAACAATGGCTCAACTCTGCATTCCCTACTTGTGCTTGCTACCAATGAGATCTTATCTTCCAAACATTGCAATGAAAGGGGACAGCCCAGCACACACATACCCTTGATTGTACTTTTTCAGCCACAACTTTTCTGAACAGGTTTTTCAAGTTAATTCACCCTACACGCTGCAGATTTGGTAGGTTAGGTTGTTTTCTTCCTCTCTGATTGATTCTAGACAAGCAGGGACCATGACTGACATCACAAGGCTATTCAGGAATCAATATGTTTGTTTGTTTCATTTACCTGGTGCAGAATTCCTTTAATCATGGTGGTTCCACAAGATAACTAAAAAAAAATAATTCCATATTAAAGTGATGGCGATGTTTGTTGCACTGGGTACATACTAGCATATTACGAATTACTTTCAAGTATTAAACACTTCTTAACTCTTTCCCTCAGATCTTCAATATATTACCAAATATTAGAGGAACTCCTTAAAAAAAACTAAGATCATGGCAGCCAGTCCCATCGCTTTCTGGCAAAGAATAGAGTAGAGTAGAGTAGAGTAGAGTAGAGTAGAGTAGAGTAGAGTAGAGTAGAGTAGAGTAGAGTAGAGTAGGACATGGCATGGCATGGCATGGCATGGCATGGCAGAACAGAACAGTACAGAACAGAACAGAACAGAACAGAACAGAACAGAACAGAACAGAACAGAACAGAACAGAACAGAATAGAATAGAACAGAATAACAGAGTTGGAAGGGACATTGGAGGTCTTCTAGTCCAACCCCCTGCTTAGGCAGGAAACCCTACACCATTTCAGACAAATAGCTGTCCAATCTCTTCTTAAAAACTTCCAGTGTTGGAGCATCCACAACATCTGGAGGCAAGTCATTCCACTAATTACTTGTTCTCACTGTCAGGAAATTTCTCCTTAGTTCCAGGTTGCTTCTCTCCTTGATCAGTTTCCAGGAGACAGGAGGGGAAGAAATGGAACCCATGATAGATTTTATTTTCTTGGGCTCCAAGATCACTGCGGACGGCAATGAAATGAAATGAAAAATGTGAAACTACAGCTGATGCATTGCGTGGCAGCGCGGGTACTTTTGGGGTCCCCAAGGATGGCCCCTGTAACACCACTGCTTCCGGGTACAATTCAAGGTGCTGGTGATCCCCTTTATAGCTCTTCATTGCATGGGTCCAGGTTACTTGAGGGACCATCTCACCCCCCTGGGATTGGCCTGCACCACTCATGCGGTCCCGTCAGTCCAATTATTCCAGCTGCTGGGGTCCAGAAGGGTCCTTCTCTGCTGTGGCCTCTGCCCTCTGGAACATCCCCCCCCATGTGAGGTTGACCCCAACCTTCCTAATCTTTGATAAGGGCCTAAAGTCGTGGCTCTACCAACATGAATTTGGGCAAACTCTGGGAGATAGCAGAGGACAGAGGCGTCATGAAGAGCGAGACATGACTTAGTGACTAAACAACAAAATCCATTTCCACCATTTCAGCATTAGGTCAGTCGCCTCCTTATCATAATATTAGCGATGGTAATAAGAATAATAAAAACAATTCCTAGGGATACACACAAAAATGCTTTATAGCTGGCGATATTTGCTCAAACCTACGGGTCACCAAGGATTAGAGCTTTACAACTGAAGGAAGGGTATTCATCTTTCAAGCACATTATAACTCGCCACAGATTTTCATAAAGATGTTCTACAAAATTAGATCTGCTTGTTCCAGCAGTAAATCTGGGCAGCAAAGCTATTTTGGAGAATACGATCTTTGCACTAACTACACTGCTGAAAGCTCCTTGACTTCAGCGAATATTAAAATTCAGCGGTGAAAAGCAAGAAAACAATGCGTTATTTCTATGCACTACCGCAGCAGCGTCTTTGCGCGTACCTGTTATAAATATAAGGGCGAACTTATGAAATTTAAACATCACACTAGGTGAGGATCGCTACTGAAAAGGCAATTTCCAGGCAGAATGTTTACACACTGCTCTTGAAGTGTGTTGTTGGACCCGCATCCCAAAATAGTTTGCATTCCACCCGTGTAGCAGCAAAAACACAATGCAGCGAAAGGCCAGATTCAGAGTTTCTGATATTACTCACAGCTGGGGTTTAAACAGCTCCTGTAGCCTTCTGGGGGAAGGACGAGAGGTTGTCGCTGCTGATACAAAAAGACAAAACCCCTTTGTTAATAACAGGTTGAGGCCTGAGGTTGGAGAAGCAGCAGAAATAATGAGGAGAAGAAGGAGGAGGAGAATGCCAAAACAATAATAATTTTTTTAAAAAAAACCTTGAAAATAAGACTGCTAAGTGGATCCGTAATCCACCATTTCCCGTTATACTGAACGTACACAATTTCCAGATTGTGATTCCTGCATAGCTGGTGGGTTATTGTTATGACTGCAGTGATGTCCATACACAGATGAGAAAAGAAATTAAATCAAGCTGTTTTAATTCGGTAAGAAATGGCTTCGAAGTCCCGGAACTCAGTTGCGCATGTTGAACAGAAAATCAAGTTTGTTACTCTGGATTTTGCAAATCTGACATAGAATTTAATTCATATTGGGGAGGAGGGGAACCCATTTTGGGGCTATGATTCGGGGTAGGCATTTCTGCATCATCCAATATTCAGATTGATTGATTTATTTAACAGACAGGGTCTATATTTCAATTTCATGGGATACAGGTGGTCCTCAACTTATGACCACAATTGACCCCATTTTGGTTATTAAGTGAGACAGTTGTTCAAAGTGAGCTTTGCTCCATTTTGCGACCTTCCTTGCCACCGTTTTTAAGGAAATCGCTGCAGTCGTTAAGATCACGTGACTCCGGGAGACACGGCAACCATCAATTGCCAGGCATCTGAATTTTGATCCCGTGACCATGGGGACGCTGCAACGGTCATAAGTGTGAAAAACGGTCATAAGTCACTTGTTTCAATGCCATTGTGACTTTGAACAGGCACTAAGTTGTAAGTCAAGGACTACCTATATTCAAATCAGGGCAGATCTTTTGTAATTTATTACTTTATTTGGGGATTCCTACTGGGTTGACCATCGTTTCTGTCATTTATCCTTGCTTAGAGCTTCAATTCTTATCCTAAAGAGAGAGGTTATATTCAATTGATCAGAATTAATTAAAAATATATTGGAAAACTATTGATGTCCTAGATGTTTTTGATCCTCTGCTTACTAATTTGGTTTCTTATTCTCTTTACCGTGTTGAATCCCTACTGTTTGTCTTTTCTAAAATGTTTAGTAAATATCTTTGGTTTCTTAGCCAACGGGGGGGGGGGGGAAATCAACATAGCAAATAGAATAAGCATACGATTCAAACAGGAAACCTAAGGAATGTGGAAGGTTTTTCCTTGCTGAGTTATAAAATGCTTGCTAGAATCCAAAGTTTTAGCAGTCAGTTGGCAACAGGAAGATGCAAATTTATGCAAATAGATGGCCTCTCTCCAGCTCTGTGATCGGCTACTGACAGAGGTCTTCATTTTCCCTTATTAAATGTAGGAATATTTGTCTAGTGAAGGGAAGGGAAGAAAAGATGGTAAATAGTTTGGTGGAATAATTTTTCAAGCTTGGAATGTTTTCATTGTTAAAATGGCAACGCGATATTTCCTTATTGGATATTGGAACAGATGATTAGAACCTGAAAACAGAGCATTGCAAAGTCAAAACCATTTTTGAATTCAAATATTTCTGCACCACCTTTGTGTGGAACTCAGCATGTGCTCGAGTTTAATTAAAATTGTTTTCCTTATTACATGTCACATTTTGGATTGTCCACATACTCCATACATGTTGAAGCTCAGATTGGACAGGTATATTTGCTGAACAGAGAAGGCCACTTGAAAACTACAAGGACAAAACAGAAGAGGCAGCGTACAAAACAAAAATCGCAGAAGACAACAGCAGCGGCATTTTTATTATAGTTGCCAAGAAAATGGTGGAAATATGTTGGAACGAGGCCGTACTTCTGTTAGAATAGAAGTGGGACTACTTCAAAATGTATAAGTGGAGGAACGTATGGAATGAAAACAATTCACGTCCAGTTAGAATGTGATGTCAAGGGAAAAGCTATAGAATGGTGGCTATCCCGGTCAATTCTTCTGGCTCAAGTCGTGCAGGTCAAAAGATTCTCCCACAATGCACTTGCAGAATTGAAGTGAAGTGTATTTACCCGTTTAGCTAAGAGACTGCACTGCATATTTGCTGACATAAGGCTCCATAACCATCTGGTTTCCTTTCTATTTTTTTTCCTTGAGGAATCACTCGAGGAGCTCAGTCCAGTGTGTGTGAATGTCACTGCTTGAAATGAAAATTGGCCAAGCTGAATGACGGTTATTTCCCAAACCAGCTGTCAGAATCTGCTCTGCCTGCTAAAGAATTCCACTTTTATCTCTGTTGTTCGGTATACTGAAAGGGGAGGGAGGGAGGGAGGAATTTGATGGGAAAGGGAGGGAGGGAGGATAGAAGGAAGGAAGGGAAATGCTAGGAAAGGGAGGGAGGAAGGAAGGAAGGAAGGAAGGAAGGAAGGAAGGAAGGAAGGAAGGAAGGAAGGAAGGAAGGAAGGAAGGAGGAAGGAAGAAGGAGGAAGGAAGGAAGGAAGGGAAGGAAGGAAGGAAAGAAGAAAGAAGAAAGAAGAAAGAAAAAAGGAAGAAAGAAAGAAAAAGAAAGAAAGAAAAAAGAAAGAAAGAAAGAAAGAAAGAAAGAAATAAGAGAAAGAAAAAGAAAAGAAAGAAAGAAAGAAAGAAAGAAAGAAAGAAAGAAAGAAGAAAGAAAGAAAGAAAAAGAAAGAAAGAGGAAAGAAAGGGAGGGAAAGAGAGAGAGGAAAGAAGGAAGGAGAGGAGAGAAAGAAAGAAAGAAAGAAAGAAAGAAAGAAAGAAAGAAAGAAAGAAAGAAAGAAAGAAAGAAAGAAAGAAAGAAAGAAGAAGAAAGAAAGAAAGAGGGAGGAGGGAGGGAGGGGAGAGGAAGGAAGGATGGTAGGAAGGGCATTAGGAAGGAAGGAAGGAAGGAAGGAAGGAAGGAGGGAGGAAGGAAGGAAGAAGGAAGGAAGGAAAGAAGGAAGGAAGGAAGGAATTTGATGGGAAAGGAAGGGAGGGAGGAAGGAAGGAAGGAAGGAAGGAAGGAAGGGAGGGAGGGAGGAAGGAAGGAAGGAAGGAAGGAAGGAAGGAAGGAAGGAAGGAAGGAAGGAAGGAAGGAAGGAAGGAAGGAAAACCTTATGAGTAGTAAGTTATCTACTTTCTATAATATAGATGCTCAAACATAATTCCAAATTATTACAAATACTATTAGTATTACGTTCAACATGAATTATGCAAAGCATTACATTTTATGTAAATGTACTTACTTTCCCAAACTGACACAACATCTGTGTTTGATTATGGAACTACTTTTGTTTGGGGGTTTATTATTATAATTATTTTATTAGTCATTATGCGGAATTTATAGGGCAGACTCTAACATGCTGGAAACGACCCCTGCAAAGCGCAGAAGAAAGATAATTTTAGCCTCTCAAAACAAGAAGCATTCAGGAATGATAATAACTATTTATCAGGTTACAAACTAACCAGAAAACCATTAGAAATCCTTGCACGCACACAAAAACACACACACGCGCACACACATACACACAATGAAGGATGAGAATGTGCTTGTTTTGAATAAAAGAAAGCTTATTCTGGCTATAGTAGAAACCTTATGAAATTGCTGGAGTGCATAGGGCAGGGGTAGGCAACCTCAGCTCTTTTATGACTCATAGAGTTCAACTTCCAGAATTTCTGAGTCAGCTATGCTCAGGAATTCTGGGAGTTGAAGTCCATGAGTCATAAAAGAGCCGAGGTTGCCTACCCCTGGCATAGGGCACTCAGAGCAAAGCAACAGAGAGGTGCTGAATTGTGTAAAACCAGACACATCACTGGAAACCCAAATCACAAGACTACGTCTGATTTACTTTGGCCGTGTCGTGCATGCAGATTCATTGGAGAAGACAATGGGGCTAGGAATGGTTAGAGGAACAAGAAGAAAGGGCAAGCCAAGAACACGCTGGCTTGATAATGAGGCAGATGGAAAAATACCAAAACAGAAGGCATAAACCACAAGTTATAGACATATCAAAGTTATTGCTAAATGTATGACCAATGTGCTGGATAAAATTATGTTATGAAACATGTTCCAAGAGGTGGTAACCGAAAGCAACAGATGGTGTAAGATAGCATCCGTAGATGAAGCAAGACGCCCAGTTACATGTACTTCTCCTATTGCTGTCATGGTCAAGTTGATATAAACTTCTTCTTTTGCTGTGTTAAAGGTAGATAAGAAGTCACCCCGTGGGCGAAGCGAGGGTGACAGATTGTATAAAACCGACACCCTGGGCGTAACCCAGGGTTCAGAATTTGCCATGCTAATGCTCTGAACCTTTGCGCAAATAAACCTGTTTTCTCCAACCCTTCGTGGTCTTGTCTTCTGAATTCAAAACGTAAGTTTCTACTACATGTAACTGGCGAGCCAGCCAGGAGTTAAGGAGTCTTGGGGCTCACTGGAGGGCCCACCCCGGTGCGAAGGGCCTGTCGTGTTGGGGGAAACCTCCCAGGCGCCATCGGACTGTTTATTCCGAGGGATTTCCCTGTAGCACAGGGCTCCGGTATCGGCGGTCGGCCTCTCCAAGAACCACTGGTGAAGGGGACGGAGACCAGGACAGAACAGAACAGTTTCATAGCTCTCAAAGAAGCTCTCCTGCAAGCCCCGAGTTTAGGGTTGCCGAATTTGGAAAAGCCGTTCCAGCTATTTGTGGATACAAAGCACAATGTGGCTGTAGGAGTTCTCACCCAGAAAATTGGAATGTGGCATCGCCCCGTTGCTTATCTGTCTAAACAGCTTGATAATGTAGCCAAGGGCTGGCCTGCCTGCCTCAAAGCAATTGCAGGAACAGCATTGTTAACACAGGAAGCTAACAAATTAACGTTTGGACAGGAACTGAATATCTTCACTCCACATGCCCTTAAGGCTGTGTTAGAAGCAAAGGGACATTTATGGTTAACAAACCCACGAATGCTAAAGTACCAAGCCCTGATAACGCATAACCCAATGATAACGATCATACAGTCAAACACCTTGAATCCAGCCACGCTATTGCCTGAACCGAACTTGAGAACCACACATAGCTGTATAAAGACCATCGAGGAGACGTATGCAAGCCGCCCGGATATGAAGGATGTTCCTCTTCGAAATCCCAATTTTACATTGTTCACTGATGGGACTAGCTTTATACAGGAAGGGACTCGAAAGGCAGGATATGCCGTGGTGACCTTGGAGGATGTATGGGAAGCAGAACCCCTCCCCCATGGGACAAGTGCTCAGCTAGCCGAATTACACGCGTTAACCAGAGCACTCGAATTGTCAAAAGGAAAGTGTGTTAACGTTTATACTGACTCCAAATACGCCTTCTTAACGGTACAAGTCCACGGAGCATTATACAAGGAAAGGGGTTTAATAACTGCGGGAGGAAAGGACATCAAGTACGGACCGCAAATATTGCGTTTGCTGGACAGTGTGTGGGCACCCAAGGAAGTAGCAGTAATTCATTGTAAGGGACATCAAACAAAAGCCTCAATTACTAAGCAGGGAAACGATAAAGCAGACCGGGAAGCCCGGAGGGCTGCCCAGAAGTTGCTGACCATACAAGAGAACTATTTGGTTGCATTTGTTAACAAACATCAAGAGCAGGATAAGCCATACTATTCTCGGGATGATTTGGATCAAATAGAGGCATTGGAGGCCCGTTTTGAGGAAGGTTGGTGGATCCTACCGGACGGTCGGGTTTTCATTCCAGGCTATATGGCATGGGGGGCAGTGCAACAGGTCCACAGTCAATTACATCTAGGAAAAACGGCGTTAGCAAACGCTTTGCAGCGAGAGGTTTACATCAACGATGTGCACAGCATTGCTGCGAATGTATGCGCCAGGTGTGAGACGTGCGCAGCAAACAACCCAAGGCAAGGACCCCGACTACCTCAGGGACACCAACCCAGAGGAAGCTACCCCTTCGATTCTTTGATGATCGACTTTACGGACATGCCCCGTTCTGGATCCTATAGAGCAATGCTTGTTATAGTGTGCACATACACCGGATGGCCAGAATGCGTTCCAACCAGAACAAAAAAGGCAACAGAGGTTGCAAAAGCCTTGCTCCACATTGTGATTCCCCGATATGGGTTGCCTTCTAGAATCTCTTCAGACAATGGTCCTGAATTTATACATAGAGCCACTCAAAAGATAGCGGCTATGTTAGGCATAACATGGAAGCTACACTGTAGTTTTCATGCTCAGTCAGGTGGGCGAGTAGAAAGAATGAATAGAACCATTAAGGAAAAATTAGCAAAAATATGTCAGGAAACTCAGCTCAAGTGGCCCGACGCTTTAAATATGGCCCTAATTGCAGTACGATGTGCCCCACGAAGGGGGCTACTAGTGTCACCATTTGAATTGCTGTATGGCAGAGTCCCTAACTTAGTAAGGCCATATATTCCAAATACTGAGCAGGTAGCAGATACCGTTAAAATAAAACAATTGCAGGCACTCACTATGGTAGTTCAGCGTTTACAACGCTATGTCCTGGCCCAACGGCCCCATGCTATAGTCACACCAACGCATAATATAAAACCAGGACAGGAGGTTTGGGTGAAGGATTGGAAAAGGGAAGTTCTAAGCCCAAAATGGAGAGGACCATATACTGTTGTCATGTGTTCTCCACTTGCTATTAAGGTAGCCGAGATCAAATCGTGGCTGCATTGGACCCGAGTTAAGTTGGCTGCTCCCGCTCGGTGGAAAGTAAAAGGAGACTTAACGCAGCCCCTGAAATTGACGTTCCAAAAGATAGGAAGGAACCCCTCCCTTTCTGGTGACACACCGGAAGCTGTCCCTTTACGAACAGGAGGGGGGAAGAAAACCCCTGCAAGTGTTACTCCGGAAGCTGACACTCAACGCACGGGCAACGAAAGAACCTTGCCGTGGAAATTACGCTCGCATAAGCAATAGACCCTGAATTGTATTGTGTAACGAACTATAGTGTTTAGAGCTTTGTTTGCTTCTCTCTCTCTGGAATCATGGTGCGGGGCGACATGGAAGTGAGCCATAGAATGAGAGAAACCGCTTGTATTAGAAAAGGTCTTATGCCAACTATTTGGGTGGTGGTGGTGTTATTGCTGATTAGTATTGTGATTAACTCCCTATATCTTTATAAGGTATTGTTCACTGGCAAGGGTGAACAGGAAGAAGGGTCTGGGGATGGAATGTCAGGATCAGGATTTGGGGTGGGGAATTCAACCCCCTCCGAGGATGAAATAGGGGACTGGTGTCAAGGGGATGCCTTTACCCCCGCAGACCGGACAGGGGTTGTGCGTCGTGAAGACCGTAGTCCAGAAACCTCTTGGTATGCTAACAACCCATCATTTATGCCAAGGACGGAGGGAGAGGTCCCTCTGTGTACAGCCTGCTTTGTAACCCAGGACACTGGTAGGCATTTTATGTATAGTATGACTCAATTCCCTGATTGCATTGCTCATGATCTTCCTCCGTGTGAGCATGATGGGACCCGTTATTGGCAGTGTATTGAGGATGGCACAGTACGATGCCATCTTCTGCGGGCCCTAGATTCCCCTAACGAACAAGTTCAAGGATCACTCCTCACAACCAAGACACCACGTTATCAGGAAAGTAGAACTGAGCCCTGTACTCAGTGTTTACAGGATGGGGGAATAGTGTATGAGAGCCAAAGGCCTGACACATGTGATCGGTCTACCCTACCCCCCTGTGAATATGGTAATCCTAAACGCCCAACCACATATCAGAGATGCAATGGAACAGAGGGAGTTCTGTGTTATCTAGACTCCCCCTCAGCCATAGTTCTCCCTAAGCGATCTGTGAGAAGCCCCTCAAAGACACACCTCAATCCATTGTGTCCTAATAACTGCTCTTTGTGTATAAAAACTGTGTTAAAAGGAAAAATGATTACCACCACTCTAGTGTATCATACTCACTACCAATGTTCTGGAAAACGCACCCCATGTTGTTACAATGGAACATGGTACACCATATGTGACCAGCAGGGAAAGGCTGAATGTTATGATCCAAAGGTTAACCCGGCTCAAACATGGTTAGTGGTTAGAAGCCGTGGATCAGAACACGGGCCAATAATCTCACAGACACAAATACTATCACCAACAAACCCTGGAACCATACAATTCGATATTTGTAGAATAGCCCAATGGCCCACTTCATGTGGAACAACTGTGGCATGGCACAGAACATATGCCCAAAACGATGTTTATATATGCCCCTATAAACAACCAACGACTTCTGGGAAATGGGACTGTAGTAAAGCAGAAGAGAGATTCTGTCCTACATGGAGTTGTGTGGCATGGGCCACCTATAATGCCAATAAGGGGAAGGGAACCTATCTCCAAATCGCAAGAATTCCAGCTCTTTCTACCTGTCTTCCTTACCAATGTAACTTCATAAACATAACCATCCCCAATCCTCAGAAATGGATAGCCAGGTATGGGTCTACTATGGGCATACGACTGTGGGCAAAAGGGGTAGATCCGGGTGGCATTATACACCTGTCATTGGAGACAAGATATCACCCTTCGGAGAATTATGCTAGGTATTTTTCAGAGTTTTGGCAAGAAGTGGATGTCGAATTCCAGCCATCAGCCCAGGCTCGGAATTTGTTTATGGAAATGGCCTCCACTATTGCCATTACCCTGAATGTGTCTAGTTGTTACGTGTGTGGAGGAACAAAAATTGGGGACCAGTGGCCCTGGGAAGCACAAGAATGGAACTATACTAATCCATATAATATTTCTGGTATGCCAAAACACCTCCCTGAATCACACTGGGAGCTGAGGACATCAATGGTTGCACAATGGTGCTTGACCAGCTCCCAGGGATCAGGACCTCATGTAGGAGAGACCAGTTGTCTGGAAACTCAAGAATGGAATAGAACCACACAGCAGTGGCAGTATTGGCCTAACCATACTAATGCCTTCTGGTCAAACTTCTCCCTGGAAAATATCACGGAAGCCCCTCCTGGGATACATTGGATATGTGGGATGATGGCATATAGCAATCTACCATGGGGATGGAGGGGTGCATGTACGTTAGGAATCATAAACCCTGCCTTCTTCATGTTACCACTGGACCACCCACAGGTATTGGCCGCGGATCATTGGGGTGGGCGGCAGTTAAAAGCCGCCCTTCAAATAGGAAGTTGGAAAGATGATGAATGGCCCCCGGAACGAATAATTCAGTATTACGACCCTGCCTCATGGGCTAACGATGGCAGTTATGGTTACCGTACCCCTATCTATATGCTGAATAGAATCATAAGGCTTCAAGCTGTGGTCGAGCTTATAGCAAATGAAACTGCTCATTCCCTACGAACGTTAGCCCGTCAACAAAGGAAGTTTAGGGACGCTATTTATCAAAACCGATTAGCACTAGACTATCTGTTGGCCACAGAAGGAGGAGTATGTGCTAAGTTTAATTTCACGAACTGTTGTTTGGAATTTGATGATGTCGGCGACATCATTGAACATAGCGCCCGTCGTATGGAAGCATTAGCACATGTCCCGGTCCAAGAATGGAAGGGTTTTTCATTTGGCCAACTGTTTGGATCCTGGTTTCCCACCCTTCCTGGCCTACAGGCTGTTGTGACATTAATTGGACTAATAGCCCTGGGCTGTGTATTATTGCCCTGTATTCTTCCCTGTTGTCTTCGTACAATTACAACCAGCCTGTCTATGATGGTGGAAAAGAGAGCCAAAGCACAGATCATGGCCGTGTGGGAAGAGGGAGAATACGTAAGGCTATGTCAACCAGATGAGGAAAATACCCTGGTGTATGAAACTTCACAGTAACCATGGTGATTCATGTGAAGTCTCAAAGGGGGGAATGAGGCAGATGGAAAAATACCAAAACAGAAGGCATAAACCACAGGTTATAGACATATCAAAGTTATTGCTAAATGTATGACCAATGTGCTGGATAAAATTATGTTATGAAACATGTTCCAAGAGGTGGTAACCGAAAGCAACAGATGGTGTAAGATAGCATCCGTAGATGAAGCAAGACGCCCAGTTACATGTACTTCTCCTATTGCTGTCATGGTCAAGTTGATATAAACTTCTTCTTTTGCTGTGTTAAAGGTAGATAAGAAGTCACCCCGTGGGCGAAGCGAGGGTGACAGATTGTATAAAACCGACACCCTGGGCGTAACCCAGGGTTCAGAATTTGCCATGCTAATGCTCTGAACCTTTGCGCAAATAAACCTGTTTTCTCCAACCCTTCGTGGTCTTGTCTTCTGAATTCAAAACGTAAGTTTCTACTACAATAACACCAAAACTGATACAAAAAAGGAATATCCAACAATTAAAAGTCCACGTTCTGGACAGAGAGGACTTCTGTGTTGAAAGAAGAGTCAAAGAGGCCATCTATAGTAAAACTGAACAGCCCTCTTTCAACGGAGGGGGTGGGGGATACGACACCACCCATCTCCTGTCTACAACCTAGTCCAGGGGTAGGCAACCTTGGCTCTTTTATGAGTTGCGGACTTCAATACCCAGAATTCCTGAACCAGCCATGCTGACTCAGGAATTCTGGGAGTTGAAGTCCACAAGTCATAAAAGAGCCAAGGTTGCCTACCCCTGACCTAGTCCTTTCAGCAGCTCCAAGAAGGCTCCACACCCATTTGCGCCACTCAGGTGGCCCTGAGGGCGCAGATAAACCGCCAAGTGGCCTCAACGACTCTCAGGAAGAGTACTAACGACCAGAGGACTTGCAAGGAATAAAAATCCTTTCATCCTCCGCCCTTCAGTCAGAACTGAAGAAGCTTCTTGGATGAGATGCGAAAAGTCTCCAAGGAGGATCCAAGGAAGTCCAGTTGACTTTCGAAAAAGCACCTTTGGGACCACCGTGACCTGGATCGGCTGAGAGTCTCCAGAGACATTGAAGGCCTCACTTTGTCTGGGTGGAAGCTGACTCCAGATTGGAGATCCCAAGTCTGAGACTTTCACAGCAAGAAGAGCTTTGAAACTCTGTGAATTTTGTCCCATTTTACGGTCTTTCTAGCCACCGTTGTGAAGGGAATCCCTTTAGCCCAGGGGTCTTGAAACTTGGCCCACTGGCTGAGGAATTCTGGGAGTTGAAGTCCACAAGTCATAAAAGAGCCAAGGTTGCCTACCCCTGACCTAGTCCTTTCAGCAGCTCCAAGAAGGCTCCACACCCATTTGCACCACTCAGGTGGCCCTGAGGGTGCAGATAAACCTCCAGGTGGCCTCAACGACTCTCAGGAAGAGTACTAACGACCAGAGGACCTGCAAGGAATATAAATCCTTCCATTCCTCCACCCTTCAGTCAGAACTGAAGAAGCTTCCTGGATGAGAAGCGAAAAGTCTCCAAGGAGGATCCAAGGAAGTCCAGTTGACTTTCGAAAAAGCACCTTTGGGACCACCATGACCTGGATTGGCTGAGAGTCTCCAGAGACAATTGAAAGAAAATCTGATTGACCGGGTAGCATGTAGAACGCTTGCCTACCAAGTCTCCAAGTCACACGACTAAATGGTTAAAAAACAAAATAGGCACAAAACGAAACATTTCAGTGCCGGTAAAGGTCTAAGATTCCTGGTACCACTAAATCACTTTGGAACATGCTCTAAGTGAAGAACACGAGAAGGATGGCAATAACCCTCTTTGTAAATCAGATTACATCACCTTGCTAACTGTCAAAGAGGGAAAAATGCAAATAAGTGGGAAACTCATTTCTTAGGACAAAATATTCTGCAACATCAGCATTCTCCGGCCGGCAATTTAAAAGGATTAGCCGCTTCGTCCCAGAGGCAGGATGAAAGCTAACATGGCATCACAAATGTCTTAGCACGTTGAAATGGATGGGGTGATGCAGTCATATTTCAATATTGGATGTTGGAATGGACTTTTACAAGGTTTGTGAGATTCTTCCGAGCAAGACTAGGGGTCGAAATCAAATAATAAATATTTATTATTTATTTTGATTAGGGGTCAAAATAAAAATAAAAATAGGGGGTCAACTTGTTTTCCAAAGCCCCAGAAGGCAAGACAAGAAACAATGGATGGAAACTAACCAAGGAAAGAAGCAACCTGGAACTAAGGAGGAATTTCCTAACAGTGAACAGGAAACCAATGGAACAGAATTTCAGAAGTTGTGAGTTCCAGAAGTTGTGAATGCTCCAACACTGGAAGTTTTTAAGAAGAGATTGGGCCATCATTTGTCTGAAATGGTCTAGGGTATCCTGCATGAGCAGAAAAGGTTGGTCCAGAACAGGGCTTTTCAACTTTTTACCGATTGTACCACTTTTAGGATATGGCAATATTCGAGTACCACCTAGCAAGGTGTCAAAAACTTGGTGACAAAAAAAAACCTGTTCAAAGTTGCAATTGCACTGAAATGACTTATGACCATTTTTCACACTTATGACCATTGCAGCAACAGGGTCATGTGATTTATATTTGGATGCTTGGCAACTGATTCATATTTATGATGGTCACAGTGTCCCAGGGTCATGTGATCCCCTTCTGCAACCTTTTGACAAGCAAAGTCAATGGCAGAGCTGCTGGTGGCCAAGTGCTAAGGAGGGACTTCCTTCCCTCCCTCCCTGCCCTGCCTCCCTTTTTCTCATTCCCATCTCCTTCTGAAGGAAGAATTTGAAACACCCCCCCCCCATATTTTCCCTCTTCCATATATTGATCAAACAAGGAAAGGCCTCCAGAGACAGAAAAGACAAGCTGCTGAGTGAACTAGCTTAAAAAGGCACTTCCCCTTTAAGAATTAGCTACTGGCTAGAAAGGAAAATAAGGAGCCCAGCTGGCACTTAAAGAAGAAAAAAAAATGTAAGTACTGGCTGCCGGCTAAGGCAGCCTCCCCAAATGTCTCCATTCATAAGTAAAATCTGCAGCTCCAGAGGACTCTCTCACTGTAAGTCTTTGCCTGTGCTGGCTCTTTCCCTTCCCCACTACACTTGGCTAGGCAGGGCTGCATACCACCTGCCACTCATTAATGTACCACAAGTGGTACGGGTACCACAGGTTGAAAAGCCCTGGTCTAGAAGACCTCCAAGCTCCCTTCCAATTCTGTTATTCATTAAAGAGAGGTCCAACCTAGAACTAAGGAGAAATTTCTTGATTAATTGTAAGAACAATTAATTGTGAGAACAATTAACCAGTGGAGTGGCTTGCCTTCAGACTTTGTGGGTGCTCCATCATGGGAGGTTTTTAAGAATAGATTGGACAAGCATTTGTCTGAAATGGTCTATTTAGGGTCTCCTGCTCGAGCAGGGGTTGATCTAGAAGACCTCCAAGGTCCCTTCCTACTCTGTTATTCCGTTAAGACGCTTTGATAACTGGATTGGCCAGAAGAAACATGAAGTGAATCCCTTACTAAACATTCCAGGAGCCATTACTTTTATGTTCACATCAAAATGGAGAAGTAATAGGGGGAGAAACAGCTTTGCAAAAAAAAAAAAAGCCTACACCAGGGATGACATTTTGCAAACAACAGGACACAACCCCCCTGAGCAGTTTCTTAAGCAAACCCCACTGAAACGAATAAGTGTGTGGTGCCAGTCTCCTTAATTCCACAGGAATGTTTCAAGAAAAACCCCCAGGAGGGCTTTTTTTTTACTCCATCACAAAGAAGAGTTGTAAATTCCACCCAGTCGGAACCTCTGACATACATTCAGGCTGTGACCGAGGCAGACGGCACAGCCACATCCTGATAGAAACACCATTTTCTCAGCAAGCAATGATTGCAGTCTGAATGTCGGAGAAATGGAGAAAAGCAGGTTTTTTTCGCCTGAAGAGAAGACGTGTGAAAGCCTACAACGAAAATATCCATTTATTTGGATGGCGGAGTAGAGAGAGAAAGAGAGAGAAAAAAATGGAAAACTCCTGTGGCTGAGATTAAGGCATTGTTTTGATTTTTATTCAGTCCCCAAAAAGAAATAATAATCTGTCAGGATATTACATTTCACGTATTGCCAAATATACACACCAATTGCAAACAAATGGTTGATCTCTAGACAGATAAGATGCTAGTACAACTGAATCGGGCCTGTATGCCTCAGTTTTAAAATGGTTGTCATGGCAACATGATCGAAGCCCTGCCCCTTCGTGCTGCCATCTTAACTCTTTTGACGGTGTTTCAAACTTACAACCATGATCAAGTGATCAAAAGTCGAATGCTTGGCAACTGACTCATACTTATGACGGTCGCCATATTCCGGGGTCACGCGATCCCCTTTTGCGATCTTCTGACAAGCCAAGTCAATGGGGAAACCAGATTTGCCGAACAACCATCTTACTAACTTATTAACTGCAGTGATCCACTTAACAATTGTCTCACTTAACAACAGACATTTTAGGCTCAATCGTGGTCGTACGTCAAAGACTGCCTGTACCGCTTTTTTTTTTTTTTTTTAATGCAACTGGTCAGTTTTTTTTATGGGACCCAAAGTCTATTAAAATGGATCCAAAATGTACTGTATTGGGGCTAACATGAAGCTGGTTTACCCTTTCTTCTAGCTTCACATCACATATTGAACCATAAAGTAATCAAACTGTTATGAGTTTGCATAACACTTTATGGTATTAAAAAACATAATCAAGGAATGAAGGCTAACAAAAGTAGGCAGCCACTGAATCTGAAACTGGTCAGGTCTGTTGGACTGGATGTCAAAGGAACCTGAAGCCTCTTTTCATAAAAAGAGTTCTCACAAGACCTGCGCCAAATTTGGCCTCAGAACAGATAAATTTGGATTCTTTTTGTTTCAGAAAACAGAAGTGTATATAACCCCTATTAAAAACACAGAATCGGGGGGGGGGGGGAAATAAACCATTTTTTTTCAACTCCCTCCTGATACATTTATTGCATCATCTCTACTCTACCCAAACCCTCTTTATGGATTTTTTTTTTTTTAACGAAATGATCAGATCCAAAACACGTTCTCTTTGCTTGATGATGGTTTGCAAACGGGTCGAGCCTTTGCTCCCCTTGGTCCTTGAATTTTTTTCAATATATTTTTTATGGATTTGGGGACTGAAGCTTTGAATCTCCCTGGGAAAACTATTCTGGTTGAAGGGCCGCGAAATTTAAGTTGTAGCGAAGGAGGTAACCATCATTGTAGACATACAGCCTCCGGTCTATTGGGCTGTAGTTTATGCTCTGGATGGTTTCCAGCACTTTATCCACAATGATGCTTAGTCTCCCTTCTTTCCCAGTGTTGGTATCAAAGGAGTAAAATATCTCTTCTTTCCTGGTGTTCAGAGGCTTGGTAGCATAGAGCACCCCACATATAATAAAAGCATTAGAGACCGCGGGCCTGTATTGCTTCGTTTGCCACGTGTTCAACACATCAAGAGACGTTTCGTTAATCCTGCTAATGACAATGTTACCTTGGCTGGCTTCTGTGGAGTAAATAACCCACAACCCGCTCTCATCCACAGCAAAATCTAGGTCTTGCCAAGCTACCCCTGCGTAGGAGAACCGATTGTTAGAAACGGCGCCTGGAAGAGGCTTCCTCAACACCATCTTATTGGTTGCTAAATCTAGCTTACCCATATCTCTCGAGGAATATACATTATAATACATATAATTATTGTGCACGGCTGTTCCGCTGCCTTCGCCGTACTGAATTCGGTATTCCCTGGAGTATTTGAAGAGCAGCAAATCATCGTAGGAATCGTGGAGTCGGTAATATTCCAGGTATCTCCCGTCGGTGTTTAGAGGTGCGACCCAATAAAGCTCTTTTCCAGAACTAAGAGGAGAGGAATATGTGCCCCAGGCTCCATATTTGTAAGCAAACCCTCTCCAGTTGAGCTGGATCACGTACGGTTGACTGATGTTCATAATTGGGCCATGGCCACAGTTCCCTATAATCAGGAAAGAAAGAAAAAACAATGTTTACATGTGGGAGATTACAAACAAATTCAAAGGCCTGGAGACTAAAACATATGAAGAACGGCTGCAGGGCTTGGGTTTGGCTAGTCTAAAGAAAAGAAGAAATAGGGGAGACATGATAGCAGCGTTCCAGTATTTGAGGGGCTGCCACAAACAAGAAGGGATCAAATTATTCTCCAAAGCACCAGAGGGAAGGACAAGAAACAATGGTTGGAAACTGACCAAAGAGAGAAGCAGCCTGGAATTAAGGAGATACTTCCTGACAGTGAGGACAATTAACCAGTGGAACAGCCTGCCTCCAGAAATTGTGGGCGCTCCATCACTGGGGGGTTTTAAGAAGAGACTGGACAGTCACTAGTCTGAGATGGTATAGGTTCTCCTACTTGAGAATCGAGATATAAATTAGATAGTAGTTGTGGTGGTTTTCTCCTACTCTTAGTTTGTGGGATTCTGAGAATTTTATTTTTTTTAAAAAAAACAACTCTATTGACTATCATAGAACTTATGTCTGTGTTTCCCTGCCTAATGAGAGATTTTTTTAGCAGAAGCAGCTTCACAGGCCTTTAAAAGGATGTGAAGACCACATACAGCCCCGGGTCCCAAGATATCTACCTATGATGTGTCTTATCTATTGATTAGTTGGATTGCAATAGATCTAGAGAAAAGCTATTTCAAGATGATCTTAATAAATTAATAATTCAAAGCAAAATTGATGAGAAGCATCCAGCTCAAAAGAAAAATCACTCTCGTGGAATCGAGATTCTATCTTTTAGTATCCAAGAAATTGGCGAATAATTTCTTTAAGGAGGCATTTCCTAATGCAGGTCAAATATCAAGCAATTTTGTCTTGAAAAGTAGGGTTGTAACTTTTGAAGAGTTTGTTATTTTGAGAATTTGTACCCTGCTTTTCTAGTGGCCATAGCTACTCCTAGGTGGCTGAATCAGATTACCTAAATGCAAAGTTACAATTTAACAAAAAAATCCCAGAAAAAGACAAGGGCCAATTATATCTGTCTTTTTGGCAAGAAAATGTGACAGACATGACTAAAAGTCAAGCTCAACTCAAGGGAAATATCAAGACATTTTTTTTTTAAAGTCATGCCCATAGTAGGGCAGTAGTAGGACATAGTAGGGCATGTAGTAGAGCTGTGTTGCTATTATCCTTTTCATCTTTCTTGTCTTCTCATCCTTCCTACTGCCTTCTCCTATTGGTATCTTATGATTTATGATTGTATCTTATGATTTACGATCTATGATTTATCACTTTGCTATTTGTATGTACACTGAGAGCTTCTGCACTGGAGACAAATTCCTTGTGTGTCTAATCACACTTGGCCAATAAAGCATATTTCAATAATCCAATATTTTCTACCAGAGCAAAGTACTTGTAAATCAAACTTACTTCCCAATCGTAGGCAAAACAAACTCAAACCCAAGATGAACTTTCAACTGGAGCTTCATAGGCCAGACCTTCCTAAAGTGGTTTACTTCCAAGTATTTTGGCCAAAATAACTAGCCTTTCCCTCCATTACTGATCCAAATTTAACTCCAATAATGCATTCACAATTGTTACTAGGTCTCCCATTTGCTTCTTTGACCTTAGAAAGAAATATATTTCTAACTCAAGAGGCTTCAGATCAAAATGCTGGTCTCGGATCAAGCAGTTGTTCTCAGATTTGACTCCTAGGCATAATTCTTCTTTCTTCCAATCCTTCCCCCAATACCAAGGGGAGGGGCTGAATGGCTATTCTCTGTCAGCAATCAGAAGGTATCAATAAGCATATTAAATACTTAAACTGGGCTTTGAACCCTCTTGGCAACATCTTGGCAACAAAGATGAAGCGACATAGATCCAACTGTTGAAATGAAACCAGGGATGAAGCTATCGCAATGCTCTCTCCATCCTTGTCTCAATTTGGGGGCAATGCCTCTGATCTGGCATGATAACGCCGGTCAAAAAGAGAAGCTCTGCCATTGGTTTTTTCTGCTGGAACTGCAGGAAGAACCACAGAATTGTCTGACTTTACATTGGCATGACATCAAATGGATGAGTACATGACTGGCCTTTGATGCTTACAGGGAGCGTCATGACCAAAACTGTCAATTTCTATCTCAGAGGCTTCCCAGTTTGAGGGCCTATTGCAGTTAGGAAATAGACCTCAGATATATATTTTTTATATTGATCAGAATTCACTTTAGGAAAAGATGGGCGTCAGAGGCGTACTCTCTGTTGAGTGCTTTTATAATAAGCAATTGAACTGTGAATCAGTTCATTCTCCACTCTCCGGAGTTGGCGTGTATTCTGTGTAGCAGGTGAGGGAAATCAAGAGAGGGTGGATATGTAAAAAAGCATCCATGAATTATAAAGGAATTAGCTCTAGGCTTTTCTCCAGTTTCAGTAAGTATCTGTTCCCTGCCATTTTTGTAACAGATATTTATCTCCGTGTACAGGTTGAATAACCCCACAATCGATACAAAAGCTACAAGTGATGCAAAGAGCCATGAAAGGAGACACACTCGGCATCACAAGACAAGATAGAAAGACCCGCCCGCGGATTAGAGAACAAACGAAAACACACAATAGTAAAAGAGTCAAAGAATGGAAATGGAAACGGGCTGGTCACATAGCAAGAAGAA
Organism: Azemiops feae; assembly: GCA_023970755.1. Lineage (NCBI taxonomy): Eukaryota > Metazoa > Chordata > Lepidosauria > Squamata > Viperidae > Azemiops > Azemiops feae. The sequence goes on from JALGBA010001068.1 coordinate 47,823, forward strand.
CGGATGGCAGGTGGAGCAAGGCAGGCATAGAACAGATCCCACTTGATCAAAAACGTCCACGAAAGAGACCTAAAACAAAATGGAGCAACGACACCAGCAAGTATGGCAGGCCCAGCTGGCAAAAGAAAGCTCAGGACCGTATGAGTTGGAAACGTGTGGAAGAGGCCTTCATCCTGCAGTGGATAGACAATGGCTAACATGATGATGATGTTAGGTTGAAACCCAAACATGAATACTAATTTCAGGGGGGGGGGGAATCTGCATAAGGATTGTTGGCAATCTTTGCAATGTCTGTTGGCAATCTCAAAGGTGCTTTTTCAGGAGGCAACTGGACTTTCTTGTTTCTCTTTGAAGACATTTCACTTCTCATCCAAGAAGCTTCTTCAGCTCTGACTGGATGGTGGAGAATGGAAGGATTTATATTCCTCACAGACAGCTGGTCATTTGCATTCTTTCAGAGAGTCGTTGAGGCCACCTGGAGGTTTATCTGTGTCCTCAGGGTCGCCTGAGTGGTGCAAATGGGTGTGGAGCCTTCTTGGAACTGCTGAAAAGTTTTCATTTGCACTACTCAGCTGATCCTGAGGATACAGATAAATCTCCAGGTGGCTTCAACGACTCTCTCAAATGACCAGCTGTCTGTTAGGAGTATAAATCCTTCCATTCCCCCACCATCCAGTCAGAGCTGAAGAAGCTTCTTGGATGAGAAGTGAAACATCTTCAAAGAAAAACAAGAAAGTCCAGTTGCCTCTTGAAAAAAGCACCTTTGACCATGATCTGGATGACTGAGAATCTCCACAGACATTTTTCTGTTGGCAAATTTTCCCAAATTCTCCCAAAGGTTCTTTTTTTCTCATCCAAGAAGCTTCTTCACTTCTGAACTGAAGAAGCTTCTTGGATGAGAAGTGAAACATCTTCAAAGAAAAGACAGTTGCAGTGTCCCTGGGTCACGCAATCCCCTTCTGAGACTTTCTGACAAGCAAAGTCATTGGGGAAGCCAGCTGTGTAACTAACTTAAAAACCGCAGTAATTCACTTAACAACTTGGGCAAGAACGGTCATAAAATGGGGGCAAAGATCGCTTAACAACTGTCTTGCTTAGCAACAGAAATTTTGTGATTGTAAGTCGAAGTCTACCTGTAAAACTAATAGTAACCTAAAGGAATTAGGGTCACCTAGTAAATTCATAGGTGAGGAAGTTGAACGGGGGTCTTCCAAATTCATATTCTTCACACTTCTGCATCACTATGTAATCAACATTAGCTTTTGGCATACCTATCTTTCTGAATATACTTCCATCAGCACAATAAAAAAAGCCAATACAGATTACCGTCATTTTATGAGCCAGGTTTATGGCTAAATGCCTCGCAGCTTACCAGCTTTTAAATCAATAGCAGCCTTTTAGACAGCGGAGAGATACGTATAAGGTAATATTGCCGCCGTAATTTATAGTTTGTCCTTAACTGTCAACACATTGACTGAATTAATATTCCTAAATCAGGAGCGTTCTTTTCAAATTAAATGCTTATTAATGACTTGCATAAATCTGAAAAAATATACTTAAAAGGAAACACCTGTACCCTGTGTTAAAGTTAAAAAGGAAGTGTCATAGCCAGTCGCATAGATTTAGTCTGGCGTCATTTTTCATGTCACTAAGCTAAGCACTGGTCTGGCTTCGATTTAATAATTCATGTCTTGTTTCATAAATTAAAAAAAAAAATCATCTATTTAGCCGTGAGATTTTTATTAGACCAAAGTAACAAGAATTCTTTCTTGCCTTTAAAGTGATCTCGCAGCTAAACCCTTCTGGGTAATGATTTTTTTTTTTTAATTTATGGAGTAATCCATGAATAATTAAAGTCATAAATTTATTTGATTTAATATCAAGCACGGTCTAAGTTTTAATATCTAATTTAGACTTTCCTTTCATTCACAGAAATAATAATACTGTAGGAAAAGGTCTTTACCCTAAGCAAAAAAAAACAGTCTGCTAGTTAGGGAGAACCACCATATCCTGTTCAGGTTTTAAAGTTAATACGCTGATTAATATGGTTTAATGTAAGTCTAAGGAACTGCAACATCAGATTGAGGAATGAAAAAAATAAAATAAAGTAAAGCACAATCTCAAATAAGAAATAGCCGAATGCTTTTGAAATAAATGCCTAGCGTTTCTAACTTCTGTTCACTATTCAGATTTCTGTTTATTGTAAGCGTTGTATTGATATACACAATCCAAATGGACAGCCATTTGTCTGAAATGGTATAGGGTTTCCTGCCTGAGCAGGGGGTTGGACTAGATGACCTCCAAGGTCCATTCCAACTTTATTATTATTATTATTATTATTATTATTATTATTATTATTATTATTATTATTATTATTATTATTATTATTATTATTATTATTATTATTATTATTATTATTATTATTATTATTATTACAACTTAAATGCTGACACAGAAATATTGAGAAAGTTTCACACGCAAGCGTCAATAACCAATAATGGCATAAATCAAGGATGTTCCCTAAATATGTAGACTTCACTTTCCTTGTTTTCACCCATGGTTAACCCAGAGCAGATATATCGGTATATAGAAAAAGATGGGCATGGGTTTCATATATGTTGGAGAACACCATGGCAGCATACTGTATTCAATCAAAAATACCTACTGGAGCTACAATATATATATATATAATAGTATGTCGAATATTCTGAAGCTGAAGCTCAAATGATAAGAAAGGACTCGTTGGAGAAGACCAATGAGAAAGAGGGAAAGATGGAAGGCCAAAGGAGAAGGGGGCGTCAGAGGATGAGATGGTTAGATAGTGCCATTGATGCAATGAAGATGAATTTGGGCAAATTCCAGAAGACAGTGGAGGACAGGAGAGCCTAGTGTGCTATGTATGGTCCATGGGGTCATGAAGAGTCAGACATGACTTAGTGACTGAACAACAACCTGTAGAGTATTGATTTAATAGAAATTCTACTTCTCAAAAGGATCCTCAGAGGCACAGTTCTGTAGGAGGCATAGAAACCAATGACCTTTAAGAAGGAAAACAGGCAAGCTTTGATGTTGGAACGGTGGCCATCATCTGTTATCATGGCAAAAGGTTGTTCTGTTTTGTGGGCCTGCGCCTGGCTTAGTTAAACAGAGGGAAGTGTCACGGAATTGCCAAAATACACTGCAGAAAACGAATGTGATTCGGCATCTGCCAAAGTCTGTTTTCCTTTCTGAAGGAGCACCGAGCAGGAACAAGGGAGAACCTGTTTTGCTTGAACATCACTTCAAACGTACCTAATCCCTTCTACAGAGAAGAACCACAGGAGAATTTTTGCTATTTTTCTCAAACTGGCTTGTGGGAAGAATCCAGAGAAAGAAATATTTTGGGGAATATTAAAAAGGCAGAACATATTTCCCCAAAGGATTTTAAAAGCAGAAACCAACACCACCACCACCCCAGTCTCTCTGCCCCAAACAGAAACCAGGTCTGCAGAAATGCAGATGTGATAATCTTGTCAGAAAGATTGGAGCCAGGAAGAAGAAGCTTCTGGGATGAGAAGCGAAACGTCTTCAAAGGGAAAACAAGAAAGTCCAATTGCCTCCTGAAAAAGCACTGTGTAAAGAATCCAGAGAAAGAAATAGTAAAAAGGCTGAATATATTTCCCCCAAAGGATCTTAAAGGCAGAAACCAACACACACACCCAAGTGCCCAAAACAGAAACCAGATCTGCAGAAATGCAGATGTGAATTGGAGCCAGGAGGCTTGGAGCTGATGGGATTAGAAAGACAAAGATCCCTAGAATCAACAATCCCTCACACCAAAAAAATCCAACAGTCCTCAGCCACAGCCCCAGGGAAGCAGGATATGACCTTTGGGACATAATAGGATTAACCCACCACCATCAGAATACCAGAAAGGCACACTCAGACTCAGGTCAAAGTGCATGCCACAGGAACAACTCCAAACAAAAGCTCAAGAAGGTATAAAAACCCACCACTCTGCTCCATGTGGTCAGTTTTTTCCAGAGCCATCTTTCTGTCTGGCTCTCCTCTTCAATAAACTACAACCTTCTTTCTAAAGCAGTCTCCATTTTGTTTATTCCCGGCTTGGACTGGACTCTGATGAAGAATTTTCTTTCAACACTTTCTAAAGCTCTGCCATAGTCTTTAGCTTCACCTAGTCTCATTAGATTTATCAGCTTAGGTGGCACTGGGGTGACCTGGCACAGTTTGCACCCGCCACCAAATGTTAAGAAAAGAAAGAAGAAATGCATTGGAACTAGGACAAAGCATAAAGGCTCAGCTTGGTTCGGAAATAATAAACAGTCCATGAACCCAAAGCGAACAGCTGCCAAAATCAGCTGGCAGGGGAAAAGGTTTATGGCTATTTGGAGAATGTATTTAATTATCTGTTCACCTGTTCGAATGAGGAATGCAAAACAGCCAGGAGAGGAGTCAGAGCTACTTACTTAGGATGCAAAACAACCAGGTGCAACCTGCCTTCCTCTTGTTCTCAAAGACAGAAATTTAGCGAAAAGAATTTTCTTAACAACAGAGTAGGGGGGAAAAAATGCACTCTGAACATTTGGCTGGAACTGTCTTGTTCCAGGATCGAAATGGACAATATGGTTAGGTGTCTCCTTTAGTTTATTATCCAGTCAGTTGTAAATAAGGGGAGGGGGGAGAGGGAGTTTGTATATTTTTGCACTGATTTCCAGCCTAGAAGAAGTCGGTGGGTGGGTGAGACGCATAAAATCTATTTGCTAAAATCAGCACAAGCTCATCTCATCACCGTTACCGAAGAATTCTTCTCTGCCTCCGTGAGGCTCTTGCTGCACACAAATAAACAAACCCTTCACAAAGAGAGAATCTATCTATGCAAAACTCCTCCCTGTGCAGGGAAGCATGTTCATGTGTTATTAATAAGTCTAACAAAACCTTCTGCTTCTCCTTTATTTTTTTCCTCGGGAATCTGCGGATATCTCAATTCAGAAAGGAATGAAACAGAATTTACCTACATCTGTTCCATATCTAGGCAACCCAAGGATCACCAGCTTACTCAAAGCAGAATTCAAACCCTCTAAACCAGGGGTCTTCAAACGTGGCCCTTTTATGACTTGTGGACTTCAACTCCCAGAATTCCTGGCTGGCTCAGGAATTCTGGGAGTTGAAGTCCACAAGTCATAAAAGGGCAACGTTTGAAGACCCCTGCTCTAAACCTAAGACAGCAGGCTGTGGTTCTTTAGATTTCCTATTTCAGGTTGGCCGTCAAAGTCATCTATGGGTCCTCATGGATTAGCATAGGGTGGGGGAAAGGCTCACTCTAATATGATAAAACCAAAATCATGCATTTTTCAAAGGGGCTTAGACCCTCACAAACATCACTGGGAGATGAACGACAGCAATAATAGGGACAATCATTTCCTTTTCATTTCTTGGCAATGTAGCCCCATAGACTGGAATCGGCCACACAACAAATTGAATTTATTTCTGACAAGGTCAAAAACAGGACCTCTTTTAAAGCAGAGGAGACGAGAACATCCCCGCGGCCGTCAAACTTTTTAAAGCCGATGCAATTCCCAGATGTTCCGCAGCTCGTAAAGCCCTAAGATATTATCCAGTCCATATTCCTAACAGAGTTATTCTAAGTAGCTTCCTGCATTTTTAATGCGGAACTTTATTTAGAAACTGGGATGCTCCCTCTGGAATCTAGCCTGCCTCTCTTCCTGGTTTCAAGCTTTACTTTTCCGGCGTCTCCCCGACTGTCGTGGTCCTGATTTTTCCTCTCTACCTAGCAAATCACCTATTCCGTATTACCTGCCCAATGGAATGTAGAGCTTTTTGTCAAACCCCCCTCCCCATTTATATCTTGTCCTTTACAATATTGGAGGAAACAAAGGTAAATATTGGAGGTATAACAAAGCCCCCATTTGCAGCACGAACCTGCTCTTATGGCATGGAGAAACCTGGGAGTGCAACCTACACGTTCCTTCTATGTCCTTTCTACAGGGACTTGTGACCTACCATCACAAGCTGTTTTGCTAATAGAAGTTCCACATGTTATGAGGACAAGCTGAGTGGCTTTTTGCTGCTGGAATGAAACCAACCAAGGGAGTCCCACTTTCAACCGTCATTGTTTTACCAGAAAAATATTCTTCTTGATTGTTGGTCTGATGTTCAACTTGGACTTAATCTATGCTGATCTGGGTGCTGGTCGCTGGTGGAGAGGTGCTTAGGTCCAAAATATTTATGGTTTCATATGTACAGAATAACAGAATAACAGAGTTGGAAGGGACCCCCTGCTCAAGCAGGAGACTCTATACAGACTCCAGACAAATGGCTGTCCCATTTTTTCTCAAAAACCTCCAGTGTTGGAGCATTCACAACTTCTGGAGGCAGGTTGTTCCACTGATTAATTGTTCTCACTGTCAGGAAATTTCTTTTTAGTTCTAGGCTGGTTCTCTCCTTGATTAGTTTCCATCCATTGCTTCTTGTCCTGCCTTCAGGTGTCTTGGAGAATAGCTTGACCCCTATTCAACCTTAAAGATTGGAAGACTGCTATCATGTCACCCCTAAGTCCTTCTTTTCATTAGACTTAGACATACCCAATACCTTTTTATGCTTTCTATGTTGTTGTTGTTTTGTTTTCATGTTTTCTCAGATGACTGTAAGTTTATATATGTGTTATTAGTGAGTATTATTCGTTTAGCACTTGGTATGGGGTATTTTATTCATAACATAGTTTATAATCTAATTACTTGGTCTTAAGTATTTAGTTGTTTAGTATTCAGCTATTCGTATTTATAGTGTTTAGTGCCCTGAAGCATTTGTCTGCTTCTATGAGTCTTCTAGAAAAATAGTTCTGAATCTCAATTTGAGTGTTGCAACTTCGCACAAAACGTGTATTGACATTCTGGACAATCGCTGCAATAAACTACCACTTTCCTTCCTGAGTAACTGCTTTGTAACGTTAAATTTGAAGTATTTTAAGACAGAAGGGGGTGTTTCAGAAGTTATAAAAAGTCTCCTCTGACATGCTGTCACCCCCACAATAACTCAAATGATGGCTTTCAAATATTTTTTTTTTGAAAAACGTCTTAGCCATTCTTTGAAAGAATGAAGTGCCCTTTTCTAAGCTTTAGAGGGGACACTTCTGGTCTTCTGTATTTTGTGTGTCTGTGTGTCTTTTTGTTTCTACTCACTTTTGACCCAGCAGGCAAAAGGTTTGTCATCTTTCAAAGAGACAATAAAACAATCACCTAGAAAGCAACTAGTTTAAAGCTGTGTTTGAAAAACGAAAGGGTCTCTACCCCCATTTCTTTTCTTCTTTTTTTCCTCTTTTTTTCTGCTAGTAAAAGATCTGAAGTCCTTGAGGAGGAAAAATGTGGCCATATGGCTTTTGGTTTCCAGAGAAATATTCTTTTATAAAGCAATTTCTCCGAAAGACCTCTCTTTTATAGATATAGGGGAATAAATCTAGGAGCTGGTTCATATCATATGCCTTGATAAGATCACACTTGGAATACTGCATCCAGTTCTGGAGGGTTTGTCTGTGTCTTCAGGGTTTGTCTGCACTACTCAGGTGATACTGAGGATAGAGATAAACCCCCAAGTGGCCCCAACAACTCTCTAAAAGGATGCAAATGACCAGCGGTCTGCAAGGAGTATAAATCCTTTCATTCCCCACCATCCAGTCAGAGCTGAAGAAGCTTCTCGGATGAGATGTGAAGCATCTTCAAAGAAAAACAAGAAAGTCCAGGTGCCTCGTGAAAAAAAAAGCACCTTTGGGATAACTATGACCTGGATGACCGAGAATCTCCATAGACTAATATCAAAGAAATAGCGGAATAGAATCATTAAAGAAAGGATGCCAGAGGAGAGACAGAATGAAATGTGAAGGGCGAAACTTAAAATATTTTTTTTTATTTAGTTTAAATAAGGAAATAGAATTGTTTAATCGTCTCGCAGTGAGTTGCCCCACGGCAACACGGCCATGCCAAGTTGGCCGTGGTGAGTTGACTGTGGCAAGTTACCCACGGCAGAAGTAAGAAGTATCCAGGTTAAGTTTGCAAGCTTAGTTGCAAGTGAGCCAAACCTCATTTTAATCTCAGGATTATAAGCAGGAAGAGAAAGAGCACGATCGCCTAGCTGCAATAACGGGAGTCAATTCTGCAAATCCATCTCAACCTTTTGGAAGACCTGTAAGACCAGGCTAGAAATAAGACCTGGATAAAAATCTATCCCTGTTGCCCCTGACAGTCAACATGGACTTGATGGGATATAATCAATCAGTCAATCAGTTCTCTCTCGTAGAGCTAACCTCACCCATATTGAATCTACATTTGTGGAAAGCTGCCAGGTAAGAGCTCTTGAGCTCGTGATTACCGAGTGTTACACGCTCAAAATTCTGCGCTGTTCTTATCGCCTGTGTCTCCGCGAAACCATTGCAGTGCTGGGAGAAGATGCGTAAGAGATGCATAAAAGGCCCATCAAAATGATGAATAATTTGGAACAATTCCCCAGGGTTACAACCAGTGGCACTCTTAAGCTGAGGAAAAAAAGAGTGCCTCTAAGAGACGACTCGATAGAGATGTATAAAATTATGCATCATGTCGAGGGGGGGGGGGAAACAGAGACGAAGGCTTCTTTTTATGATGCCTTTGTCATAATAGCAACATCCAGGGTCATCCAGTGTTGCTAAATGGTTGTTGATTCGGGACAGACAAAAGCAACTACTTCATCACACATACACCAAATACGGGAGTTACAGTATTCGCTTCCAAACGAAGGAATAATAGCTGACTTTAATAGCTTTAAAAGCAGATGAAACAAATTCATAAAGGAAATAGCCTGCCAATAGCTATTAGTGTCAGGAGGCCCATATATAACTTCAAATTTTTCAGGCCGGGAGCCATGTTGGGAAAATGGAACACCTCAATTCAGCGCTGACTGGATTTGTTTATTCAGCCTTTTTAAATGGCTTTTAGGCCAGATGATTTTCTGACATAATGTGCCTGTCAATTTCATTCTTTTTCTTGGTTCTAATCTAGGCGTTGGATTTTGTTGAGGTTTATTTCTTTATTACTTATTAATTTGTTAATTCAATTTATATAGCCACCCATAGGCAACTTTACTCTGGCAACAATGCCTTGGTAAGGCCACACTTGGATCAGTGACCGGTTTTGGTCACCACGATGTAAAAAAGATGTTGAGACTCTAGAAAGAGTGCAGAGAAGAGCAACAAAGATGATCAGGGGACTGGAGGATAAAACATATAAGGAACGGTTGCTGGAATTGGGTATGTCTAGTTTAATGAAGAGAAGGACTAGGGGTGACATGATAGCAGTCTTCCAATATCTCAGGGGTTGCCACAAAGAAGAGGGAGTCAAGCTGTTCTCCAAAGCACCTGAGGACAGGACAAGAAGCAACAGATGGAAACTAACCAAGGAGAGAAGCAACCTAGAACTAAGGAGAAACTTCCTGACAGTTAGAACAATTAACCAGTGGAACAACCTGCCTCCAGAAGCGGTGAATGCTCCAGCATTGGAAGTTTTTAAGAAGAGACTGGACAACTATCTGTCTGAAATGATGTAGGGATCCTGATTGAGCAGGGGGTTGGACTAGAAGACCTTCAAGATGCCTTCCAAATCTGTTATTCTATTCTGATCTCTAATGTTTCTTTTTCTCAATCACTGCAGGACAACCTGGAGAAGATCATGGCTTGAATCGATGGGTTTAGGAGCAACATCATAATACAGATCCTTAAATCACTTCCTATGGATTTAAGAAACCATCCTTTGTTGATATTTACTAGGCACTCTGAGCAAGGAAACCGGGCCAACCTCCCTTCCTGGATCCCCTCCCTGCTCCTAACATTTTCCATTTCACAAATTTAAAAAAAAACAAAAACGTTTTACCAGGTGGGAAGTAGGGATGCTTGACAGTCTGGTTTCGATCCTGTTCACACTCTTGCAATTTAGCCCGCAGGGCTGTGACTTCTCGGCGAACTGCAAGGATGTTATTCTTATCCAACTGTTCCAGTCCATTCACCATGATGCTCAGATTCCGAATCTGGGTAAAATGAAAACGAATTTGGATTATTTTCAAGGTTGCAGAGGCTTGGCAGCTGCTGAGGATGGTTCCTTTTGTTGTTTTGCAAATCCCTGTGGCTATTATTTGATGAATGTGTTGGACTATAGCAGTGGTGGCGACCCTACGGCACACGTGCCAGAGGTGGCACTCAGAGCCCTCTCTGTGGCCACGCGTGCCGTCGCCTCCCCCAGTGGCCCCCTCCTCTCCAGCAGGCCCCCCCCAGAGGAGAGTCGCCCCCAAGCGCGGCCTGCGTGGAACAGCACAGCCAAGGACATGGCAGCCGGGCAGCGGGGGCAAGACTCCACCCTCGCGCCCTGTTGCATGTAGTTGATGCTGCGGGGTGCGGGCGGAGGGTGTGGCCACCATGGACGATCTGCGGCAGGCCATGAAGGTGGTGAGTGATCCTGTGGGCAGGCGGGACAGGGGCGGGCAGGACAGGGGCAGAGTGGGGGCAGGTGGGATGGCGGGGTGGGCCCGGTTTTGGAGCACTCGGTCTCTAAAAGGTTCGCCCTCACTGGGCTATAGTATAGTTCTCTTATCTACTATCACCAGCTAAGTCATCTTGGCTGATCTTGACAAAGCAAAGCAGGATCAGAAATCGGAAGGGGCTTTATGGGAAACCTCCAGAAATCCTAGGTCTATAGGCTAGATTGGGAAGTCCAGTGAATTTCCAGAAGAAAACGTTGACAAACCATTTGTGCCTTGTTGTGCCAAGAGAACAGCACAAATGAATTCATGTAGTTTCAACCCAGCTCAGCTTGACTCAAGGAAAACTTTAACTTATTTTTACACAAAGTCGCCTTGAGGAGCCTATACAACAGTCCGTTTAGTGTCTGTTCAAAGTTACAACAGCACTGAAAAAAAGTGACTTACGACGGTTTTTCACATTTAGGACTGTTGCAGCCTCCCCGTGGTCACGTGATCAAAATTTGGACACGTGGCAACTGACTCGTACTTATGACAGTTGCAGTGTCCCAGGGTCACGGGATCCCCTTTTGCAACCTTCTGAGAAGCAAAGTCAATGGGGAAGCCAGATTCACTTAACAACCGTGCTACTAACATATCAACCGCAGTGATTCACTTAACAGCCGTGGCCCGAAAGGTCATAAAATGGGGCAAAACTCACTTAATAACTGTCTCACTTAAGAACAGAATTTTGGGTCTCAATTGTGATCGTAAGTCAAGGACTATCTGTATACTCTTCTGTAAGCATTCAACTCTAAATTCATTTGATCTTGTTTGTGTAATTATCATGTATACATTAATGTATATGATAATATATGTACACTTCTGTTTCGCATATTTTCTTCTTTTTTTCGCAGCGCTGTTGTTGCTACAACAAGCGCCGCTTTTCAGTGGTACGTATATGCAGCGAACCAAGCCGCTATTCTTAATGCACAGACTCCACAAAACCTCAAACATTGCAGTGAGCATGAGACAATCTGAGGGATATTTACCTCTCGGTGGGCAACTTCTGGTTTCTCGAACAGTATCAGTCGCAAAAAGCTATAACAAAACTGCTTCTGTATAGTTTCCAAGAAAGCTGTCCATTATGTCAGCAGGAGCTTTATTTACTAGGTCAAACTCCTCCAGATGTTCTTTCTTATACTCCTAAGTGATTTTGGTCCCTGCTCCTGGTGTTTATTCTTCCTGACTCCAGCTATTCTGCACTTTTTTTTTACACTTGTTATCTCTCCATCAATGCCCACCAGCTTTGGCACCCTTTATTTCCCCATTCATTTGTTCATTCGTTCGTTTGTTCGTTCGTTCGTTTGCTTTCTTATTTATTTATTTTAAATTTGGGGTGTTGTAGACCAAGGGGCAGTCCTATCCAGCGTCTTTTCTCTTCTAAGGGAAGAAAAAGAGGAGGAAGAGAGTCGATCCTTGGCTGACTGAATCCAAAAATGGAATGAATGGAATGCTCCAGTTTTCTCAACAGATACAAAAACATCTCATTCATAAAACTTAACTGTTGGAGGGACTGCCTGGAGTGTTTTTTCTGGGTAGCGAAGAGAAGTTAATAATTTGATCCTCCTCCTTTGGGGGAGGGAGGTGCTGTCTTCGTACACCACGAAAGAACACGGAAGATTTGATCAAAGTAGAAGAAAAGTCCAAGGAAAGATTTTTACCTCGACATGTAACTGCTCCACAATCACGTTGCTTCCAGTAAGTGACGTCTTCAGCTGAACAATCAGTCTCTCCATCTCCCTGATTTCCAGCTTGATTAACTCGAATTCCAACGCCGTGTAAGATATGCTGGACTCCTCCATGTGCTCTATCTTGATGGTTAAATTTAGAAACCTTTCTTCGTAGAGCTCAATTAATTTGGTGTACTGGCTCACCTATAAATATGTAAAGAAAAACATTCCATTTGAGCCGAAGTCTCGAAGATTATTTTTCAAAAGATAAAAGTCTTGTTCCGGCGTCTGTTTGGAAATCTCACGGAGATCAAAATACGATTACAGCAAACCGAGTCCAGAAGCCTATCTAACACTGTCTTTATTTATAGACTAAAACTCATAGCTAAGATTACAGATATATAAAAAAAAAAACCCGATAAAGTAAATAATCTCTAGAACAGGAAAAAGTGTTATCATTGATCAGAAACGTTCTTCCCGTTTTTGGTAACTGAATACTACTACTACAAAAAAAAATAAAAAATGCAGCAGAATGTCGTTGAATTTTTATCCAAACCCTCCTGTGTTTTATTCCTTCATCTTCTTTTCGTTAATCTGATGAAATCCTCTCAGAATTATTTCCAACTCAGTGCAGGAGGGGACTAGAGCTTTTGGGAAGAACTACCTCTGCATCATGATGTCATGATGGATTACACTCAGGCAATTGGCCATGAAATCTACAGCTCTACATCTCCAGGACTTTCAGGTCAACAGCTTGACATGCAGCCTGAAGGATGGGAAGCACCGTCGTGCAATTGATCAAAGGGCACCCAAAGCACAGCTGGTTCAAGAGCTTTTCCTGGCTGAGATGAGGAACTGAATGATAGATACCTGCAATGGTAGATACCTGTAGATACCTGTAGCTCAGAAACTGGCTGGAATGACAGCCAAATCATTTTTCAGTCCCACAGAGGGCCAGCTTCGTCTACTACCCCAACTAAAGTTCAGCAGCTTTCTTAGGAAATAAAGAGCAGCCTGTGTAGTAGATCTCTGTCCTTCAAAAACCTTACTCAGCATCTTCTGCTTTAGACAACTGTCCCATTAGACCAAATCCTAAGGCTGGCCAAGATCCAGAACTTTCCTGTTTGCCAATTTTATGGGCCAGAGTTATAAGCACATGTTGTAAGATTGCAAGATCTGAGAGTCTTTCCAAATCTGTCCATTTTGCCCCCCTTTAAACTTCAGGTCACTCTATGATGCTCTGGAAAGGACTCCTATTTATGATGGTCACATTGTCCCAGGCTCATGTGGTCACCTGTTGAGACCTTCTGACAAGCAAAGTCAATGGGGAAGCCAGCTTCAGTTAACAACCATGTCACTAGCTTAACAACTGCAGGGATTCGCTGGGGCAAGAAAAGTTGTAAAATGGGGCAAATGTCACTTAGCAAATGTCTCACTTAGTAAGAAAAATTTGGTGCTCTGTTGTGGTCATAAATCAAGGACTACCTGCATTATATCTCTCGCTATTCTGTGGACACCAATGAATTCACCCCAAACCACCGTTGCAACCAGGAAACCAGTAAAGAACCAAACTGAGATTTAGTATCCTCAAATAAATCTTCATTTATTCACTGACCGATCACCCAGAGCCGAAAGCAAGCTAACCACTTAGCTGGTTAATTAATGAAGAAGTAGATAACTTCCCAGTGACAAATTCCCTTCGGTGACAGCAACAAATCTGGGGTGGGTAGGTTCTTGATATATTGAGGGGGAAGAAACCCACATAAAAAGTGCTATGTAAATCATAAAGTAGGCTTAACCTTTTTTTTTTTTTAAAGGGGAACAAAAAGACCTAACCCAGGGGCCTTCAAACTTGGCCCTTTTATGACTTGTGGACTTCAGTTCCCAGAATTCCTCAGCTAGGTGTGTCTGGCTGAGGAATTCTGGGAGTTGGAAGTCCACAAGTCATAAAAGGGCCAAGTATGAAGACCCCTGACTTAGGCATTTCTCCACCAGCAATCAGAGCCCAGATCAGCATAGATTAACTCCAAGATTAACATCAGACCAACAATCAAGAAGCAAACAATACCACAGTCAAGAAACTGCCAAAGAGCCAACAGTACACAGCCCACTTAAAGAATCTCTAAGACCGTCCTCACCAACACTGACAGGGCAAGACACCAGAATGTAAACTGAAAACAAACCCCACTCCTTACCAGCACTGATGATGTTACCTAGTTTGGGTAATGAAACGTCTGCAAGAAAACAAGCAATCTCAGAGAGCACCAAGGTCCCCTACATCTAAAAACAGAAAAAATCTGAACAAATGGAAAATCCAAACCCTGTGTATTTACCAGCATTGCACCATTCAGTTTCCCCATACACATGGAGATGCATGCCCAAGCCAGGTTTTGTACCATGAGTAAATCTCATATAGGAGAAGAATAGGCAGAGCCTGGAGTCGGAGTCAAGAGAGGAATCAGCCTGGAGTCATTACGTTGTCACAAACAACCTAAGTCCAGATGCTCTCGAATTCCCTTGAACCTTATCTAGCGCCATTTTAGTGCTGACCATTAGTTGACTAGATTCTTGTATATAGATTTGATCAAATAGATCATCTTAACCGGAAGTCAATGTGGTGGTCCTGATTCTTCGAACCGGAAATAATAATAATAATAATAATAATAATAATAATAATAATAATAATAATAATAATAATAATAATAATAATAATAATAATAATAATAATAATAATAATAATAATAATAATAATAATAATAATAATAATAATAATAATAATAACAACAACAACAACAACAACAACAACAACAACAACAACAACAACAACAACAACAATAAAGTTGGAAGGGACCTTGGAGGTCATCTAGTCCAACCTCCTGCTCATGCAGGAAACCCTATAGCATTTCAGACAAATGGCTGTCCAGTCTCTTCTTAAAAACTTCCAGTGTTGGAGCATTCACTGCTTCTGGAGGCAGGTTGTTCCACTGATTGTTCTGTCAGGAAATTTCTCCTTAGTTCTAGGTTGCTTCTCTCTTTGGTTAGTTTGCATCCGTTGCTTCTTGTCCTGCCTTCAGGTGCTTTGGAAAATAGCTTGACTCCCTCTTCTTTGTGGCAGCCCCTGAGAGATTGGAACACTGCTATCCTGTCACCCCTCGTCCTTCTCTTCATTACACTAGACCCGGGGTAGGCAACCTTGGCTCTTTTATGACTCGTGGACTTCAACTCCCAGAATTCCTGAGCCAGCATGGCTCAGCTTGGAAACTCTCCCTTTCCCCTCAGCATGGCTGGCTCAGGAATTCTGGGAGTTGAAGTCCACGAGTCATAAAAGAGCCAAGGTTGCCTACCCCTGCACTAGACATACCCAATTCCAGCAACCATTCCTTATATGTTTTAGCCTCCAGACCTCTAATCATCTTTGTTGCTCTTCTCTGCACTCTTTCTAGAGTCTCGACATCTTTTTTACATCGCGGTGACCAAAACTGGATGCAGTATTCTAAGTGTGGCCTTACCAAGGCATTGTAAAGTGGTATTAACACTTCACGTGATCTTGATTCTATCTCATTGGGGTACTTTAGACTAACCCCAAAAACTTTGTTTTTTCCACTTTTCAGTTCACTTCCCTTCTGAGCGATTTCGACCACAGAATCAAACCCCAGAAACTGAGGTTTGTTAATGGATGGCAGTGTCAAGATAACAAATGGCATTAAGCACATCCTCAGCAAAGGGACTCCGGAGAGAGATTACAAAAGCAATATAGGACAAGTTGTAAGAACACGCCGCAACCTGGGGATGGTTGAACAGACAGCCCCCCCCCCCTTTTGGATAAAAGCTGTGTCCTCACGTTCCTTTGTCTCCAAGCCATTTTCAAGAAGAGCGATGCATTTATAAAAGACATCAATCTCTTGATTCTACAAAGAATGGCTCCGACAGGGTGTTCATTCAGAGTGAAATGTACATTAAACACCTCTTCCAAACGGTCTTAACCCTGAGATACAATGAGCAACCCTGAAAATTCTCTTACTTTTTTTTTTCTCCATATAAAAAAAAAATGTCAAAGCAAAATCAGCATCTTTGACACCACCACCACAGTGAAGCAACCTTAGAAAATCATGTTGGATAAAAGTCTATGGAAGTTCTCAGTCCTCCAGGTCATGGTTGTCTCAAAGGTGCTTTTTCAGGAGGCAACTGGACTTCCTTGTTTTTCTTTGAAGACGTTTCCCTTCTCCTCCCAGAAGCTTCTTCAGCTCTGACTGGATGGTGGGGAGCTGAAGGATTTATACTCCTTGCAGACCGCTGGTCATTTGCCTCCTTTTAGAGAGTTGTTGAGGCCACCTGGAGGTTTATCTGTGTCCTCGGAGTCACCTGAGTGGTGCAAATGGGTGTGGAGCCTTTTTGGAACCGCTGAAAGGACTCTGTTGTAGACTGTCTACAACACAGGAATGGAATGGAATGGAATGGAATGGAATGGAATGGAATGGAATGGAATGGAATGGAATGGAATGGAAGAGAAGAGAAGAGAAGAGAAGAGAAGAGAAGAGAAGAGAAGAGAAGAGAAGAGAAGAGAAGAGAAGAGAAGAGAAGAGAAGAGAAGAGTTGGAAGGGACTTTGGAGGTCTTCTAAACCAACCCCCTCTCAGGCAGGAAACCCTATACGATTTCAGACAAAACTTTAAAACCTTCCAGTGTTGGAGCATTCACAACATCTGGAGGCAGGTTGTTCCATTGATTAATTGTTTTCACTGTCGGGAAATTTCTCCGTAGTTCCAGGTTGCTTCTCTTTTTTATTAGTTTTCATCTGTTGCTTCTTGTCCTGCCTTCAGGTCCTTTTGTGGCAACCCCTCAAATATTGGATCACTGCTATCATGTCCCCCCTAGTCATTCTTTTCACTAGACTAGCCAATTCCAGCAACCGTTCTTTATATGTTTTAGCCTCCAGTCCCCTGATCATCTTTGTTGCTCTTCTCCGAACTCTTTGACAGAACTGGAAGATCGTTGAAGATCAAATTTGGTTGGACTTTGGGAAACACCTTTCTTCTGCCTCTACAAATGACCACCTCTGGGGACAACAGAAGGAGAGGAGACATGGTCCTTCATCACCCCATTCCTATTCCTGCAATAAAGTTATTGTTGCAGAAAAGCATCTCTGAGTCCGATTCCAGGCCCATAGGCACTCCGCTCTTGATTTATAGGGCCAGATTTATCAGAGATATATTGCAAAACAGAATGTTATCTTTATTCTTCAAAGAACTATTGGGAAAATGAATGGCCAGGCCAGTCATTGACTAAAAGGAAGCACCATGGCTATAGTTTTACTCATAAATCACCCTGCTAAGCTGTTCCCCATGTCAGCTCAATTCACTTCCTTCAGAAGTAAAGCAACTCACCTCCAAATTCAATGGGCTTGTATCTAAATGCTGTTCTACGCAACCCAGGCCATTTCCTACTGCATAACACACGCAAGAAAGCATGTTGTTGTTAGTTGAGAAGTCGTGTCCGACCCCATGGACAACGTTCCTCCAGGCCTTCCTGTCCTCTACCATCTTCTGGAGTCCATTTAAGCTCACGCCTACTGCTTCAGTGACTCCATCCAGCCACCTCATTCTCTGTCGTCCCCTTCTTCTCTTGCCCTCCATCTTTCCCAGCATTAGGCTCTTCTCCAGTGAGTCCTTCCTTCTCATTAGGTGGCCAAAGTACTTGAGTTTCAACTTCAGGATCTGGCCTTCAAAGGAGCAGTCGGGGTTGATCTCTTCTAGGACTGACCGGTTTGATCGCCTTGCAGTCCAGGGGACTCGCAGGAGTCTTCTTCAGCACCAGAGTTCAAAGGCCTCCATTCTTTGGTGAAAAAAGCATGACTAACACCTAATTTTGAGGGAGTACATGGCAAAGGCACACACACAGAGACAAAACTCAGGGTGTCGCCATGTGTCACACACTTGCCATCACTTCCGATGTACGGATCGAAACGAAAAACCATTTTTAACTTCTAGTAGACCATGTCCAACTCCTTCATCCCATCCTTCTTGCATGTGTCTCTGTGTGTGTGTGTGTTTCAAAATGGGTAAACATCTCTCTGATTATACCGCCAGGAAATTATGAATATTTATGGCCAGAATTCATAATTGAGTGCTCTGTCTTTCCTTCTGATTAATTCAAGGACACCTCATTTATTGCTACGACGCCAAGTTGCTGGAGCAGTCAAGCCCACTTCTCCTGAACATCTAATTGAGACTCTGCATATTTTTCATCAAGCGGCCAATTTCAAAGGCTGGTTCTTCACTGGGAAGGGGCCCTGCCCCCCCTCCCCCCCCAGGCTTTCCGAAGATTGAAGAACTTGAGAATTATTTATGGGTGGGTTTCTCCCTTGAATTTTGCAAAGGAAACAACGGCCGGCTTCACAAAGCAAACAACAGCGCCACAACTAACTAAGGAGCTTAGTTTTAATTCAAATTGGGCGATACAGATTGGGCGAGACCTGGCTTAAAAACAGTAAGTGTGAGAGGGACCTTGGAGTCCTAGTGGACCATCACTTGCCTATGAGCCAGCAGTGTGCAGCAGCTGCCAAAAAGGCTACTACAATCCTGGGTTGTATAAACAGAGGCATAGAATCAAGATCACATGAGGTATTATTACCGCTTTATAAAACCCTAGTAAGACCCCACCTGGAATACTGCAGCCAATTTTGGTCACCATATCACAAAAAAGATGTTGGGAGTTTGGAAAAAGTTCAGAGAAGAGCAACTAAGATGATCAAAGGCCTGGAGGCTACAACATACGAAGAACGGCTGAGGGACTTGAGTTTGGCTAGTCTAAAGAAAAGAAGAAATAAGGCTGACATGATAGCAGTGTTCCAGTATCTGAGGGGCTGCCACAAGGCAGAAGGGGTCAGGTTGTTCACCAGAGCACCAGAGGGAAGGATGAGAAACAACGGTTGGAAACTGACCAAAGAGAGAAGCAACCTGGAATTAAGGAGAAACTTCCTGAGAGTGAGGACAATCAACCAGTGGAACAGCTTGCCTTCAGAAATTGTGGGCGCTCCATCACTGGAGGTTTTTAAGAAGAGACTGGACAATCACCTGAGATGGTATAGATGGTAAAGGTTCTCCTGCTTGAGCAGGGGGCTGGACTGGAAGACCTCCAAGGTCCCTTCCAGCTCTATTCTATTCTATTCTATTCTATTCTATTCTATTCTATTCTATTCTATTCTATTCTATTCTATTCTATTCTATTCTATTCTATTCTATTCTATTCATTCTTTCTGTTCCATTCATTCTATTCTGTTCCATTCCATTCCATTCCATTCCATTCCATTCTATTCTGTTCTGTTCTGTTCTGTTCTGTTCTGTTCTGTTCTGTTCTATTCCATCCATTCGTCTATCTATCCATCTATGCATCTATGCATCTATCTCTATCTGCCTGTCTGTCTATCTATCTGTCTGTCTATCTATTCATCTATACATATCAGTCTGTCTGTCTGTCTGTCTGTCTGTCTATTTATCTATCTACTATTAAACGTTTATGCCACCCATCTCTCCCACAAGGTGACTCTGGACAGCTTCCAAGCTTGGCTTTCCTTGACGTTGTCATGAGTCACAGGCAAAGATCTCTCCACGCTCAGGTCTTTCCCATTGCAAAATAGGCCCCAATGTCACCCCGATAGCATAAGAAATTAAGAGACCACGTTCCTTCTCAGCTTCTCTTCATAAGAATCCCTCCAACACTAAGGAAGCTATCTATGAAACAAGACCTTGAAGCACCTGGTAAGGTCTACCTAAACATCAAGGGCTTGCTACCTGATCTGCTATCCTTTGTCTCCGTCTCATAACAATAAAGGCTAAAGCCACCTACTTTTGAAAGTTCGCTGTCAAATTTTGCTGAGAGTTGCTGAGCCAGAATTTCAAGGCTTTCCACCTTCAGTACAGGAAATGTTGTATCGGGCAGGTAAACCGAACATTGGCACATTCCGCGGTCATCCACGACGCCGGTCACATTGGTAAATGGCTGGGGAAAAAAGATTTAAAAGAGGAAAGCGTCAGTAATCAGAGGCACTTCACTTTGTTGATGCTCACCCTGGGAAAAACCAGCCACGAATACTTAGAAACTTATTGAGACATAAATAAAAGCTATTCATAACAAAAAAAACAACAACAAAAAAACTTGGGGAGAATAATTAGAGCCCCTGTTACATTGCAAACTGTCCCTGATCTGAAGCCGTTCAAAGGATTAATGCTTTGCGGAATAACTCAATAAAAACCACGAAGCAAAACAGCCTTTTCCAATGAAGGATGCTTTTAAAATGATCTATTGGCCAAACCGAAAGATTATAATGGAATCTACAGTAGTTAGTTTACTAGGTTGTTTTTTGTTTTTGTTTATTTGGTTTTTTTTTAATTTTCTTAAAAAAAAAAAAAGCTGTTCCTGCGGCCTGGAGAATCTTGAGTTTTAATTGAAAACAACTTGGTATCATATATCTCAGTTGATTTACTGCATGGTGCTCTCACTTAGCCAGTCAATACCAAGCAGGCAGAGAAGAGGGGGGGGGACTTTAATCCATTATAATTGACACAGAGAGAGAGAGAGAGAGAGAGAGAGAGAGAGAGAGAGAGAGAGAGAGAGCATCTAGCTGAACTCAGCTGCCACCTGGGGGCCTAAGATCCTGATCGTTCTTCCTATAGATTTGATTTCTCTACTATTGTTTCTGCTCGGCTCAGCAGTTTTTCAGGCAGCCAAGAAAAACAGCCCTTGAAAGTTTGCATTGAAATAGCTTCATGATATCTCTGATGGCCACGGGCATCCTTGTTTGGACGCTTGTAATTCCTCATTAGCCAATTCCAGACTGTAGGAAGCAGGTAGTTAGTCCTCAAGGCAATTGGACTTTCTTGTTTTTCTTTGAAGACATTTCACATCGCATCCAAGAAGCTTCTTCAGCTCTGACTGGACGGTGGGGGATGGAAGGATTGATACTCCTTGAAGACAGCTTGTCATCTGCCTTCTTTTAGAGAGTCATTGAGGCCACTTGGAGGTTTATCTGTGTCCTCAGGGACACCTGAGTGGTGCAAATGGGTGTGGAGCCTTCTTGGGACTGCTGAAAGGACTGTGTTGTACACTGGAGGTGGATGATGTCATTTATATTTATATTCCTTGCAGACAGCTGGTCATTTGCCTTCTTTTAGAGAGTCATTGAGGCCACCTGTGTTGTCAACTGAGTAGTGCAAACAGCTCCAAGAAGGCTCAGCACCCATTTGTACTACCCAGGTGACCCTGAGGACACAGATAAACCTCCAAGTGGCCTCAATGACTCTCTAAAAGAAGGCAGATGACCAGCTGTCTGCAAGGAGTATAAATCCTTCCATTCCCCACCATCCAGTCAGAGCTGAAGAAGCTTCTGGGATGAGAAGCGAAACGTCTTCAAAGAAAAAACAAGAAAGTCCAGTTGCCTCACGAAAAAGCATCTTTGGGATAATTGTGACCTGGATGACTGAGAATCTCCACAGACTTTTGTTTTTCATTGTGTTTATAAGGGTGAACAAGTTCATGGTGAAGGAAAGAAACTAGATTTTGTTTCTTTCTTTTTAATGACCCTGTAATCCCTTTTATCAAGGTGGCGTCAGGTTGACTGAATGGAGCTGAGCGTTTACTGGCTGGATGCCCTACCTGATGCCTATGCAGAGTTCGTAGCAGACATTTTCTCTTTGCGCCCTGAGAGAGAAACATCGGCCTAGGATTGAACTCTCAACCTTCCCAGCGGGAGGCGAGTGTCTTCACCTCTAGGCCACTGCACCACTCCAAGAAAAAAAACCCTAGATATTAGGTCAGTAATTCCCAAGTATTCTGTGATTCGTAATTATATAATTAACCATATTTACTGTTGAGCTGTTTTATGTTGGGAGCAAAAAACAAATCTAGTTTACATCTCTATTCCCTGAGGCTGAACATGACTTTCAGGCTCCAGAAAGTTCTTTGAGGGTTCTCTCTCCTTCCCAAACCGGTTTCTGAAGAATTTGGTTAAAATGCAATTAAAAGGAAATGTACGTTTTACTGATTTGAAAAGTAAAACTTGAAGGTTTCCAGACACTGGAAATTCAAAACCAAAAGGAAATACTTCTGTCCTACATCTAGTTAATTTTCTACATCTAGTTAATTTTATACCTGGCTCTCTGGTCCATCATCACCTGAAAAGTAATCACGTAACTGTTTCGGAGAAGAGTTGCTACTAGAAATGTGTAAAACCCTTCAAACTCAAAATATTTGGAGCTCAAAATTCCTCCCATGATCTAAATTTCTACTGGTCACCTAAATTTTTACTCAGTCCTATACCTACCTACCCTGACCAGTCCTAGAGGAGATCAACCCTGACTGCTCCTTAGAAGGCCAGATCCTGAAGTCGAAACTCAAGTACTTTGGCCACCTAATGAGAAGGAAGGACTCACTGGAGAAGAGCCTGATGCTGGGAAAGATGGAGGGCAAGAGAAGAAGGGGACGACAGAGAAGGAGGGGGCTGGATGGAGTCACTGAAGCAGTAGGCGTGAGCTTCAATGGACTCCAGAAGACAGTAGAGGACAGGAAGGCCTGGAGGAACGTCGTCCATGGGGTCGGACACGACTTCGCAACTAACAACAACAACAAATACCTACCTACTCGAGTTCTTTTTTTCCTCCTTAAAAAGATAAGACAGAAGTGAAGAAGCTTCTTGGTTGAGAAGTGAAATGTTTTCAAAGGAAAAAAAACAAAACAAGAAAATCCAGTTGCCTTTGGAGAAAAGCAACTTTGGGACAACCATGACCTGGAGGATGGAGAATCTCCATAAACAAATCAAAATGGTCCTTGCTAAATAAATATATGTGTATTTGGGGTGCATGAGATTACAAACAGGGTTTGGCCTTGTTCATCTCCGATGGGTTTTAGAACTAACCAGCGCAAGAGTCTCTGGAGATTCTCAGTCATCCAGGTCATGGTTGTCCCAAAGGTGCTTTTTCAAGAGGCAACTGGATTTTCTTGGGGGGGGGGGTTTCTTTGAAAACATTGTACTTGTCATCCAAGAAGCTTCTTCAGTTCTCTCTCTCTCTCTTTTTTTTTTTTAAGGAAAAAAAAGAAAACTTCTTTGGGACAAGCAGTGTGAGAGTTTCTGCAAAATGTTTCTTAGTTAGTTGACTTCTGTATTAGTGATTTATAAAGGCACCTCACCTTCATGGTGGCACTATTAAGGCTTTACACGTTAGTGATATATCAACACGGTGATGGCTGGATGGTGCTATAAATCAGTGCTGTGGATGGCCGCTTAGACGTATTTAAAAATAAAATTAGACAAAGCCATTGAGGATATCAAAGGTTTAAGCCATCATCACTGAACAGGATAACAGGATAACAGAATTGAAAGGGACCTTGGAGGACCTCTAGTCCAGCCCCCTGCTCAAGCAGGAAACCCTTTACCATAGACAGACAGACAGACAGACGGACGGCTAGGGGTAGGGGTTAGGGATAGGATTAGGGATAGGGATAGGGATAGGGATAGGTAGGTAGGTATGTAGGTATGTAGGTATGTAGGTATGTAGGTATGTATGTATGTAGGTAGGTAGGTAGGTAGGTAGGTAGGTAGGTAGGTAGGTAGGTAGGTAGGTAGGTAGATAGATAGATAGATAGATTAGATAGATAGATAGATAGATAGATAGATAGATAGATAGATAGATAGATAGATAGATAGATAGATAGATAGATAGATAGATAGATAGATAGATAGATAGATAGATAGATAGATAGATAGATAGATAGATAGATAGATAGATAGATAGATAGATAGATAGATAGATAGATAGATAGATAGATAGATAGAGTAGGCAGGCAGGCACAATCCTGACAAAGTCTTGCAGGGGATATAAACTTCCTTATTTTGCCCTACCCTGACTTGTTCCATTTCATGCATTCATTTGAGTTTCATTGCAAAAACCGTAATTTTTAAAAGGAAGAGAATCTTAAAACCGTTTTACCTCTGCAGGACCATTTGGCTCTGGAAATATGGGAGGCTGATACTGCACGGTAGTTGCATACTAGAAGACAGATAGATAGATAGATAGATAGATACAAGTGTTGTTATTGATCTGTTTTTAATTGACGACCAGCACAGTGTGGAACACTGAGTATTGAATTTCTGTATTTCAAGCACAGCCAGGAGTGATGCACTATCTATCTCTGGGAAGGCTGTTTGTTTGTTTTTGCAGTTTTTTTGTACCTTCGTGTTGCTTTTTTGACTCCTGGCAAGGACCCGGTCAAATCCGTGCAATTTTCTTGGCTATGTGTTGTAGAAGTGACTTCCTTCTTCCCAGGGCTTGGACAGAGACCTGCTCAAGCTTACACAGTTGGCGTTGTGTCTAACAGCAGACTAAAACTCATCATTTCTCACTTTCTACCTCACTGCCTTTAAGCTCCACACCAAACTGGCTATCTCTGTGTACCCTGAGCATAAAAACGCTACCTTCACACAGTGATAAGCAAACATAAGGTGTTCCTGCTGACAAGGGCTGGGCTACTCAATGATCTGATGGAGAAAAAACTGCAAGCACGGGATTTTACCTTTTCTCAGAGAGCTTGCTGAAGGATTACGTGGAGAGAGAGAGAGAGAGAGAGAGAGAGAGAGAGAGAGAGAGATGCTAATGCAATGCATTTTTAATATCCTTTGGAGCAGAGCTAAGGTGATCCATCTCTCCCATTTCATATGTGATGTTTGCATTGGCACTAGGGACCGTGTTTCCCTTGAAGACAGCTCCCTGGTCTTAACTTGTCCCCATCCCAGAATTTAGATAATTATGTGCTAATCTTTCCTCTGGTGGGGAAGCCCATGCTTCTCCAGCTTATACAGCACGAAGGATGGGTCAGCTCTTTAAAGCAGCTATATCTTTGTTCAGATTCCTGAAGAAACATGAAACAAGACGTATCTTTGAGTTGAGTTCCATTCTTTGGAACCTCAGAGACCCATCCTTGCAGAGTTTGAGGCCAATGCCTTGGGAATTCAAGTTTTCTTCCATTCAAATCTCCAGAAACTAACTTAGTTTCCAAGTTGAGATGCTGGAATTCTAAGAGCAGATTCTATAATGGCACTTTCTGGTAAGGAGGAAGAAGATGTAATTAAGCAGTATGGATGTGAGATTTTCAGGAGCAACTCAAGGATGGGAAAAGCCCTTTTAGGAGCTATTTCCTACCTGATGAGGATCTCTTTCCTACCTTGCTGGGGAAAATAGGTGTAGTGACATGGCTGAGAGATTCCATAGTCCCTCAAATGCCTGGCGGGAAATTTAAAACTGCATTGCCTTAGTTGAGTCTGGTGCAAATGAACATACTATTGGGAAAATATCTTGAGATGTTCAAGAAGCTAGAAGGATGAAAGCAGACCAGAATGTCTCCATCTTCTCATCTCCATCTAAAGAAGTTCTGAAAATCAGAAGTTTGCTCTTGGTATATGAACTTCTCTGACCTCTTTGTTTACAGTTTTAGAGTATCTGATGGTGTCTCCTTTGCATCTAATAAATTTAATAAATGTAGCTCATCACTGATTTACCGAGATACCTTGGTGGATGGACTGGGTATTAAAACAGAGGAGACTATGCAAGCCAAAATTTAACCCCTCCTGCAAAGATGATTCTTAAGGAGAGAAAGAAGCTTCTCCCTTCTCCAGCTCCTCATTCCAAAATTGCATATAAATCCTTCTAGAAAAGACTCCCAAAATGTCCAATATCGTAGGCCTGCTATGTTGTTCTTTTTATCCTTCCTTTGGTTGCACCTGAATACACTGAGCAAGCATTTAGGAACTGCTATACATTTCATCTCCTGTTTTTGATGATCCCGGCTGCCATCACCATTCATAGGAAGATTCTCGTCAACTGGCTAAGAGAACCTTTGAGGCATGCCTCTATATTCACTTAAAAAACAATCAATGTGTGTAACTGAAATAAAGACACATTTTTCCACCAATGATCCCACTCTCACCTCCTCTGCATTGATTTATGGATTAAAAGCTCTCGCGGGGAGTCTGTCTCTAGGATTGTGCACAAGGCACACTGGTGGGTTTATAAAAAAAACAAGCATTAGATGGTATTATCCCCTATTCTGCAGCATATATAGTTGCAGAATAATAAGCTAGCAAATCAGAGCTCCTGGTCTTTTGTAAAATTAAGAGCCCAATACGATCTTCCTCAGCTTAAACTGGGTGTCATTCTAGGACTATAATTCACCAGCACCAGGCTACAAAAATAGGTGAATTGCAAACTTTTCTTACCACTTCCTTGGGCACAGCTGGAGTTGTATCATCGGCAATCACATTCTGCACAAGCAGCAGCAGTCCAGCAGCTGCAAGGAAATTCATCTTGTCGGTCTTGACAGATGTGAAGAAGGCCGAAAGGAGAAAGCCTGTTTATAGGGCTGGCAGGGTATTTCCCTGCCAGAAGCTGGAAGTGAGAAGGAGGAAGTTGCACAACTGCTAATCAGAGCGGTGCCAATACAGGTGGGTGACAACACTGCCAGTGAGTCATGTCCCACCACAAACTGTACAAAAACCTTTGAGTTCTTTGTTCCATGTTCCTTACTAATCAAAGCCAGTCATGGTGGTCAGAATTTCAGCAAATGTAGAAATGAGAGAGAGAGAGAGAGAGAGAGAGAGAGAGAGAGAGAGAGAGAGAGAGAGAGATAAGAGAGAGAGATGATAAAAGTAGAAGATAATTGATAAACAGAAAGAGAATAGATAGATAGATAGATAGATAGATAGATAGATAGATAGATAGATAGATAGATAGATAGATAGATAGATAGATAGATAGATAGATAGATAGATAGATAGATAGATAGATAGATAGATAGATAGATAGATAGATAGATAGATAGATAGATAGATAGATAGATAGATAGATAGATAGATAGATAGATAGATAGATAGATAGATAGATAGATAGATAGAGAGATAGAGAGCATGGAAGATAGATAGATAGATAGATAGATAGATAGATAGATAGATAGATAGATAGATAGAGATAGATAGATAGATAGATAGATAGATAGATAGATAGATAGATAGATAGATAGATAGATAGATAGATAGATAGATAGATAGATAGATAGATAGATAGATAGATAGATAGATAGATAGATAGATAGATAGATAGATGAGAGAGAGAGAGATAATTATAGATGACAGAAGAGAGAGAGAGATGGATGATAGATGATAGATAAATAGATAGATATATAGACATAGATATAGATAGAAGAAAGAAAGAGATGGATGAGAGAGAGAGAGATACAGATACAACAGACATGATATAGTTTACCATTTAGGGTCTTCCTGCTTGGGCAGGGGGGGGTGGTCCCTTCCAACTCTGTCATTCTATTCTGTTCTGTTCTTATTTATTTAGATTGGGCATTCATTCTGTAAATAAATTAAAAAGATTCTTCCCAGATTGCAATGCTGCACTTTAATATTATTATTCTCGCCCATCTCCAGAATTATAGCTAGGCCTTTGCCTATATTTCATATTATTATGGATTGTTCTATTTCAGAAGTTATGTCCATAATGTGCAAAAAATCATTATGGCAGGAAGTATGGTTTTTTCTCTCCATATTTTCTATGGAAGCATTATTTACGGTGCATCAAAACCAGATTAAATTGGTGCACACCTCTCAGAGTCAAGAGAGAGAAAAAGCGTTTGTTTGTTTTTTAAAAAAAGAGTAGTACAGGGGTCACCATTTTTTAATTAAAAAGTACAATACATCCGTCAAATTCTATGTAAAAGGGCAACTCTCAATGCATTTGCTGCAGCTTACTCTTGTGTGAAAAATCAGATTGTGGTGATAGTAATAATACTTTTGCTAATCAAATTCTAAAGTGAAAGGTGAGGCTCCGGTGTGAATTAACTAATTATGATCACGATAGTGAAACACAGACATCTTTATTAAAATTAAGCTTTAGGGACAATGAAAAAAGTTCTCATTGGGCCCCATTAATCAGCAGACAAATGAAAGGTTGCAATTCGGATTGCGCCAAGTCAAGGAAGAAAAAAGAACGACCGTTATTGGGCCACAAGAATAATATTCTCCACCTCCCCCCCATGAAAGAATATGTAATTAGCGGGGATAATCCAGATTGGTTTGTTGGTCCTTCGCCCTTCCAAATTTATATCACCATTTGGGAAATGCATATTTCTGAATCATAGTTTACGACGCACTGATCAGCATGCTAAAGGCCATTACGTGAATAACAGAATAACAGAGTTGAAAGGGAGTTTGGAGGTCTTCTAGTCCAACCCCCTGCTCAAGGAGGAGACCCTGTACCATTTCAGACAAATGGTTGTCCAATCTCTTCTTAAAAACTTCCAATGTTGGAGCATTCACAACTTCTGGAGGCAAGTCCTTGAACTGATTAATTGTTCTAACTGTCAGGAAGTTTCTCCTTAATTCAGGTTGCTTCTCTCTCTGGTCATTTTCCAACCATTGTTTCTTGTCCTGCCCTCGGGTGCTTTGGAGAATAGATGGGCCCCCTTCTTCTTTTTGTGGCAGCCCTTCAAATATTGGAAGACTGCTATCATATCATCCCAGTCCTTCTCTTTGTTAGACTGGGCATACCCAAGTCCAGCAACTGTTCTTCATATGTTTTAGCCTTCACCCCCTTAATCATTTTTGTTGCTCTTCTCTGCACTCAAACTCTGCCACAATAAGCGACAAAATGGAATTGCAAAGCCAGTGAAAGAACTGCCCTATCTCAGACCCCATTCTGTAAGGAATGGACTGCAAATGTAGGGATAGCCAGGAATACTTCCCCTTCCAGCTCATAAGGAAATTTACACAATTTTAGACCAAGGCGATTTACCTCAAGTATCTTGTATGTTCTTGGGACATTCTTGGGAGAGAGAAGGAAGCCACCATGTACACACACCAAGAAAACCACAAAACCCACCCCACCCAGCTCAGGATTTCCACACCCAGCATTCTTATCTATATTCTGCTTATTTTCAGTGTCCTTTCACAACCTTGCCTTTTGAGGTGTTGAATCTATGGCTTGCGGACAATATTCCATTCCTTAAGACCTTGAAAAACTCTCCTAAAATATTGAGTTTTGGTTTTGTGAACTTCTCACCATGTGTGCGATGTGGCCCTTGAGCTAATGGAATCGTTGCATGCACTTGAACCTTAGATGTACATGCATGTGGCTTCTGTTGAAACCACAGTCTATCTATCAGTTTCTTTACAGCAACTCAGTTATAGTAGACGTAATTCCTGAAAGTACACGTTCATGAATAATCTAAGGAAAACTCCTTGAGACAAATCTGCATTTGAATTAAACCAGTAACACACACGGTTTTGTTGTTCAGTCACTATGTTGTAATGTACCGTGAGCACAATGAAGGAGAATTTTTGTAGCTCAGAGTTGAAATGAGGGGTCCTTGGTGCTCTCTGAGCTGGCTTTGTTTTCTTGCAGACGTTTCATGACCCTAACTAGGTAACATCATCAGTGCTACTAAGGAGTGAGGACAATTATCCAGTGGAACAGCTTGCCTCCAGAAGTTGTGGGTGCTTCATCACTAGAGGTTTTCAAGAAGAGACTGGACAGCCACTTGTCTGAAGTGGTCTGAGGTCACCTGCTTGAGCAGGGGGTTGGACTAGAAGACCTCCAAGGTCCCTTCCAGCTCTATTCTGATTGGTTGTGTCCAACTGCTCATCACCTCATGGACATAGCATGCCAGCCCCCCCCCCCCCCGTCCTCCACTCTCTCCCGGAGTTTGCCCAAATTCATTGCCTTGATGGCACTACTAACCATCTCCTCCTCTGATGTCCCTTTCTCCTTTTGCTTTCCATCTCACCCAACATCAGGGTCTTTTCCAAGGACTCCTCTCTTCTCCTTTGGTGGCCAAAATATTTGAGCTTCCGCTTCACTCTCTGTCCTTCCAAAGAACAGTCAGGGTTGACTTTCTTTAGGATTGACATGTTGGATCTCCTTGCAATCCAAGAATATGAGGATCCGCACAAGATACAAGAAGCCACGTCATTAGATTATTTCCATTGGTTGACTTGTATTTCCGTGTTGCTTGCAGAATTTCCAGGTAAGATTCGGTTGGAGTCCAACCTCTAGACAAGAACGTACCATTTCTTAAATCACTTTTTAGTTATTCTTCCCAACTCATCAGTAGAAGAGAAACTCTCAGCCTGTCTACACCTGCTAAACCTGAGATGGAGACATCTAAGGCAGGGGTCCCTAACCCCCAGACCATGGCACAGGAACCTGGCCACCAAAGTGGCAGGTGAGCACACACACACGCGCGCAGCTCAACTTGCACAAGCAGCGGGCGAGCACGCTCGAGTGCGCAGCTCCATTTGTGCGAGCAACAGGAGTTGTCAGGTTTGTTGCAGTCTGGATATGAAGACCTTAACTCTACCCTACGCGAAGGCCGGCCTTGCTTCTAGCAAAACCAGTCGTTTGCAGATTTGATAGACCTTTTAAACTTTGTTAAGTCAATGTTTCTTTTGCAGTGTACTGGCGTCTTTATTTCACCTTGTGTATTTAGCAGATCTCGTCTGATATTGTACAACACGCACACTTACACCTTTGAGTTGTTTTCAGTCAAGACCAGAAGATAAAGT
Source organism: Azemiops feae (assembly GCA_023970755.1). Lineage (NCBI taxonomy): Eukaryota > Metazoa > Chordata > Lepidosauria > Squamata > Viperidae > Azemiops > Azemiops feae. The sequence continues at coordinate 78,659 of JALGBA010001068.1, forward strand.
TGAGTTCTTGTCTCCCACCAGACATGATACAGAGGGTCCTTCAATATTATTTTTCCCCACCTGATCTGAATGCAAAGTGCTTCTTTTTCTGAAGCTAATTAGGTCGTGTCCTTAGCGGATTGTTTCCTCTGAAAACAAGGAAGCGTTGTACGCTCCCGAACAAAGAGAGAGAGAAAAGTAAACTTTGATTATGGGAATATACAACCTTTCCCAATTTACAGCCTCAGAAAGGGCTGGAGACTTCCTTCTGTCTCCCCTGACATTTGTCCTTGTCCCATTTTCAGACCCTCATCTTAATTTTTTTTTATTCCAGACTTCAAAACACCAACCAGCAACGAAGTAGAATAAAAGATTGATGCCAACGAAAGAGAAACGAAATAGCGTAACCCAAAACAAGAGTAGAACAAACAAGGCAAGGAGGTAGATCCTTCTATCACCACCGCAATAAATGTTCTGGCTATTGAGACCGATAGTCCTTGAGTGACCACCACAAATGAGCCCGGAATTTATGTTGCTAAGCGAGACATTTGTTAAATGAGTTTTGCCCCATTTTACGATTTTTCTTGCCACCGTTGTTAGGGGAATCACTGCAGCTGTTCAATTAGTAACCCCGGTTGTTAAGTGAATCTGGCTTCACCCCCATTGACTTTGCTTGTCAGAAGGTCACAAAAGGGGATTACGTGAGCCCCCCGGGACGCTGCAACAGTCACAAATAGGAGTCAGCTGCCAAGTGTTTGCATTTTGATCACGTGGTCATGGGGACAGTTGTAAGTGTGAAAAACGGTCATAAGTCCCTTTTTTCAGTGCCGTTGTAACTTTGAACAGTCACTAAATGAACTGTTGTAAGTCCAGGACTGCCTGTATAACAGGGAGTCCATAATATGGTGTATTGAGACGTGGTGGCAGAGTGGTTAGAAGGCGGTACTGCAGGCTACTTCTGCTGACAGCCGGCTGCCTGCAGTTCGGCAGTTCAATTCTCATCGGCTCAAGGTTGACTCAGCCTTCCATCCTTCTGAGGTCGGTAAAATGAGGACCCAGATTGTTGGGGGTGAATATGCTGACTCTATAAACTGCTTAGAGAGGGCTGTAAAGCACTATGAAGTGGTATATAAGTCTAAGTGCTAATGCTATTGCTATAAAAACATTCCCACTGCCAAGAGTTCGATCCTGACTGGCTCCAGGTTGACTCAGACTTCCATCCTTCCGAGGTCGGTAAAATGAGGACCCAGATTGTTGGGGGGGGGAATATGCTGACTCTATAAACTGCTTAGAGAGGACTGTAAAGCACTATGAAGTGGTATATAAGTCTAAGTGCTAATGCTATTGCTATAAAAACATTCCC
>JALGBA010001068.1:85000-90000 GCA_023970755.1 Azemiops feae
TGAGCCAGGTTTCACCTAATCTATACTTGTACCTTTGACTTTTCCTGCCCAGGTGTAAAACCTTGCTTTTCTCCACATTAAAATTCATTTTGAACTAATTTATATTGAACGAATTGTTGTGTGAATCCAGGTTGTCAGTGTGATTAATTGAAGCTTTGGTGTGCTATCAGAAACATTGCAGCCAGGATTCGTTGAAGCAGCTATGTTAAGTTAAATATTGGTAAAACACACTGCGCAAATACTTTGTATAGCTGTGCAAACATATTTCATAAACATATTTTAATTATTTATTTTATTTAGGACCTAGAACCTAGAATTCTGTTCAAGCCTATGATTAGGATTTAAAATTGTGGCTTTACAGAATTATCACTAAGTTGTTTCCTCTGAAGCCATCCTTTGGACTGGAACGGATTAGAACATTTGCTAGACAACCCAATGGCCAACTCACAAGACAAAACACGCCATGTGTGTGAGAGCGGTTATAGTCAAAGGTGTCAATGTCCATTTTGCTACTAAACCCAACACACAAGGCCCAACATTTCATGGAGGGAAAGATAGTCCAAGTATACTTATAGCTTGATTGGTTTTTAAAGACGAATTATAAAGTACACTAGTTCCCTGGAAGTGTTTAACAATGAGAAAAAGGTAGTAGAAAAGAGAAGGAGAGGGCAACCTCAGGCACGTTGGTAGATTAGTAGCAAAGTAGGATTTAATTCAACTGATGGAGGCACCCCTGGAAGATCTGAAAGCAAGATTGGGGTCAAATTGTCCCAGAGAAAATCTATGTAATCCTTAGAGTTGGATATCATCAATCATCCGTCAATAAAAATAATGGTGCATAGTTTGACTTCATGTACACAGATATGTATGTGGGGGTTTTTTGGAAGCAATATGATGTGGTTTGCCCATTTTCAAGCTACTATTTTAATATTCTGTTCTAGACCACAGTTCAGATCCTGAAGTGAAACTCAAGTACTTTTGGCCACCTAATGAGAAGAAGGACTCACTGGAGAAAGACTAATGCTGGGAAAAGATTGAGGGCAATAGAAGAAGGGGACGACGACAATGAGGTGGCTGGATGGAGTCACTGAAAGCAGCAGGGTGAGCTTCAATGGACTCAGAAGATGGGTAGAGGACAGGAAGGCCTGGAGGAAACATGTCATGGGGTCGCGATGGGTCGGACACAACTTCGCAACTAACAACAACAACAAACCACAGTTAGCCCTCCCAGACAGATAAACCAACAGGAGACATGGCTAGATGAGCTAATTTTACTTATTGTAAGACTATATTGATAGAATCTTGCAAGTCTGAAGGCACAAAACTTTCCGCCATCCATGTTTAACTGCTAAAAAATGTGGGTTTTTCTAAGTTTTTTGCTCTTACTGTTAAGTCACTTGGGGCTCTTCCCTCTTTTGTCCGTTTCTTAAGGCGTCTTTTCCTCTGAGGGGCTCCTGTGGTGCTCTCTCAGCTTGAGTGGTTTTCTTGCGGACGTTGCATTAGCCAAACTAGGTAACATCATCAGTGCTAGAAGGGAGTGGGGTTTGTGGAGAGGAGGAGGAGGAGGAGGAAGAGGAGGAGGAGGAGGAGGAGGAGGAGGAGGAGGAGGAGGAGGAGGAAGGAGGAGGAGGAGACTGTGGGGTCTTGGTGCTCTCTGAGCTGTGGTTGTTCTTGCAGACTTTCATGACCCAACTAGGTAAACATCATCAGTGCTAGGAGGGATTGCGGGTTTGTGGAGAGGAGGAGGAGGAGGCAGGAGGAGGAGGAGGAGGAGGAAGAGGAGGATAGGAGAAGAGAAGGAGAAGGAGAAGGAGGAAGAAAGGAGAAGGGAAGGAAGGAGAAGAGAAGAGAAGAGAAGGAGAAGGGAGAAGACTTGGGGTCCTGGTGCTCTCTGAGCTTGGTTGTTCTTGCAGATGTTTCACCCCAATTAGGTAACATCATCAGTGCTAGAGGGAGTGGGGTTTGCAGGGAGGAGGAGGAGGAGGAGGAGGAGGAGAAGGAGAAGGAGAAGGAGAAAGAAGAAGGAGAATGAGAAGGAGAAGGAGAAGGAGAAGGAGAAGGAGAAGGAGAAGGAGAAGGAGAAGGAGAAGGAGAAGGAGAAAGAAGAGAAGGAGAAGGAGAAGACTGTGGGGTCCTTGGTGCTCTCTCAGCTTGGTTGTTTCTTGCAGATGTTTCATTACCCCAATTAGGTAACATCATCAGTGCTAGAGGGAGTGGGGTTTGCAGGGAGGAGGAGGAGGGGGCTGTGGGGTCCTTGGTGCTCTCTGAGCTTGGTGGTTTTCCTGCAGATGTTTCATTACCCAAACTACTGTAGATAACATCATACGAAAGGCACGGCTGGAGCAAGCTATTAATCTTATTGCCTCATCTATCATCTAATTTCAGAAAGAAATGCACACTTGAAAGTTTCCATATTTATGACTTCATTGGGGCTGTTTCAAATCAGGACTTTATATTCCACTCGGCTTTTCCTTTCATCGATTTAGAGGGGGGAAATGACAGCTCCTCATAATCGTGTGTGATTTGGCTGGTGATAGAAAGTGGCTTGAAAAAGAGGTCAGCACGTGATTTTTCCACTACCTAGGAAGAAGAAGAAGAAAAAAATTGAGGGCCCGTCTTCTTTAGAGCAGCCTCAACAAAACACAGTGAGATTTCTTCCAAGGTGTTAAAGAATGCTTTCACTTTTACACTGTGTCCTCTGAAAATCACAAATTGTAGGGTAGGGATGGGAAATTCAGTAGGTTACCCCTGTGTCTCATCCAGAGCTTCAACCTGGACAGCAGCGCTTTGTGTCTTGAAGCAACTGGCAAGGATCAAGGCTTAAAGTATGATGGTTATGATGATGGTTAAGGCCCCAAGCAACTTGGAATCAAGATATTGATGGAAATACCTAGATAGCTACTGATCTACTCAATCACTGATTTCATAGAGAGAGGTTCTCCGGCTTATGCTTAGAACTTCAGAATGCCTTCTTGCCAGCATTCATGGGTGAATGTTCCTTGTGGAATTTTGTTTTACATTAAGCAAGAAAAACCAAATGTACAGGTATAGTATAGGTGGTACCTTGCTCAACAGTAGTAACTGTGAGAGGGATCTTGGAGTCCTAGTGGACAATCACTTAAATATAAGCCAAAAAAGCCAACACAGCTGCCAAAAAAGCCAACACAGTTCTAGGCTGCAACACAGTTCTAGAGGGATAGAATCAAGATCACGTAAAGTGTTAGTACCGTTTTATAAGGCCTTCGTAAGGCCACATGTGGAATACTGCATCCAGTTTTGGTCACCACGATGTAAAAAAGATGTTGAGACTCTAGAAAGAGTGCAGAGAAGAGCAACAAAGATGATTAGGGGACTGGAGGCTAAAACATATAAGGAACGGTTGCAGGAATTGGGTATGGCCAGTCTAAAGAAGAGAAGGACCAGGGAGGACATGATAGCCAGTCTTCCAGTATCTCAGGGGCTGCCCCAAAAAAGAGGGAGTCAAGCTGTTCTCCAAAGAGTCTGAAGGCAGGACAAGAAGCAACGGATGGAAACTAATCAAGGAGAGAAGCAACCTAGAACTAAGGAGAAACTTCCTGACAGTTAGAACAATTAACCAGTGGAACAACCTGCCTCCAGAAGCGGTGAATGCTCCAACACTGGAAGTTTTTAAGAAGAGACTGGACAGCCATTTGTCAGAAATGGTATAGGCTTTCCTGCCTGAGCAGGGGGTTGGACTAGAAGGCCTCCAAGGCCCCTTCCAACTCTGTTATTCTATTATTCTGGAATATTTTCACCAATTATATTGTCAACTGTCTATTTTTATTTTAGACCTCTTTTCAGAGACCTTTTCCATATGAATATTTTGCTGTGTACAGTGTTATATAAGCATTTGAGATGACTTTGTAGGGGAGGGTTTATTAAAATAGAGATGAGGATGAGGATGAGGATGAGGATGAGGAGGAGGATGATATGAGGAGGAGGAGGAGGAGGAGGAGGAGGAGGAGGATTGGAGGATTCTAAAAGGCATCGCAAACATGAGGGGTGAAGACGTTCTGCAAAAACCCTAACCTGTAAATCGGCAGAATTGGAAGGAAAAAAAAATACTGTAGCAAGAAGAGGAACAAAAGAATTCTATGAATGAATTAATAGGGGGGGGGGAGACACTTTTCTGGGGACGTTAGGAAAGAACAAAAAATATGTATTACAGCAGCTCTGATGTTGTAATAACAATTGCACAATATTACATTTGTATTTTTCCCGGGCCGATGTCCTTTGGCGTTACTTTGCAAATAATGCAATTTATTAGCCCAAGAACAGCAGAAAAACCTGCGGGAGCAAATCTGAGAGAACATTATGGCTTTAATAAACAAGCTGAAAGCGAGTACAGTAAAGAACGAGCAGTAGAAGAGCAGTCTGTTTCTACAAACCTGTAGTAACCTCAAGGTCACTACAGACATTGCCCTGGCTGCCTTCCAAACCCTTTGCTGAAACAGTTTGCAAGATCTTCATTATTTCTAAGAAGGCCTCTTCCTGTCAAGTAGGCTGTCTAGTACCGCTTTATGAAGCCCTAGTAAGGCCACACCTGCAATGCTGCATCCAGTTTTGGTCACCACATTACAAAAAAAGATGTTGAGACTTTGGAAAAAGTGCAGAGAAGAGCAACTAAGATGATTAAAGGCCCGCAGACTAAAATCTATGAAGGACGGTTGCAGGATTTGGGTTTGGCTAGTCTAGAGAAAAGAAGGACTAGGGGGGACATGATAGAAGCATTCCAGGACTTGAGGGGCTGCCACAAAGAAGAGGAGGGGGTCAATTTATTCTCCAAAGCACCAGAAGGCAAGACAAGAAACAATGGATGGAAACTGACCAAAGAGAGAAGCAACCTGGAATTCAGGAGAAACTTCCTAACAGTGAGGACAATTAACCAGGGGAACAGCTTGCCACCAGAAATCATGGGTGCTCCATCACTGGAGGTTTTTAAGAAGAGACTAGACAATCACCTGTCTGAGATGGTGTAG
>JALGBA010001069.1:0-12689 GCA_023970755.1 Azemiops feae
TCTTTCATGTCTTGGGAAAGCCTGACTTTTTTGCCCTCTTTTGGATAAGGAGAGACTACGGCCTGACTTTTGACCCATTTTGCGGTTAGAGGAGAGTTAGGTCGAGGTAATGCCGCATTCTCATGACTTTGTCCCCAAAATGACCAACACAGTTTGTGATATGTTAGGAAAGCCTGACTTTTTTGCCCTCTTTGGGGTAAGGTTTATTTCCTTGTGTGGCTGCTACTCCTGCTTTGTCCACTGGAGGGCACTGCTTTCTGTCCCATAACATTAACACTTAGGCCATCATAGGCCTTTTTAACTCGGTTTAAGTGTTTTGAAGCAGGTTTCCTTCTTCTGTGCCTGTTCTGCAGACCTTGGGCCTCCCGTTGCTCTAGTATGATTAATATCAAGGCTTCTAACAATGTAATAATAATAATAAAGTCATTCTGATGACGTTGTCCCCCAAATAACCAACATAGTCTTTCATACCTTAGGAAAGCCTGACACTTTTGCCCTCTATGGGTAAGGAGAGACTACGGCCTGACTTTTGACCCACTTTGCGGTTAGGAAACAGTTAGGTCGACGTAAGGCTGCATTCTGATGACTTTGCCCCCCAAATAACAAACATAGTCTTTCATGTCTTGGGAAAGCCTGACTTTTTTGCCCTCTTTTGGATAAGGAGAGACTACGGCCTGACTTTTGACCCATTTTGCGGTTAGAGGAGAGTTAGGTCGAGGTAATGCCGCATTCTCATGACTTTGTCCCCAAAATGACCAACGCAGTGACCAGCACATGTTAGGAAAGCCTGACTTTTATGCCCTCTTTCGGGTAAGGTTTATTTCCTTGGGTGGCTGCTATTCCAAAACAACCACAGGAGCGCAGTCTTTGCGTGCCCTGTGCTATATATGGTCGCTGTAGTCCCTTTCAGGCTGCTATGCATAAAATAACCACAGTAGGGCACCCTTTTCATGCCCTGTGCTATAGATGGTCTTTGTAGTCCTGTCAGGCCGCTATGCCCAAAATAACCACAGGTAGGCTCTCTTTACATGCCCTGTGCTATAGATGGTCTTTGTAGTCCCTGTCAGGCCGCTATGGCCAAAATAACCACAGGAAGGCACCGTTTGCGAGCCCTGTGCTATAGATTGTCTTTGTAGTCCCTTTCTGGCCGCTATGGCCAAAATAACCACAGGAGGGCACTCTTTGCATGCCCTCAGGCTATGCTCTTTTGTTCCTTTACTGAATTACTTTTCCTTTGCACTGATAAATGTATGATGAATTTATCCATGTTTATTAATATGCACCACTACCAGCTAGTTCAGGGGTCTTCAAACATGGCACTTTTAAGACTTGTGGACTTCAACTCCCAGGATTCCTCAGCCCTCATGGCTGGTTGAGGAATTCTTGGAGTTGACGTCCACAGGTCTTAAAGTTGCTAAGTCTGTAGACTCCTGAGTTAGCTGGTTTGCCCTTCTGAGCTCTTCCACGTGCACACAAACACCCCCCAATCCCTTCCCTGTACCCTTAAAGACACAGAAATCAAGTGCAATGCAAGAAAATAAAGAAACAGAAACTCCGTTTTTTTTCTCTTTAACTGCCTCAGGCGTGTCACGTGTCACAATGTTGCAAATCTGTTCTGGAAGGCTCCGGCAATTGCGAAAAGCTTTAGCTTTTAATTAAGCCTCTTTACTTTCAAAGAAAACTTTGTAAAAGCCACAGACAGACTGAATTAAAGGGGGTAAAGCTAATTACATTTGTTTAAAGCGATTAAACCTTTCCTGGTGTCTTTTTTCCCCTTTACCCACCCAAACCACGTTCTTTTATACCCTCTCCTCTCTCCCCCCTCCCTTATCTTCAGTTCACCACCAGCTCCCGGCAGGAGCACCAATCAGCTGGACCCAATCAGTCTCTCCTGCCGGCATCCAGCCGCCTCCTTAGGGACTTTTTTGCCCTCTTTTGGGTAAGGAAAGACTACGGCCTGACTTTTGACCCATTTTGCGGTTAGAGGAGAGTTAGGTCGAGGTAATGCCGCATTCTCATGACTTTGTCCCCAAAATGACCAACGCAGTGACCAACACATGTTAGGAAAGCCTGACTTTTTTGCCCTCTTTGGGGTAAGGTTTATTTCCCTTGGGTGGCTGCTATTCCCAAACCACCACAGGGACGCAGTCTTTGCGTGCCCTGTGTTTATTATGGTCGCTGTAGTCCCTTTCGGCTGCTATGCATAAAATAACCACAGTAGGGCACCCTTTCATGCCCTGCGCTTTATGTCTTTGTAATCCTGTCGCCGCTATGGCCAAAATACACAGTAAAGCACCGTTTTGTCAAGACCCTGTGCTATAGATGTCTTGTAGTCACTTTCTGGTGTCGCTATGGCAAAATCCACAGGAGGGCACTCTTTGCATGCCCTCTTCTATGCTCTTTTTGTTCCTTTACTGATTACTTTTCCTTTGCAATGAAAATGTATGAAAGTTTATCCATGTTTATTATATACACCACTACCAGCTAGTTCAGGGGCCTTCAAACTTGGCACTTTTAAGACTTGTGGACTTCAACTCCCAGGATTCCTCAGCCCTCATGGCTGGTTGAGGAATTCTGGGAGTTGAAGTCCACAGGTCTTAAAGTTGCTAAGTCTGTAGACTCCTGAGTTAGCTGGTTTGCCCTTCTGAGCTCTTCCACGTGCACACAAACCCCCCCCAATCCCTTCCCTGTACCCTTAAAGACACAGAAATCAAGTGCAATGCAAGAAAATAAAGAAACAGAAACTCCGTTTTTTTTCTCTTTAACTGCCTCAGGCGTGTCACGTGTCACAATGTTGCAAATCTGTTCTGGAAGGTTCTGGCAATTGCCAAAAGCTTTAGCTTTTAATTAAGCCTGTTTACTTTCAAAGAAAACTTTGTAAAAGCCACAGACAGACTGAATTAAAGGGGTAAAACTAATTACATTTGTTTAAAGCGTTTAAACCTTTCCTGGTGTCTTTTTTCCCCTTTCCCCACCCAAACCACGTTCTTTTATACCCTCTCCTCTCTCCCCCCTCCCTTTTCTTCAGTTCACCTCCAGCTCCCGGCAGGAGCACCAATCAGCTGGACCCAATCACTCTCTCCTGCCGGCATCCAGCCGCCTCCTTAGGGACTTTTTTGCCCTCTTATGGGTAAGGAAAGACTAGGGCCTTAGGTTTGACCCATTTTGGGGTTAGAATAGAGTAAGGCTGCATTCTGATGACTTTGCCCCTAAAATAACAAAAATAGTCTTTCATATCTTGGGAAAGCCTGACTTTTCTGCCCTCTTTTGGGTAAAGAAAGACTACGGCCTGACCTTTGACCCATTTTGGGGTTAGAAAAGAGTTAGGTTTTTAACTCGGTTTAAGTGTTTTGAAGCAGGTTTCATTCTTCTATGCCTGTTGTGCATCTCTTGGGCCTCCCGTTGTTCTATTATGATTAATATCAAGGCTTCTAATCATGTAATAATAATAATAAAGTCATTCTGATGACTTTGCCCCCCAAATAACCAACATAGTCTTTCATACCTTAGGAAAGCCTGACATTTTTGCCCTCTATGGGTAAGGAGAGACTACGGCCTGACTTTTGACCCACTTTGCGGTTAGGAAACAGTTAGGTCGACGTAAGGCTGCATTCTGATGACTTTGCCCCCCAAATAACAAACATAGTCTTTCATGTCTTGGGAAAGCCTGACTTTTTTGCCCTCTTTTGGATAAGGAGAGACTACGGCCTGACTTTTGACCCATTTTGCGGTTAGAGGAGAGTTAGGTCGAGGTAATGCCGCATTCTCATGACTTTGTCCCCAAAATGACCAACACAGTTTGTGATATGTTAGGAAAGCCTGACTTTTTTGCCCTCTTTGGGGTAAGGTTTATTTCCTTGTGTGGCTGCTACTCCTGCTTTGTCCACTGGAGGGCACTGCTTTCTGTCCCATAACATTACCACTTAGGCCATCATAGGCCTTTTTAACTCGGTTTAAGTGTTTTGAAGCAGGTTTCCTTCTTCTGTGCCTGTTCTGCAGACCTTGGGCCTCCCGTTGCTCTAGTATGATTAATATCAAGGCTTCTAACAATGTAATAATAATAATAAAGTCATTCTGATGACGTTGTCCCCCAAATAACCAACATAGTCTTTCATACCTTAGGAAAGCCTGACATTTTTGCCATCTATGGGTAAGGAGAGACTACGGCCTGACTTTTGACCCACTTTGTGGTTAGGAAACAGTTAGGTCGACGTAAGGCTGCATTCTGATGACTTTGCCCCCCAAATAACAAACATAGTCTTTCATGTCTTGGGAAAGCCTGACTTTTTTGCCCTCTTTTGGATAAGGAGAGACTACGGCCTGACTTTTGACCCATTTTGCGGTTAGAGGAGAGTTAGGTCGAGGTAATGCCGCATTCTCATGACTTTGTCCCCAAAATGACCAACGCAGTGACCAGCACATGTTAGGAAAGCCTGACTTTTTTGCCCTCTTTCGGGTAAGGTTTATTTCCTTGGGTGGCTGCTATTCCAAAACAACCACAGGAGCGCAGTCTTTGCGTGCCCTGTGCTATATATGGTCGCTGTAGTCCCTTTCAGGCTGCTATGCATAAAATAACCACAGTAGGGCACCCTTTTTGCCCTGTGCTATAGCTGTCCCTTTGTGGCCTGTCGGGCGCTATGCCAATACCACGGTAGGCTCCTCTTTACATGCCTGTCCTATAGATGGCTTGTAGTCCCTGTCTGGCCGCTATGGCCAAAATCTCACAGGAAGCACCGTTTTGCACCCTGTGCTATAGAATGGTCTTTGTAGTCCCTTTCTGGCCGCTATGGCCAAAATAACCACAGGAGGGCACTCTTTGCATGCCCTCAGGCTATGCTCTATGTTCCTTTACTGAATTACTTTTCCTTTGCACTGATAAATGTATGATGAATTTATCCATGTTTATTAATATGCACCACTACCAGCTAGTTCAGGGGTCTTCAAACTTGGCACTTTTAAGACTTGTGGACTTCAACTCCCAGGATTCCTCAGCCCTCATGGCTGGTTGAGGAATTCTGGGAGTTGACGTCCACAGGTCTTAAAGTTGCTAATCTGTAGACTCCTGAGTTAGCTGTTTTGCCCTGTCTGAGCTCTTCCACTGCACACGAACAACCCCCCCAATCCCTTCCCTGTATCCCTTAAGACACAGAAATCAAGTGCATGGGCCAAGAAAATAAATGAAACAGAAACTCCGGTTTTTTTCTCTTACCTGCTCGCGTGTCACGGTACGTGTCCAAGTGTTGCAAATCTGTTCTGGAATGCTCCGGCAATTGCGAAAGCGTAGCTTTTTTTAAGCCTCTTTACTTTCAAAGAAGACTTTGTAAAAGCCACGAAGACTGAATCTAAGGGGTAAAGGCTAATTACATTTGTTAAGCGATTAAACCTTTCTGTGTTCCTTTTTTCCCCTTCCCCACCCAAACCACGTTCTTTTATACCCTCTCCTCTCTCCCCCCTCCCTTTTCTTCAGTTCACCTCTAGCTCCCTGCAGGAGCACCAATCAGCTGGAACCAATCAGTCTCTCCTGCCGGCATCCAGCCGCCTCCTTAGGGACCTTTTTGCCCTCTTTTGGGTAAGGAAAGACTAGGGCCTTAGGTTTGACCCATTTTGGGGTTAGAATAGAGTTAGGTGAACCTAAGGCTGCATTCTGACGACTTTGCCCCTAAAATAAAAAAAATAGTCTTTCATATCTTGGGAAAGCCTGACTTTTCTGCCCTCTTTTGGGTAAAGAAAGACTACGGCCTGACTTTTGACCCATTTTGGGGTTAGAAAAGAGTTAGGTCGACGTAAGGCTGCATTCTGATGACTTTGCCCCCCAAATGACCAACACAGTTTGTGATATGTTAGGAAAGCCTGACTTTTTTGCCCTCTTTGGGTAGGTTTTATTTTCACCTTTTTGGTGTGGCCTGCTAGTCCTGCTTGTCCCTGGAGGTCATGCTTTCCTGTCCCTAGCATTAAGCACTTAGGCCATCATATGCCTTTTAAGCTCGGTTTAAAAGTGTTTGAAGCAAGGTTTCCTTCTGCTGGTGCCTGTTCTGCAGCCCTTAGGGCCTCCCGTTTGCTCTAGTATGAATTATATCAGACTTCTAATATGTAATAATAATAATAAAGTCATTCTGATGACTTTGCCCCCAAAATAACCAACATAGTCTTTCATACCTTAGGAAAGCCTGACATTTTTGCCCTCTATGGGTAAGGAGAGACTATGGCCTGACTTTTGACCCACTTTGCGGTTAGGAAACAGTTAGGTTGACGTAAGGCTGCATTCTGATGACTTTGGCCCCCCAAATAACAAACATAGTCTTTCATGTCTTGGGAAAGCCTGACTTTTTTGCCCTCTTTTGGGTAAGGAGAGACTACGGCTGACTTTTGACCCATTTTGCGGTTAGAGGAGAGTTAGGTCGAGGTAATGCCGCATTCTGATGACTTTGTCCCCAAAATGACCAACGCAGTGACCAACACATTTTAGGAAAGCCTGACTTTTTTGCCCTCTTTGGGGTAAGGTTAATTTCTTTGGGTGGCTGCTATTCAAAACAACACAGGAGCGCAGTCTTTTTGCGTGCCCTGTGTTAATATGGTCGCTGTATTCCCTTTTCAGGCTGCATACATAAAATAATCACAGTAGGGCACCCTTTCATGCCCCTGATATATAGATGGTCTTTGTAGTCCCTGTCAGGCCGCTATGGCCAAAATAACCACAGGAAGGCACCGTTTGCAAGCCCTGTGCTATAGATGGTCTTTGTAGTCCCTTTCTGGCCGCTATGGCCAAAATAACCACAGGAGGGCACTCTTTGCATGCCCTCAGGCTATGCTCTTTTGTTCCTTTACTGAATTACTTTTCTTTGCACTGATAAATGTATGATGAATTTATCCATGTTTATTAATATGCACCACTACCAGCTAGTTCAGGGGTCTTCAAACCTGGCACTTTTAAGACTTGTGGACTTCAACTCCCAGGATTCCTCAGCCCTCATGGCTGGTTGAGGAATTCTGGGAGTTGAAGTCCACAGGTCTTAAAGTTGCTAAGTCTGTAGACTCCTGAGTTAGCTGGTTTGCCCTTCTGAGCTCTTCCACGTGCAAACAAACACCCCCAAATCCCTTCCCTGTACCCTTAAAGACACAGAAATCAAGTGCAATGCAAGAAAATAAAGAAACAGAAAGTCTGTTTTTTTTTCTCTTTAATAACTGCCTCGTCGTGTACACGTGTCACAATGTTTTGGAAATCTTTTTCTGGAATGGTTTCCGGCAATTGCGACGAGAAGCTTAGCTTTTAAATTTAATCCTGTTTACTTTCAAAGAAAAACTTTGTAAAGCCACAGGACAGACTGGAATTAAGGTGTAAACTATTACATTTGTTAAAGCGATTAAACCTTTCATTGGTGTTTTTTTTTTTTCCTTTCCCACCCAACCACGTTCTTTTTTAACCCCTCTCCCTCTCTCCCCTCCCTTTTCTGTTCTTCGTTTCACCTCCAGCGCCCGGCAGAGCACCAATCAGCTGACCCCAATCCAGTCTCTCCTGCCGGCATCCAGCCGCCTCCTTAGGGACTTTTTTGCCCTCTTTTGGGTAAGGAAAGACTAGGGCCTTAGGTTTGACCCATTTTGAGGTTAGAATAGAGTAAGGTGAACCTAAGGCTGCATTCTGATGACTTTGCCCCTACAATAACAAAAATAGTCTTTCATATCTTGGGAAAGCCTGACTTTTCTGCCCTCTTTTGGTAAAGAAAGACTACGGCCTGACTTTTGACCCATTTTGGGGTTAGAAAAGAGTTAGGTCGACGTAAGGCTGCATTCTGATGACTTTGCCCCCAAAATGACCAACACAGTTTGTGATATGTTAGGAAAGCCTGACTTTTTTGCCCTCTTTGGGGTAAGGGTTATTTCCTTGTGTTGCTGCTATTCCTGCCTTGTCCACTGGAGGGCACTGCTTTTCTTCCCTAGCATTAGCACTTATCCATCATAGGCCTTTTTTTAACTCGGTTTAAGTGTTTTTTGAAGCAGTTTTCCGCTTCTTCTTTGCTGTTCTGCAGCTCTTGGGCCTCCCGTTTGCTCTGATTATTATTACTAGCAAGGTCTTGCTAATAATGTAATAATAATAATAAAGTCATTCTGTGACTTTGCCCCCCAAATAACCAACATAGTCTTTCATACTTAGGAAAGCCCTGACAGTTTTTGGCCCTCTATGGTTAAGGAGAGACTACGGGCCCCCTGACTTTTGACCCCTTTGCGGTTATGGGAAAAACAGTTAGGCTTCGACGTAAGGCTGCATTCTAGGACTTTGCCCCCCCAAATAACAAACATAGCCTTTCATGTCTTGGGAAAGCCTGACTTTTTTGCCCTCTTTTGGGTAAGGAGAGACTACGGCCTGACTTTTGACCCATTTTGCGGTTAGAGGAGAGTTAGGTCGAGGTAATGCCGCATTCTGATTACTTTGTCCCCAAAATGACCAACGCAGTGACCAACACATTTTAGGAAAGCCTGACTTTTTTGCCCTCTTTGGGGTAAGGTTTATTTCCTTGGGTGGCTGCTATTCCAAAACAACCACAGGAGCGCAGTCTTTGCACGCCCTGTGTTATATATGGTCGCTGTAGTCCCTTTCAGGCTGCTATACATAAAATAACCACAGTAGGGCACCCTTTTCATGCCCTATGCTATAGATGGTCTTTGTAGTCCCTGTCAGGCCGCTATGGCCAAAATAACCACAGGAAGGCACCGTTTGCAAGCCCTGTGCTATAGATGGTCTTTGTAGTCCCTTTATGGCCGCTATGGCCCAAATAACCACAGGAGGGCATCTTTGCATGCCCTCGAGGCTATGCTTTTTGTTCCTTTACGGATTACTTTTCCTTTTGCACTAATAAATTTGTGATGAATTTATCCAGTTTAGTTAATATGACCACTACTCAGCTAGTTCAGGATGGTCTTCAAACACCTGGCACTTTTAAGACTTGTGGACTTCACTCCCGGATTCCTCAGCCGCTCATGGCTGGTTGAGGAATTCTGGGAGTTGAAGTCCACAGGTCTTAAAGTTGCTAAGTCTGTAGACTCCTGAGTTAGCTTGTTTGCCCTTCTGAGCTCTTCCACGTGCACACAAACACCCCCCAATCCCTTCCCTGTACCCTTAAAGACACAGAAATCAAGTGAATTGCAAGAAAATAAAGAAACAGAAACTCCGTTTTTTTTCTCTTTAACTGCCTCAGGCGTGTCACGTGTCACAATGTTGCAAATCTGTTCTGGAAGGTTCTGGAAGGTTCCGGCAATTGCGAAAAGCTTTAGCTTTTAATTAAGCCTCTTTACTTTCAAAGGAAACTTTGTAAAAGCCACAGACAGACTGAATTAAAGGGGGTAAAACTAATTACATTTGTTTAAAGCGATTAAACCTTTCCTGGTGTCTTTTTTTCCCTTTCCCCACCCAAACCACTTTCTTTTTTACCCTCTCCTCTCTCCCCCTCCCTTTTCTTCAGTTCACCTCCAGCTCCCCGCAGGAGCACCAATCAGCTGGACCCAATCAGTCTCTCCTGCCGGCATCCAGCCGCCTCCTTAGGGACTTTTTTGCCCTCTTTTGGGTAAGGAAGGAATAGGGCCTTAGGTTTGACCCATTTTGGGGTTAGAATAGAGTAAGGTGAACCTAAGGCTGCATTCTGATGACTTTACCCCTAAAATAACAAAAATAGTCTTTCATATCTTGGGAAAGCCTGACTTTTCTGCCCTCTTTTGGGTAAAGACAGACTACGGCCTGACTTTTGAGCCATTTTGGGGTTAGAAAAGAGTTAGGTCGACGTAAGGCTGCATTCTGATGACTTTGCCCCCAAAATGACCAACACAGTTTGTGATATGTTAGGAAAGCCTGACTGTTTTGCCCTCTTTGGGGTAAGGTTTATTTCCTTGTGTGGCTGCTATTCCTGCCTTGTCCACTAGAGGGCACTGCTTTCTGTCCCATAGCATTAGCACTTAGGCCATCATAGGCCTTTTTAACTCGGTTTAAGTATTTTGAAGCAGGTTTCCTTCTTCTGTGCCTGTTCTGCAGCCCTTGGGCCTCCCGTTGCTCTATTATGATTAATATCAAGGCTTCTAATAATGTAATAATAATAATAAAGTCATTCTGATGACTTTGCCCCCCCAGAATATACCACATAGTCTTTCAACCTTCGAACGCCTGACAGTTTTTGGCCCTCTATGGGTAAGGAGAGACTACGGCCTGACTTTTGACCCACTTTGCGGTTAGGAAACAGTTAGGTCGACGTAAGGCTGCATTCTGATGACTTTGCCCCCCCAAATAACAAACATAGTCTTTCATGTCTTGGGAAAGCCTGACATTTTTGCCCTCTTTTGGGTTAGGAGAGACTACGGCCTGACTTTTGACCCATTTTGCGGTTAGAGGAGAGTTAGGTCGAGTTTAAGTTAGCCGCATTCTGATGACTTTGTCCCCAAAATGACCAACGCAGTGACCAACACATTTTAGGAAAGCCTGACTTTTTTGCCCTCTTTGGGGTAAGGTTTATTTCCTTGGGTGGCTGCTATTCCAAAACAACCACAGGAGCACAGTCTTTGCGTGCCCTGTGTTATATATGGTCGCTGTAGTCCCTTTCAGGCTGCTATACATAAAATAACCACAGTAGGGCACCCTTTTTATGCCCTGTGCTATAGATGGTCTTTGTAGTCCCTGTCAGGCCGCTATGGCCAAAATAACCACAGGAAGGCACCGTTTGCAAGCCCTGTGCTATAGATGGTCTTTGTAGTCCCTTTCTGGCCGCTATGGCCAAAATAACCACAGAAGGGCACTCTTTGCATGCCCTCAGGCTATGCTCTTTTGTTCCTTTACTGAATTACTTTTCCTTTGCACTGATAAATGTATGATGAATTTATCCATGTTTATTAATATGCACCACTACCAGCTAGTTCAGGGGTCTTCAAACCTGGCACTTTTAAGACTTGTGGACTTCAACTCCCAGGATTCCTCAGCCCTCATGGCTGGTTGAGGAATTCTGGGAGTTGAAGTCCACAGGTCTTAAAGTTGCTAAGTCTGTCGACTCCTGAGTTAGCTGGTTTGCCCTTCTAACTCTTCCACTGGCACACAAACACCCCCCAATCCCCGAAAAAAAGCAAAAAAAAACAGTACTTTCTTTCAGCTTCGCCTTTCTCCCCTCTTTCTCACCACTCGGTTCTTCATTTCCATTCACCCCACCTGCTGTAGCCCTTAAAGACACAGAACATACAAGTGCAATGCAAGAAAATAAAGAAATCAGAAGTCTGTGTTTTTTTTCTCTTTAACTGCCTCAGGCTTGTCACTGTGTCACAATGGTTGGGAAATCTGTTCTGAAGGTTCCGTCAATTGCGACAAGCTTTTAGGCTTTTAATTAAGCCTGTTTACTTTCAAAGAAAACTTTGTAAAGCCACAGACAGACTGAATTACTGGGTTAAAACTATTACATTTGTTTAAATGCGATTAAACCTTTCCTGGTGTCTTTTTTCCCCTTTCCCCACCCAACCAGTTCTTTTTTACCTCTCCCCTCTCCCCCTCCCTTTTCTTCAGTTCACCTCCAGCTCCCGGCAGGAGCACCAATCAGCTGGACCCAATCAGTCTCTCCTGCCGGCATCCAGCCGCCTCCTTAGGGACTTTTTTGCCCTCTTTTGGGTAAGGAAAGAATAGGGACTTAGGTTTGACCCATTTTGGGGTTAGAATAGAGTAATGTGAACCTAAGGCGGCATTCTGATGACTTTACCCCTAAAATAACAAAAATAGTCTTTCATATCTTGGGAAAGCCTGACTTTTCTGCCCTCTTTTGGGTAAAGAAAGACTACGGCCTGACTTTTGACCCATTTTGCGGTTAGAAAAGAGTTAGGTCGAGGTAATGCTGCATTCTGATGACTTTTGCCCCCAAAAATGACCACACAGTTTGTGATTGGTTCGGAAAGCTGACTGTTTTGCCCTCTTTGGGGTAAGGTTTATTTCCTTGTGTGGCTGCTATTCCTGCCTTGTCCACTGGAGGGCACTGCTTTCTGTCCCATAGCATTAGAACTTAGGCCATCATAGGCCTTTTTAACTCGGTTTAAGTGTTTTGAAGCAGGTTTCCTTCTTCTGTGCCTGTTCTGCAGCCCTTGGGCCTCCCGTTGCTCTACTATGATTAATATCAAGGCTTCTAATAATGTAATAATAATAATAAAGTCATTCTGATGACTTTGCCCCCCAAATAACCAACATAGTCTTTCATACCTTAGGAAAGCCTGACATTTTTGCCCTCTAGGGGTAAGGAGAGACAACGGCCTGACTTTTGACCCACTTTGCGGTTAGGAAACAGTTAGGTCGACGTAAGGCTGCATTCTGATGACTTTGCCCCCCCAAATAACAAACATAGTCTTTCATGTCTTGGGAAAGCCTGACTTTTTTGCCCTCTTTTGGGTAAGGACAGACTACGGCCTGACTTTTGACCCATTTTGCAGTTAGAGGAGAGTTAGGTCGAGGTTTAGCCGCATTCTGATGACTTTGTCCCAAAATGACCAACGCAGTGACCAACACATGTTAGGAAAGCCTGACGTTTTTGCCCTCTTTGGGGTAAGGTTTATTTCCTTGGGTGGCTGCTATTCCAAAACAACCACAGGAGCGCAGTCTTTGCGTGCCCTGTGTTATATATGGTCGCTGTAGTCCCTTTCAGGCTGCTATACATAAAATAATCACAGTAGGGCACCCTTTTCATGCC
>JALGBA010001070.1:0-47662 GCA_023970755.1 Azemiops feae
GGCTTAACTCGAGTCCAGTGAATCCAAGACTTGGATTCTAACACCTTTACTGCAAGTGGAGAACACATGACCACAGTATATGGGCCTTTCCATTTAGGTTTCAAGTTTTCCCCTTTCCAGTGTTTTACCCATACTTTGTCTCCCACTTGAATATTATGACTGGGGGTACTCAAAAATGGTGGACTGAGGGATATCTTGCATTTGCTTGTTTAACTCTCCCACCATTTGACTCACCCATGTAGTTCCTAATTGACTTAAGTCCCCTATATGATTTTTCAAGTTATTACTTATGATAGGGGGTCTTCCAAACATCATTTCAAAAGGGGATAGCCTAATTCCTTTTCGAGGGGTGCACCGCACAGACCAAAGTGCTAGTGGCAATGCATCCACCCACTTAAGGTGAGTTTCAAGGCACACCTTTGTCACCTTTTCCTTTATAGTCCGGTTCATTCTCTCTGCCCTTCCCCCAGATTGAGGATGAAAAGAACAATGAAACCTCCAGTGCGTCCCTAAGGATTTAGCCAGCGTCTGGTTTACTTGATGTACAAACTCAGGTCCATTATCTGATGATATGAATGAGGGTACTCCATATCTGGGAATAATCTCCTTGAGCAAGATTCTGGCCACTTCTCGTGCCTGCTTGGTCTTGGTGGGGAAACATTCAGGCCACCCTGAATAATTGCACACTAGGACTAACATTGCTTTATATAGTCCACATTTTGGCATTTCTGTAAAATCAACAACCAATGAATCCATAGGGTAATATCCCTTAGGCTGACTTCCTGGTGGAAGAATAGGTCCTTGTCTTGGATTAACCTGGGCACAAATGTTACATCTCTCAATTGCATGGGCACATAGCGAGTGAAGACGATTAATATACACAATACGGTGGAGGGCTTCAGCTAATGCACTCTTTCCCATGTGAGTAGTTGAATGAGTTTCCTTTACCACTGGCCAGGCTAAATTTTCAGGTACAAAAATCATTCCGTCTGGGAGTACATACCACTCTCCCTGCCTGTATCCTTGCAAATCTACACTTGCCTGTAAGTCTTCTGCTTTAGTATATCTAGGACTCAGTCCTCGTGGCATTTCCAATGCTACATAAGCTGTCATGTCAGGGTAAGCTTGGCTGTCTCGGGTTGCTGATAACCTTGCTTCTCTATCAGCTGCTCTATTTCCTTGAGCTACTTCATCTTGTCCCTTTTGATGTCCTTTACAGTGCATGACAGCTACCCAATTTGGTCCCAAGACTGCTGTTATAAGTCTTTCAATCAGAAGAGGATGTTTAATTTCTTTTCCTGCAGCTGTTAAGAGTCCTCTCTCTCTATAGACTGCAGCATGTACATGTAATGTGAGGAATGCATATTTAGAATCAGTCCAAATGTTTATACTTTCATCTCTTGCTCTTTCCAGTGCTCGTATGAGAGCCCACAGTTCTGCTGCTTGAGCACTTGTGCCTTTTGGGAGTGGCCCACTTTCTATGCCTTTATCAAGTGAGACAACTGCATAGCCCGCATATCGTTCTCCTGTTGAGATGAAACTTGACCCATCAGTAAACCAATTATAGTCCACTGTTTTCAGTGGCACATCAGTTAAATCAGGCCTGCATGAGAATTGACTTTCTACTCCATCAAGTTGTTTTGACAAGTACGCTATGGGTTGTTGCCAACTTCCCTTTTCTTGAGTCAGGACTCCAAGAGCCATATTATTTTTTTGAGTCCACATACAAATTGAAAGGTTTCTCGAGGTTAGGAAGTCCCATAACAGGAGCTTGAGATAATGCCAATTTTAAAGCCTCAAAAGCCTGTTTTTGTTCACGCGTCCCAATAAAGGGCTCTCTTTCTCCCCCCTTTGTGGACTCATACAGTGGTTTGGCTAGCAGGGCAAAATTCGGTATCCATATTCTACAATATCCTGCTGCTCCTAAAAAACCCCGTAATTCTCTCCTATTAGTTGGCTCTGCAATTCAGCACACAGCTTCCTTTCTCTCATGTCCTATTGCTCTTTGGCCTTGACTTATACTATAACCTAAGTATTTAACCTGGGGTTTCACTAATTGGGCTTTCTTCCTTGAGGAACGGTATCCTTTGTCCATCAACAGATGAAGTACTTGGTTGGTGTTGTCCCAACAAGTTTCCTTTGTCTGTCCAGTTATTAAAACATCATCAACATATTGGAATAGTACATCTCCTTCCTCGCCTGGCTGGAAGTCTTCTAAGTCTGAGGCCAAGGCGTTGCCAAAAAGAGTAGGTGAATTTTTAAATCCCTGAGGAAGTCTGGTCCAAGCATATTGTTTTCTCTGGTCTGTTACTGGGTCTTCCCACTCAAAAGCAAACAGCTTCTGACTGTCCTTATGTATTGGGATCATAAAGAAAGCGTCTTTCAAATCTACCACAGAGAACCAGACAGCTGATGCTGGAATCAAGCTCAGGAGGGTATATGGGTTAGGCACTACAGCATGTACAGTAATTGTAGCATTATTGACAATACGCAAATCTTGGACTGGTCGAAATGAGCCATCAGGCTTTGGGATGGGTAAGATTGAGGTGTTCCAAGGAGATTGAATAGTTGTTAAAATGCCTGCCTTTAAGTATTTGGTAATATGATCTTGAATTACTTCTGTAATGGGGCGAGGATAATTTCTCTGCTGGAGATGAATAGGCACTGCCAGAGGCTTCACTTGAATGACTAGTGGTGTATGGTGACCTGCATGTCCTGGCGGATTATCTTCTGCCCATAACTGGTGCACATCAAACTCCTGCCAAGTATCGAGGACTTGAACCTCTTGGGCCACCCATAACTGGTGCACATCAAACTCCTGCCAAGTATCGAGGACTTGAACCTCTTGGGCCACCATTATTCGCCACATCTCATCTGGAGGATGCTTCATTACTAGTGCCATTTCGTCTTTTTCAAATGACAAAGTTGCCCCCATTTTACATAACATGTCTCGACCCAATAAGGGAATGGGACACTCAGGCATATATAGGAATTGGTGTTCAATGTCCCTTCCTTTTAGGGAACATCTCAGGGGCTTTAGAAAAGGGTGACAATTTACTGAACCATCAACTCCCTGTACATTTATGACATCAGCAGAGAAGGGAGCCAATAACTTAGTAACTACAGATCTAGATGCCCCCGTATCTACTAAAAAGGTTATATTATTGCCCCCTATCTTCATTCGGACCAAGGGTTCGGGGGGGGCTTGACTTAAACCCGGTCCCCTTCAGTCCTCAGGCCATTGTTCAACTGCGGCCAAACCTATGGCCTCTACTTGTTCTTGAAATTGGCCTCGACCTCTTCCTTGGAATCCATATGGACGAAACATTTTTCCTCTTCTTGAGTTAAATGTCCACGTCCCTGTTCTATTCTTCCAAGTTCAAACCTTTTAGGACATTCATGTTGCCAATGTCCCTCTTCTTTACACAAAACACACTGATTCCTTCCTAGGGTTCTGGAATTGCCTGACAATGCAGCTGCCAGCAATTCAGCCTTACATTGCATTTTACCTTCTTTCTTCTTCTCTTCCACCTTCTCTCTATTCACATAAACTTTACGTGCAATTTCCATCAATTGACTCATAATCATGCCCAATGCCCCTTCTTGTTTCTGAAGTTTCTTTTTAACATCAGGGGCACTTTCCTTTGAATTCCTTGCACTCCTGCCCCCTGAACTTGAATATTGCCATCATCAACATTTGCCGGTTGAATTGGGACCGGTAGTTGCATGCCTTGGGCCATAGGACGATGCACAGGGGCGTATGGAGGAGGATTATCTTCTTCATAGGGTTCAGTCTTTAAGACAGATTTGGCTTCAGTCTGATTCTTCGTGACCTGAGATCTGGGATTTCTATTCATTCTGGCCACGCAGACCCGCATGAGTTCCACTCTGCATTTGCGAAGCCATTCAGGATTCTGTTTTACTACTATTTGCCACTGGTCAATATATTGGTATTGATCTGGGTGACCATGATCTGGGTCAGTAACAATTTGGTGGACTTTTGAGATGATGTCTATATTAAAACTACCTTCAGCCTTCCATCCTACATTTTACGTTGGCCATTCATTTTCACAGAATTTCTTTAAGTCTCCTGGATTGGCCTTGGGGTCTCCATAATCTCCACTAAAACCTTTCTTAAAATTCCTCAACATACACTGAAGAGGTGTCCAAGGGACACTTCCTCCACCACCCATTTTCTAAAACACTGCCACTGACCTGTGATGCCGGACGTTCCAACGGTCACCAACAGGAACTGCAATGGCTTAACCACCCACACAACAACTCTTGGGTCTCTTTAGGATGCGCCAATCCCGGACCCAGGGGGGTGATCAGGCCCCCTCTTCTACTCTCAAAACAAGTGGGTCTACAATTCCACAATACTTGCCTGCAAGCGTCTTCTTTTCCAACCAGCTTTGTTTCGTGACTTGTTTTGATTCCGTTCAGGTTCTTGGATCGGTCGGTTGTCCACCGAATACCCATGCGGTGCCGTCCGCCTCCTTCTGGAGAAATCATCCGTGCCGGCTGAAGGTTTAGCGTGACGGCCCCGCTTGGGTACCGGTCGGTCCGTGCCGTCCTCAGCGAAATATCGCTCCAAGTCCCATCTTGGGTCGCCAGAAAAATGTTGCAGAAAACCACAGGACTCAGACCACGGAATCAAAAGAAGTTGGTTTATTTGCGCAAAGGTTCAGAGCAAAAATCATAACAACCTCTGAACCCCTTCTCATGGAATTACAAGTACATATATACTCTTCAGAGACAGCAAAACACGGAAATGTCGCTTGTTAGCATTGATTGGTTACTTGGATGACAGCCCCCTGTTGCTATGCTAAAGCAGCTAAATATCTTGTCCCCCTCTCATGGATCTAGGTTACAGGTATCTTGCCAAAGCATTTCCTGCAGTTCGTTTGTGGTTAGCTACCAGCAAGAGCGAAACATAGAAACGAGACATATGTGGTTACTTGCAACAGAGCCTCAAGCTTGACACTCATATGTGACCGACAGATGAACTTGTGGTTTGACATTTTTCACTTCCCTTTTGCTTCTTCTAGCTAATACACGCATTTAAGACTCATGTCCTGTTTTATGTCCTGTCTTGTTTTATGTCCTGCCTTAATTTTGCAGTCATAATTCACATTTTCCAATTAGCTTGAAGGGCAAAGATTCACTTCCATTCCTTATCCCGCGCTTTCTCCTCCCCTCCCACCATCATCCAAATTAACTCTAAAAATACCAGACAGTTCTGCATATCTTGTCAAAGCAATAATATCCAATATTAGCAGCATTGACAATAATTGTAAATGGAGATTTTACAGAAAACCTTAACATTAAAAAAGGCACAAGACAGGGATGCCCACTATCTCCATTACTATTTATACTAACACTGGAAGTATTGAATAGAAACATCAGACAAGATATAGAAATTAAAGGACTGGAGATAAAAGATGAAAAATATAAACTACAAACTTTTGCAGATGACTTGGTTTTTATATTGGAAACAAGCACTAAACTTATGGAGAAAATAGAAAAATTTGGAGAAGTGGCAGGGTTGAAAATAAACAGAGAAAAGACTAAAGTGCTAACAAAGAATCTAACAGAAAAACAAAAAAATCATCTAATAAAAAAACAAATCTTCAAATAGTTAAAAAAGTCAAATATTTGGGAATTTATCTAACAGCAAGATGTGTAACAATAAAAGAAGATAACTATGTAAGACTGCTAAAACAAATAAAATTGGATCTGGAAAAGTGGAAAAACCTACAAATTTCAATGCTGGGGAGAATAGCAACAGTGAAAATGAATATCTTACCAAAAATACTCTTTTTATTTCAAATTCCTGTAAGGCTGGGAAAAGCCTTTTTTGATGAACTGAATACAACAATACTGAAATTTATCTGGCAAGGAAAAAAAGCTAGAATTAGACTGAAAATGCTACAAGAAGCGAAAGAAAGTGGAGGATTTGGACTGCCGGACTGGATGTTATACTACCAAGCAACTATTTTAACATGGCTTAAAGAATGGATAATGCTTAGAGACAAAAGACTATTATAACTAGAGGGGCATGACTTACAAATTGGTTGGCATGCCTTTCTGTGGTATGGGAAGAATAAAACACATAGATACTTTCAAAACCACTTTATAAGAAATGCACTTCTTTCAGAATGGGAAAAAATAAAAGCAAAAAATTTATATTAAGATACCTGGATGGCTTTCAACAATGGAAGCTTTCGCTTATCCGAATTTAATTAATTACAACAAAGTTGTGACTTATAAAGATATTTTGGACAATGAAGGAAAATTGAAAGACAGACAAGACCTACAAGAACAAGGTATTGATCTACCATGGTGGTCATATCTGCAAATTCAAACGAGATATGAAAAAGATGTTAAAACAATGGGATTCTATAAGGAACAGACAGAATTTGATCAGATACTGTTAAAAACAGATGAAAAGCTGATTAAGAAACTCTATAAATTTCTGTTAAACTTAAAGATGGAGGAAGAACAAGTTAAAGAAACGATGATAATATGGGCAAAGAACTTTGGATATAATATAGAATTAGAAGACTGGCAAAAGTTATGGGAAAGAAATGTAAAATTAACTAAAGCAGTGACATATAAAGAAAACTTATATAAAATGTTTTACAGATGGCATATGACACCAGTGAGATTAGCAAAAATGTTTAAAAATACTTCAAACAAGTGTTGGAAATGCAAACAAAGACCAGGTACTTATTATCATATCTGGTGGACATGCCCAAAAGCAAAAAGATTTTGGGTAAAAATAAATTTATGGTTGGAGAAAATGACTAAAAAACAAACAGACTTTAAACCAGAATTATTTTTGTTAAGAAGGGACTTTTATCATTTATGGTGGACATGTGATAAGGCAAAGAAATATTGGAGTAGGATTCATATATTAATGGAGAAAATTCTTAAAGTGAACATAAAGATTAAACCAGAAACTTTCCTTCTGGGCCTAATGGAAAGAGAACTGGGGGAAAAATTTGGAACTCTGATTTTATATATGGTGATGGCAGCAAGATTGCTCTATGCACAAAAGTGGAAGGATGCCTCGACTCCTACCATGGACGAATGTACTTTTGTTTCTACTTGGAAACCACTTCTGGACTTTGTGCTTGAGGTGGAAAAAAATGATATCATGATTTTGGGTTTTACCGATTAGACTGATTTGCCGATACAGAATTGGCTAGTGCATACTACTATAGAAATGTAAAAAGTTGAGATTTTATTTTAATGTCTGATTTTACTGCAACAGAGAGAGTCGGAAGTCAATGCCTTTTGTTTCTCCCCCCTTTCTTCACACCTTTGTTTTCCCTTTTTCTACTGTTGTCTCCTACTATTTGCTTTTGTATTTTCACATTTTATGTTATAAATGAATAAAACTAATTAAAAAGAGAGAGAGAAGAAAAGACAACATCTGGTTGATTTCAATTTGGAGGGATTATTTCTGTGTTTTGCAGGCAACCTGTTGTATTTGATAGATAATGGTGTGTCTACTAACCAAGAAATTTTTACTAGAGTCAAGGAGCTCCATAATTTCTACAGGGCGCAGAAATGGTTTTTCACAGATACACTTATTTGAAGAGTACTTGGGTATAATGATAAAGATTCTGTTTTATCATGAAGGGGGGTGGAGGAAGAAAAGCTGGTGTTTATGTTGCTACACAACAATCAATACTATGGGGTAAAAAACATCAAAGGGTTCATGGGTGTACATTACTTCTGTGAGTTGTGCCACACACTGTATCACCACAAATTTATACATGATTGTCAATACTTTTGTTGGGCATGTTTGGCGTCAGAGTGTCATGAGGTGGATGGGGAGAAAGCAAGATGCTTTAAGTGCAAATTGCTTTGCCGGTCTAAGGCATGTCTTGAAAGACACATACAGCTGGCAGAGGAAGGAAAATTGATTGTGAGGATAATGTATTTTGTGCCAGGTGTGGCGTTTATGTCGCAGCACTGCACATACTGTAGAATGTATGAAGTTGAAGCATGGATGGTGTGATGAGAAAGTAGAGAGCCTGAATGGACATTTATGTTTTCTGAAAAGGCTTTTTAAACCAAATTTAGGGAAAAGATACATCATGTATGATTTTGAATGCTGTCAATAAACAGGGACACACATACCGAACTATGTCTATGCCATGGACATGCCGGATGATGGAGATGTTAGGAAGTGGGAATGGTATGGTAATAATTGTCTGGAGGAATTTGTGAAAACATTTGTACAACCTAAGTTTAAAGGATGTACATTTATAGCTCACAATGCCAAGAGCTACAATGGATACCTAATCCTCAGACAGCTGATCCGTGAAAAGGTGAAGGTTCAGCTCTTAACTCAGGGTGGTAAACTGTTATGCATAACCCTACCAGCATTTCACATACGATTTATCGATAGCCTTTCCTTTTTGCCCATGAAATTAAGTAAACTACCCAAAGCTATGGGTTTTCAGGGGTCCAAGGGATATTTTCCTCATTTATTCAACGCAGCAGAGAATCAAGATTATGATGGACCACTACCAGATGCCAAGTATTATAGTCCTGAAACCATGATGCCCGGTGTGAGAGAAGAATTTGAGAAATGGTATGCTGCTAATAAAGGTACAGTGTTTAAACTCAAAAAAAGACCTTGCTTACTACTGCAAACAAGATGTTAAGATATTGAGAGAAGCCTGTAATCGGTTTAGGGAACAAGTGGTGCAAATGACGGAATGGGAGTTTTTCAGCAGGAAGGGTGGAGATATTATTGAAGAGAGTGAGATTCAATGCATTGACCCCTTCCAGTATCTTACATTAGCATCTATTTGCATGGCTTAGTACCGTTTCATGTTTTTAAAGAAGGACACCATCGCGCTAGCTCCTTTGGACAATTACCAGAAGACCCAAGAAAAGTTATTCTGCTTGCGCTATACAGTGGCTGATGTATATAGCACATACCAAGTAGCTCAGTATTCAGTATGCTCTGCAAGGAGGTGAAAAGCAAGTAGGTGTTTACTTTTTGGATGGATTTGCTATCATAAACGGTATCCCCACAGCCTTTGAATTTAACGGTTGTTTTTTTCATGGTTGTTCTATATGCTACAATGCCCATGACTTCAACAGCTTGCTTGATTCAACCTATGGGGTACTGCAGTTCTTTCACTAGGATGAAAGAAGAATACCTCAAGAGTTTAGGCTATGTAGTGCGCAGCATCTGGGAACATGAATGGAATGACATGTTGAAGAATGATGTGGCTTTAAAAGAGTTTATAACAGAGAGTAATCTCCCAACACCTTTGAACCCACGAGATGCTTTTTTGGTGGTAGAACAAATGCTACATGTCTGTACTATAAACCAAAATAAAGTGAACAAATCTTATATTATGATTTCACCAGTTTATACCTCTTTGTGAACAAGAACAAAGTGTATCCGATTGGCCATCCAGAAATCATCTATCAAAACTTTGGTGATATAAAGCAGTATTTTGACCTTGCTAAAGTTAAAGTGTACCCACCGAGGGGCCTCTACTTTCCAGTCCTGCCACATAAATCAGGGGGGAAATTAATGTTTAGTCTATGTGCAACCTGCACAGAAAAGCAGCAAGTTACTGTTTGTCTTTGCAAAGATGAAGAAAGAGTCCTAACTGGAACATGGTGCACTGTAGATGTAATGTATTGATGTGAATTACTTGGAACTGTTGAAAAAACGGTCATAAGACTGTGTCTGTTAGGTGCCAGACTTTCTGTCTACATGCTCATTAACTCCTGTTTAAAGCAGGAAAGATACTTGAATCCTATTGGCTGCCGCCTCTTGCTGAGTGTATAAATAGAGGTGGAGCAGCAGTTAACCAGGCTTCTGTTTTAAGCTTAAATAGTTTGTTGTTTCACCTGCTGCCTCGTCAATGCCTCACCGAACTCCAAACACAACAGTGGCGACAAAGGTGGGATGTGCTGCCAATGCTCGAAGAGCTGAGTCACTAAGGGGGTAAAGCCAAGCGACGACGCCTTGGTGGACCACGCCCCCCCCCCATTCCTGCCAGTACAAAAACGCTGGAGGAAGAGCGCTCCTAAGGAACCGTCCCTGGGAGATTAAAGAAGCCTTGGCAGCACAAGGCATTGCGAGGCCGAAAACGACTCACCATGGCCAAGCTCGGGACACTCTCGGAGTTCAATGTCGCACATCCAGAGAGGTGGAGCTCCTACGTCACAAGAGTCGAGAATTACTTAAGAGTCAACCAAGTTCGTGAAGACGGCTTGAAGGCTGCAACGCTGCTGTGCGTGTGCGGCCAGGCGACATTTGAAATCGCCGAGAACTTGGTCGCCCCAGCTCCGCTTGAGTCCGTCGCTTATTCTGAACTTAAAAGAATGCTCAAAGAACACTTTGAGCTGAAGCTATTGGTCATCACCTGGAGGCACGCCTTCGAACGAAGAGACCAACGACCGGGCGAGTTGGCTGCCGAGTTCATAGCCGCCCTTCGTCAAGCGGCCCGACCCTGCGAGTTCAAAGACCTCGAGGAGAGACTGCGAGACCGCTTAGTGTGCGGGTTGAGAAGCAGGGAACTCCAACAGAAATTGTTCGCTAAAGAGACTATTTCGTTCCAAGACGCCCTAAGGGAGATCACAGCCGAAGAAGCCGCCGGGAGAGCCGTCAAGGCCTTACGGCTGTCCAAGAGCACTCCCTGGGGAGAAGCCATCCACCAGGAGGACACTGAGAGGGTCGAAGACTCCGAATTGGACCAAGAGGTCGATCGGTTACAACAGCCACCAGAAAGAAGGCCACAATGGCCAGTTGACAAGGCAGTTCCCGTCACTCGATGTACGGGTTGTGGAGGCCGACACAAATGCTTGGAATGCAGGTTCCGCACAGCAATGTGCCAGGCGTGTGGCAAACAAGGCCACATCACCGGTTTGTAAGGGTCGCCGGAGAGAAAGCCCACCGGAAGAGTTTCCCCGGAAAGGTACCGGGGCCCTGGGGCAACACACGGTTGGCTATTGCGCCAGTAGAAGGAGTGTGCATAGAACATGTGCCCATCGCCCACTTAAGGAGAAACTGCAGCTCAAAGTCAAGCTGCAAGGAGTTCCATGCAACATGGAACTAGATACGGGGTCGGCATTATCCATAATTTCCCAGGGAACTTTCAAACACATTTGCAGTCGCAGCGGCAAAAGAGTTAAGCTCAAGCCGTCGAACCTCGTGTTAACGGCTTTCCAAAACTCCCGAGTAACAGTTAGAGGGGAATCTACACTCAGGGTGCAATTCAAGGGGTTTGAGGGTCCCGTGGAAGTCGTAGTAGTTGAGGGCAAGCGCACAAGCCTCATCGGGCTTGATTGGTTTGATGCATTGGGAATCAATGTGACTGGAATAAACAGCACACAAGGAGCAGACCTGTCGGCAGTTTGTCAGGAGTTTGCTGACGTTTTTAGCCACAACTTAGGGAAGTATAAGGGACCTCCCATAGCTCTTCGGCTTGATCCTGCCATAACTCCAATAAGGATCAAGCCGCGTAGAGTGCCTTTCGCCCTCAAGCAGAAGATTGATGCAGAGCTGGACAAGCTGGTGCAGCAAGGCATCCTGCAGCCGGTTGATAGCAGTCAGTGGAAAACCCCCATAGTTACGCCACTTAAGGCCAATGGAGAGGTGCGCATATGCGCCGATTACAAGTGCACTATCAATAGAGCACTCCAACAACATGCATATCCGGTGCCTGTAGTCAGCCACATTTTGGCGTCACTACAGGGAGGTCGCATATTCGCCAAGTTAGATTTGGCTCAAGCCTACCAGCAACTGCCAGTGGACGATGCCACAGCGGAAGCTCAGACCATAGTTACCCACAGGGGAGCTTTCAAGGTGAAGCACCTACAATTCGGGGTCAGTGTCACCCCAGGGCTTTTCCAGGGAGTGATGGAGCGCACGCTCAAGGGTATTCCAGGCATGTGTCCATATTTTGATGATGTCCTCATAGCCGGGGAATCAGTCGAGAAATTGGCAGAACGGCTCAAGGCCAGAACTCAGGGGACAGTATCAATATACAGATGGCCCCTCTGACTCTGGTCACTTGTAGGCCCATAAATGCAGGGTCATGAAAGGACAGCAAAGAAACATGCAATGTTCTAAACCCACCCAAGAACATCTGGCATCTTGGGGAAACACCCACAACACCGTAGACTGAACATATGGTCTTGGGGGAAGCTCCCTTGAGAGAACATACTAGCTACTTCTGCTTTTCTTATCTATAGTGTGCCAGCCTTAAAGGGCGAAGTCTTAATCTTATGTGTGCCAGCTTCACTGGGTGAATTGCTTATGTAATCAAAGTAACTATAAAAATAAGCTCTCTTTGCTATTTGGGGCTTTTGGGTCTTTTGTACAGAAGCCCGTCTCTATTCAGCTGAATAAACACGTAAACTTGAAGGCAACTTCTAGTTTCCTGTATTTCTTTAACCAGCAAAACCTCAGAACCTGCACATCATTTTTGGCGAGCTCTAGCGCACGAGAGGTGCTTGGTCCTAGGGAGGCTCAGGAAGGGGAAGGCGCCAAGCGCGCTCTGGGATTTCCTGGAGGTGCCCCTGTTGCAGAAAATCACAGGACTCAGACCACGGAATCAAAAGAAGTTGGTTTATTTGCGCAAAGGTTCAGAGCAAAAATCATAACAACCTCTGAACCCCTTCTCATGGAACAACAAGTACATATATACTCTTTTAGAAGCAGCAAAACACGGAAATGTAACTTGTTAGCATTGATTGGTTACTTGAATTACAGCCCCCTGTTTGCCCCCGTTAGCCCCCCTGTTGCTATGCTAAAGTAGCTAAATATCTTGTCCCCCTCTCATGGATCGAGGTCACAGGTATCTTGCCAAAGCATCTAAGTTTCCGGCAGTTCATTTGTGGTTAGCTACCAGCGAGAGCGACACAGAAACGAGACATATGTGGTTACCTATAACAGAGTTTCAAGCTTGACACTCATATGTGACCGACAGATGAACTTGTGGTTTGACATTTTTCACTTCCTTTTTGCTTCTTCTAACTAATACACGCATTTAAGACTCATGTCCTGTTTTATGACCTATGTCTTGTTTTATGTCCTGCCTTATTCCCCCCTTTGAGACTCCATTTTAGGTGACAATTGAGTCTCACTTTTATAGTTTCTACTTAAGCATTAGCTTTTTCCCAGCAAGCGAAGATAGCTGAGCAGAATTTACGCATATATGGATAGGCATAACATATGGCATGATTAACACTTTAGACTGGCATCCACCTTTCTGTTTCCTGCTGCCAGTTCAAGATAGAGGCAGATAGCACCAGAAGAAAAAGCGAAAAATCTATCTCAGAACTCCTCTTCCTCAGGCACGTCCTCCAATCCCCAGGGTCCCATCCGTACATACTCTCCACTGGCTGGATCCTCACTTTCCCTTTGTGGGTCTGAGGTGAACCTATTTTCCAAGGATCCTTCTATCACAACTAATTCCTTTTCAACCCTGATTTCTTTCACTGATCTCATAACTAATTGTCTGATTAACGGTATTACACAGGGGATGAAGGCTAGTCCTGCTATTCCACATAACAACACAAACAGCATTTGTTTCCTCAATGTCCCCGGAGCCTTCTTCAAGTGTGAGAAGAGTTAATTGGCCATTCTCACAACATTTGGGACTATCGTTCAGGGTCTTATTACTCAACATACCACTTGCAAACATTAGCCAAAGCCATAGAAGACTCATGTTTGATAATCTAAAATGAGTCAATGTCAACTTTTCTTTCCTTTTCTATCTTATAAGCCCAATATCCCACTCAGTTTCACACTCACAGTCACACCAAAGGGAGCAATTGCAATTATGAAATTACCACATCAGGAAGATGGATGGGATTAGGTGTGATTTGGGAAAGGACCAGGTCAGTCTTGGGTGAGCCACACAGCCGAGTCTTATTTGCTAAATATAATGCCCACACTCCCAAGACTCCTAGTATACTACAGAGGACCCACTCCCAAGGTGCTTCAAACATAAGTGTCCCCAAGAGATACACACTGTCCTTGGTCACAGTCAGTGCTTTTTAGGCGCAACACCTGTTTCTTTGGGATTGGGACATTTCCAGAAGAAAAGGTGTCCAATACAACAGGTCACAACCAGGGTGATCAGACCCACTAAGGCCAGACTCACTGCACCTATGGCTATGTATGGTCGGACTACCATTCCTTAAAATAGATCCAACCTACACCACACACCACTTCTAACACATTAACAGAGTGACACCAGTAAGGCCTCTTCTGCCCCGTATGTTGCCTGCCCGTTGCCGGTAGGGCAGTTATAGGGGGTGCTTCTTCAAGCGGACCACTAAAGGACAGGCCTCGTCCTGTTCTGCCTCCCAATATTCATCAGCTGCGGGCTTAACTCGAGTCCAGTGAATCCAAGACTTGGATTCTAACACCTTTACTGCAAGTGGAGAACACATGACCACAGTATACGGGCCCTTCCATTTAGGTTTCAAATTTTCCCCTTTCCAGTGTTTTACCCATACTTTGTCTCCCACTTGAATATTATGACTGGGGGTATTAAAAAAATGGTGGACTGAGGAACACACAATATTGTTGGATTTCTTGTATTTGCTTGTTTAATTCTCCCACAATTTAACTCACCCATGTAGTCCCTAATTGACTTAAGTCCCCTATATGATTTTTCAAGTTAGAACTTATGATAGGGGGTCTTCCAAACATCATTTCAAAAGGAGATAGCCTAATTCCTTTTCGAGGGGTGCACCTCACAGACCAAAGTGCTAGTGGCAAAGCATCCACCCACTTAAGGTGAGTTTCAAG
This sequence comes from Azemiops feae, assembly GCA_023970755.1. Taxonomy (NCBI): domain Eukaryota; kingdom Metazoa; phylum Chordata; class Lepidosauria; order Squamata; family Viperidae; genus Azemiops; species Azemiops feae. The sequence goes on from JALGBA010001070.1 coordinate 14,810, forward strand.
GCACACCTTTGTCACCTTTTCCTTTATAGTCCAGTTCATCCTCTCTGCCCTTCCTCCCTGATTGAGGATGAAAAGAACAATGGAACCTCCAGTGGGTCCCTAAGGATTTAGCCAGCGTCTGATTTACTTGATGTACAAACTCAGGTCCATTATCTGATGATATGAATGAGGGTACTCCATATCTGGGAATAATCTCCTTGAGCAAGATTCTGGCCACTTCTCGTGCCTGCTTGGTCTTGGTTGGGAAACATTCAGGCCACCCTGAATAATTGCACACTAGGACCAACATTGCTTTATATAGTCCACATTTTGGCATTTCTGTAAAATCAACAACCAATGAATCCATAGGATAATATCCCTTAGGCTGACTTCCTGGCGGAAGAATAGGTCCTTGTCTTGGATTAACCTGGGCACAAATGTTACATCTCTCAGTTGCATGGGCACATAGCGAGTGAAGACGATTAATATACACAATACGGTGGAGGGCTTCAGCTAATGCACTCTTTCCCATGTGAGTAGTTGAATGAGTTTCCTTTACCACTGGCCAGGCTAAATTCTCAGGTACAAAAATCCTTCCGTCTGGGAGTACATACCACTCTCCCTGCTTGTGTCCTTGCAAATCTACATTTGCCTGTAAGTCCCTCTGCTTTAGAATATCTAGGGCTCAGTCCTCTTGGCATTTCCAATGCTACATAAGCTGTCATGTCAGGGTAAGCTTGGCTGTTTCGGGTTGCTGATAACCTTGCTTCTCTATCAGCTGCTCTATTTCCTTGGGCTACTTCATCTTGTCCCTTTTGATGTCCTTTACGGTGCATGACAACTACCCTCTTTGGTCCCAGGACTGCTGTTATAAGTCTTTCAATCAGAAGAGGATGTTTAATTTCTTTTCCTGCCACTGTTAAAGAGTCCTCTTTCTCTATAGACCTCAACATATACATGTAATGTGAGGAATGCATATTTAGAATCAGTCCAAATGTTTATACTTTCATCTCGTGCTCTTTCCAGTGCCCTTATTAGAGCCCACAGTTCTGCTGCTTGAGCACTTGTGCCTTTTGGGAGTGGCCCACTTTCTATGACTTTATCAAGTGAGACAACTGCATAGCCTGCATATCGTTCTCCTGTTGAGATGAAACTTGACCCATCAGTAAACCAATTATAGTCCACGGTTTTCAGTGGCACATAAGTTAAATCAGGCCTACATGAGAATTGACTTTCTATCACTTGCATACAGTTATGTTCAACTTTAGGACCTGGTATAGGCAATAGGGTTGCTGGGTTTAGGCCATTTGTCTGCTTTAATGTCACTTGAGGGTTTTGAATGAGGAGAGCTTGATACTTATAAATTCTGGAGTTAGTTATCCATAAATGTCTTTTTGTTTCCAAAACTCCACGAATTGCATGACTGGTATAGATTGTAGTTGGTTGTCCAAAAGTCAATTTATTAGCTTCCTCTATCAGGAGAGCTGTGGCTGCCAAAATTTTAAGACAATGTGGCCATCCCTTTGATACTCCATCAAGTTGTTTTGACAAGTAAGCTATGGGTTGTTGCCAACTTCCATTTTCTTGAGTCAGGACTCCAAGAGGCATATTATTCTTTGAGTCCACATACAAATTGAAAGGTTTCTCGAGGTTGGGAAGTCCCATAACAGGAGCTTGAGATAATGCCACTTTTAAAGTCTCAAAAGCCTGTTTTTGTTCATGCGTCCAAATAAAGGGCTCTCTTTCTCCCCCCTTTGTGGACTCATACAGTGGTTTGGCTAGCAGGGCAAAATTCGGTATCCATAATTCTCTCCTATTAGTTGGCTCTGCAATTCGGCACACAGCTTCCTTTCTCTCATGTCCTATTGCTCTCTGGCCTTGACTTATAGTATAACCTAAATATTTAACCTGGGGTTTCACTAATTGGGCTTTCTCCCTTGAGGCACGGTATCCTTTGTCCATCAACAGATGAAGTAGTTGGTTGGTGTTGTCCCAACAAGTTTCTTTTGTCTGTCCAGTTATTAACACATCATCAACATATTGGAGTAGTACATCTCCTTCCTCACATGGCTGGAAGTCTTCTAAGTCTGAGGCCAAGGCATTGCCAAAAAGAGTAGGTGAATTTTTAAATCCCTGAGGAAGTCTGGTCCAAGCATATTGTTTTCTCTGGCCTGTTACTGGGTCTTCCCACTCAAAAGCAAACAGCTTCTGACTATCCTTATGTATTGGGATCATAAAGAAAGCGTCTTTCAAATCTACCACAGAGAACCAAACAGCTGATGCTGGAATCAAGCTCAGGAGGGTATATGGGTTAGGCACTACAGCATGTACAGTAACTGTAGCATTATTGATAATACGCAAATCTTGGACTGGTCAAAATGAGCCATCAGCCTTTGGGATGGGTAAGATTGGGGTGTTCCAAGGAGATTGAATAGCTGTTAAAATGCCTGCCTTTAAGTATTTGGTAATATGATCTTGAATTGCTTGTGTAATGGGGCGAGGATAATTTCTCTGCCGGAGACGAATAGGCACTGCCAGAGGCTTCACTTGAATGACAGTGGTGTATGGTGGACTGCATGTCCTGGCGGATTATCTTCTGCCCATAAGCGGGGCACATCAAACTCCTGCCAAGTATCGAGGACTTGAACCTCTTGGACCACCATAATTCGCCACATCTCATCTGGAGGATGCTTCATTACTAGTGCCATTTCGTCTTTTTCAAATGACAAAGTTGCCCCCATTTTACATAGCATGTCTCGACCCAATAAGGGAATGGGACACTCAGGCATATATAGAAATTGGTGTTCAATGTCCCTTCCATTTAGGGAACATCTCAGGAGCTTTAGAAAAGGGTGACAATTTACTGAGCCATCAACTCCCTGTACATTTATGACATCAGCAGAGAAGGGAGCCAATAACTTAGTAACTACAGATCTAGATGCCCCCGTATCTACTAAAAAAGGTCACATTATTGCCCCCTATCTTCATTCTGACCAAGGGTTCAGGGGGGGCTTGACTTAAACCCCGGTCCCCTTCAGTCCTCAGGCCATTGTTCAACTGCGGCCAAACCTATGGCCTCTACTTGTTGTTGGAATTGGCCTCAACCTCTTCCTTGGAATCCATATGGACGAAACATTTTCCCTCTTCCTTCTCCCTGGAAATCATATATTTTGACTTCTCGAGTTAGATGTCCACGTCCCTGTTCTATTCTTCCAAGTTCAAACCTTTTAGGACATTCACGTTGCCAATGTCCCTCTTCCTTACACAAAACACACTGATTCCTTCCTAGGGTTCTGGAATTGCCTGACAATGCAGCTGCCAGCAATTCAGCCTTACATTGCATCCTAAAATCTTTCTTAAAATTCCTCAATATACACTGAAGAGGTGTCCGAGGGACACTTCCTTCACCACCCATTTTCTAAGACACTGCCACTGACCTGTGATGCCGGACGTTCCAACGGTCACCAACAGGAACTGCAATGGCTTAACCACCCACATAACAACTCTTGGGCCTCTTTAGGATGCGCCGATCCCGGACCCAGGGGGGTGATCAGGCCCCCTCTTCCACTCTCAAAACGAGTGGGCCTACAATTCCACAATACTTGCCTGCAGGCGTCTTGTTTTCCAACCAGCTTTGTTTTGTGACTTGTTTTGATTCCGTTCAGGTTCTTGGATCGGTCGGTTGTCCACCAAATACCCCTGCGGTGCCGTCCGCCTCCTTCCGGAGAAATCATCCGTGCCGGCTGAAGGTTTAGCGTGACGGCCCCGATTGGGCACCGGTCGGTCCGTGCCGTCCTCAGCAAAATATCGCTCCAAGTCCCGGCGGAGTCGCCATAAAAATGTTGCAGAAAATCACAGGATTCAGACCACAGAATCAAAAGAAGTTGGTTTATTTGCGCAAAGGTTCAGAGCAAAAATCATAACAACCTCTGAACCCCTTCTCATGGAACAACAAGTACATATATACTCTTTTAGAAGCAGCAAAACACGGAAATGTAACTTGTTAGCATTGATTGGTTACTTGAATTACAGCCCCATTAGCCCCCCTGTTGCTATGCTAAAGTAGCTAAATATCTTGTCCCCCTCTCATGGATCGAGTTCACAGGTGTCTTGCCAAAGCTTCTAAGTTTCCGGCAGTTCATTTGTGGTTAGCTACCAGCGAGAGCGAGACATAGAAGCGAGACATATGTGGTTACTTGTAACAGAGCTTCATGCTTGACACTCTTATGTGACTGACAGATGAACTTGTGGTTTGACATTTTACACTTCCTTTTTTGCTTCTTCTAATACACGCATTTAAGACTCATGTTCTGTTTTATGACCTATGTCTTGTTTTATGTCCTGCCTTACCCCCACTTCTTGACTCTTCACTGTGGCTTTTAAACAGGAACTGCTTTTTTTGTTGTAGTTGTTGCCTTCACTTGGTTCCTGCATACTCAGGAGGGCTGAAGATAAGGTAAGCATACATTGCTTTACTGCACAGGCTTGCCCAAAGGAGTGTGTGTGTATGTGTGTAAATGTGTGTCTGTTTCCTTGAATCATTTCCCACCGTTGACCAGAGCTGGGCGGAAGGGATTTTGCCAGCCGCACCTAGCCCCCCCTCTTTTGGGTGGTTCTGCCCTCTTTTAGGGGGTTCTGGGGATGCTTAGAAAGCAAGGGGCTTAAGCCTTGTACTCTCGTGCTCCAACGGGTTGCGAGTGGTGTGTGGTTTGTGGTTGTGGTTGTTCCTTATATATTTCCCGCTGTTGACCAGGCCTAGGCATGATACCACCTCCAGCCGCCCGCAGCCCCCCCGCGAGGTTGACACGTTGACCGGGGGAAGTTGCATAGCAAGGGGAAGTGGTGGATCTCTTGTGGCCCAACAGGCTGTGCAAGTGGTGTGAAAGATTTAGACACATGGGTTCAGCCCAGGGTAAACCTGTTAACATGAATAAAACCCAAGCATGTGCCCTCAGCCCCCTTGAATGTGTTATCAGGAACTTTGATAAGCTCAAAACCCATCGGGCTATGAAAATTGAAACTCTGATAAAGTATAATGCCCTCTGGCATCAAGATATGCCTACTGTTTGGCCCAAAGGGGGGTCCATAGATTTGGGGTTTTTTGAAGCTATGGGAGATTATGCTCAGAGAGGCATGGATCATGATCAACAAGCTTATTATGCACTTTTTTGGACTTTACAAAGAGATAAGCAGATGCTTAAAGACTGTGGGTTGTGGCAATGTCCCACAGCACCACCTTTTCCTGTTTTGTCTTCTGCTCCGCCACCTTATAAGGGGATTTATCCCCTCACAGAGCAGGTAGCTATTGTAAGGGGGGACACTAATAAGGTCCTGGTTCATACCCCCTTCTCCACATCTGATCTTTATGCATGGAAGGATAGATTAGGTTCTTATACTGCAGCCCCACATAAATATTCTGAATTGGTTCTGTCTATCATTCGAACACATAACCCTAATTGGGCAGACCTCCAAGCCATGCTGGATGTCTTTTTAACATCAGAGGAAAGACGTCTGGTGGGAAATGCTGCCAAAAGATTAGCTGAAGAAAGGAAGGTCCTTTATCCTGAAATTGACCCTAGATGGGTCATTGATACTTATGAAAGCAAAGATTATGAATATTTAAAAGGCTTTCAAGACCTTCTTGTCACTGCATTACAGACTGCTATCCCTAAACAGAAAAATTTGGGAAAAATATATGATGTTCATCAATTGCCATCAGAGAGCCCCAGTGACTTCCTTGAGCGCCTGTACCAAGCTTTCAGGAAATATAGTGATCTGGATCCAGAAGCTCCAGAGAACTCCCGCTTGGTGAACATGCTCTTCATTGGGCAGAGTGCTCCAGATATTAGGTGCAAATTACAGAAACTGGAAGGGGCTTCAGCTGACACGATTGGAAAATTGTTGGAAGTAGCTTATAAAACCTATGTATCAAGACCGGAAGTTACAGCCAAAGGGGTCAAGAGGGATGAAAAACAAAGTGTTGTTTTGCTGGCTCAAGCTTTACAACGGGCGCCCCTAGGGGGTGGGGGAAGAAGTGGAACTCGCGGAAGAGGATGGCGAGGAGCAGTAGGGTCCCCTGGGGAGAAGGGGAGAATAATGTCACCAAGATTCCAGGCACCCCCGGAACGTCCAATGCAGTCTTTTGCCCTAAGGCAGGACCAGTGTCGTATATGTAAGAGATTTGGCCACTGGGGCAGGGAATGTCCTTTACGTTCCCTTCCCAACCGTCCTATAGGGCGTGTTACTCCACAACCACGCCTTAGGTACTAGGGGAGTCGGGGGCTGGGGGGCCTTTGTCTCCCTGCCCTTTCGAATGATTCTCCCTCTGCACCCCTGGTAAAGTTTAAAGTCAGAGGGAAAACAATACCCTTTTTAATTGATACAGGGGCATCACGTTCTGTATTAAATAAGCCCCTTGGAAATTCTTCCTCACAAACCTTTCAGGTTATTGGGGCCAGTGGTCAATCTATGTCAGCAGCAATACTGGACCCTTTAGAATGTTCTTTTGGTGATAGTCGCCTTACTCATCAATTTCTTTATCTTCCAGATTGCCCTATGCCCCTTTTAGGGCGTGATTTACTTGCTAAGTTACAGGCAACTATTTCTTTCAAAGGGGACCAGGTTGAATTATCAGTTCCTCCTGAACAAGCCTGGCATGTCCTGACCCTTCAGCTTTCCTCATCTGAGGATACACACGAGTGTCCTGGCTTGTTAGATTGCTTTGTTGACCCTAATGTATGGTATTCAGGGGTCCCTGGCCGGGCTATTAATGCAGTTCCAGTGGAAGTAGCCTTGCACCCTGATGCACTGCCAGTCTCCATTCGTCAATATTAAATTAGTTTGGAGGCTTTACAAGGATTGGAGCCCATTATTACTAATTTCCTTGCTTATGGGCTTCTAAGGGAAACTGTTAGTCCTTATAATACACCAATATGGCCTGTTCAAAAGCCAGATGGCTCGGTTCGTTTCTGCCAAGATTTGAGGGCGGTCAACGCACTCACTGTGACATTACATCAAATGGTGCCTAACCCTTATACGCTGATTTCACAACTGGGTCCACATCTTACTTGGTACACTGTTATTGATCTGAAAGACGCTTTCTTTTGTGTCCCTTTAGCTCGTGTTAGCCAGCCCCTCTTTGCTTTTCAATGGCAACATAGGCAACTTTGCTGGACTGTTCTACCTCAAGGATTCAAGAATAGCCCTACTATTTTTGGTACTGTCCTGGCCTCTGATTTAGCTACATGGAGGCCTGTGGAGAACACTACTGCTGTAGTGTTACAATATGTCGATGACTTATTGGTAGCTGCCCCCACTGAGGGCAATTGTCTTTTAAATTCAGTTTCTTTGTTAAATTCTCTTTGTTACTGGGGTTATAAAGTTTCCCGTCCTAAAGCCCAGCTTGTTCAACAGGAGGTCTGGTATTTAGGTTATATTTTGTCACAAGGGACTAGGAAATTATCCAAGGAGAGAATCCAAGCTGTGTGCCTCTTTAAACCACTTGGCACTAAGCGTCAACTTAGGGGTTTCTTGGGAATGGCAGGTTTTTGTCGTATTTGCATTCCAAATTTTGGTTTGATGGCTAAGCCCTTGTATCAGGCCACTACAGGCACAGATAAAGAACCCTTTGAATGGACCAAGGATTGTCAAGTGGCATTTGATAACATTAAAACTGCTTTAGTCAATGCTCCAGCCCTTGGCATTCCTGATGTCACTAAACCATTCACCTTGTTTGTGGCTGAGAGTAAAGGGGTGGCTGCTGGGGTCCTTACTCAAACCTTTGGTACTTGGTCTCGCCCTGTAGCTTATTTTTCCAAACAACTGGATCCTGTTGCTCAAGGATGGCCAGCATGCCTTCGGGCTGCTGCAGCTGCTGTTCTTCTTTTGGAAGCTGCTGAACAATTAACCTTTGGGGCCTCTATCACAGTGGAATCACCCCATTCCATCCAGGATTTGTTAGCATCCAAGGGGGGCCATTGGCTTACAGCCTCCCGACTGGAGCGGTATCAGATCGCGCTCCTTGACAACCCACAAGTTCACATTAAGCACAGTAGCAGGTTCAATCCAGCGACCTTTCTTCCCCAATTGGAACAGGATAATGATCATGATTGTGTACAAACTATTGCAGAAGTATTTTCTGGCCGGCCGGATCTAACAGACCAGCCATTGGAGGACGCAGACAGGGACCTGTATACAGACGGCAGCACTTTTATAAATCAGGGGGAAAGGCTGGCTGGCTATGCCGTGGTCACATTGGATCAGGTGGTGGAAGCAGCAGCTCTCCCTGCAGGTACATCAGCTCAAAAGGCTGAATTCATTGCTTTGACAAGGGCCTTGGAATTATCAAAAGGTGCGGTTGTTAATATCTTTACAGATAGTAAATTTGCTTTTAATGTTCCACATGTACATGGGGCCTTGTGGAAGGAACGTGGTTTGCTCACTGCTCAAGGTACCCCTGTAAAATATGGGCAGGATATTTTAAGGCTATTGGATGCTATTTTGCTCCCACGCAAGGTGGCTGTCATGCATGCGAGGGCCCATGGTAAGGATGATACTAAACATGGAAGGGGAAATGCCTTAGCTGACCTCACCGCAAAGTCTGCCGCATCAGGTTCTCTGTCCCCTTGGTATGTAGGTGCACTTGTACCTTCACTTTTGCCTGTGCCAGCTCCAACATATACGTCACAGGATAGGCACAGAGCTTATAAAATGGATGCTATTTATCAAGGACAATGGTTGCAGAAGGATGGGAAACGCCTTCTCCCAGAACATGAGTTATGGGCCCTCTTACGGGAATTGCGTGCCAGCACTCACTGGGGCTATAAGGCCATGGCTGAATTTCTTATAAAGGATTATATTTGTCCTGGAGTGTATGACAAGGCCCTCACAACAATCAAGCAATGTATCGTTTGTCAACATAATAATCCAGTGAAAACTGTTAAGTTTCCCTTGGGGAGGCTTAGGGCTGGCCATGCTCCTGCTAGTTTTTGGGAAGTTGACTTTACTGAGTTGCCAAGGAAACAAGGTTTTCGGTACCTGCTCGTTTTTATAGATGCTTTCTCTGGATGGGTCAAGGCTTTTCCTTGTCGTACTAACAAGGCACGTGAGGTGGTCAAGGCCCTTCTTAAGGAAATTATCCCACATTTTTCCTTTCCTTACCAAGGCATTGGCTCTGACAATGGGCCTCACTTTATCTCTGATATTACCCAGCAGGTGTCACGGGCCCTGGGTATTGATTGGCAGCTTCATTCAGCTTACAGGCCCCAATCCTCGGGGCGCGTGGAGAAGGCTAATGGTGTTCTTAAACGTCATCTTGCCAAGCTGGCTCAAGAGACTCATCTTACTTGGGTCCAAGCACTGCCCCTTGCTCTTTTGTGTGTGAGAACTGCCCCCAGGCAGCCTCTTGGCCTGTCCCCCTTTGAAATCATGTATGGTCGGCCCTTTCTTTATCATTCTTCTTTATCTACTTCCCTTCCTGTTTTTGGAGACCAAGCCCTTAGGGAATATATATACTCTCTTGCTAATAATGTTTCTTCCATTTCTCAAGCTGTTCAGGCCCTCCATCATCCGGGATTGGATCATCCGCTCCATCCTTTCCTTCCTGGTGATTGGGTGCTTGTCAGGTCCTGGACTGATTCCAGCCCTTTGGCTGAACGCTGGAAGGGACCCTTTGTTGTTCTTCTCGCTACCCACACAGCGGTCAAGGTTGCTGGGATTCGTGCTTGGATTCATCACACTCGCCTTCGCTCTTCTTCGCCACCTTCTGATGCTGAGGACCAGGTTGCTTGGACTGTCGCCCCTGGTGCTGAGGAAGACCTTGGGCTGAAGCTTCTGTTTGAGAGCCAGCGCTGATTTCTATGCCGGGACGTTTTGGTCGTTGTGATACCTGTGCCCACCGGGCTTCTACACGGGCGGTTTCCTCTCACCGGCTTCCTGCTTATTCACACCACGGGCATCGTTTCTCTCTCTCTTGGCTGACGTCTGGTTTTTTGTTTGGATTGTTCATATTTTCTTTTTTGTTGTTCTATCTTGTTTTCCTTGCCCTGCTCCATGCTTTCTTTCTTTCTTTCTTTCTTTCTTTCTTTCTTTTTGTGGAGCCTGATCTACCCTTACGGGGGGGATTGTGGAAGGGGTGGTCGGGTTTTGGCCATGGTTGAGGTGTGTGAAATGACAAAGGGCACAGACCCTGCAGGCATGGACTCCCTTGATACTTTACCACACTCGAGGCCTCTCACTATGTCTCGGAGGAGAAGGTCTCATAGTCAGGAGAGTCCAGAAACTGGCCAGGACAACCCAAAGGCCCCCTCACGTGTATCTCACCCTGGCAAGTCTGCTCCAGGACTTCAGCCAGAGATTTCCCATAATGCTGTGGTTGGACCTAAAAAGGGCACTTTGCACAATAAAGCCCAAGGTAAGACATCTGATTTGCTGCCTCCGGGAGAAAACAGACATCAGGAGGGGGTTCTGCCATTTTCAGTTGACCACATCCTGGCGCAACAGCCACCTCCTTCTGATTCTGGGGATTCTAGGTCTGTGCCTGAACTCTCTGGAGAATTACAAACATCATTCCCTGTCCTTCCCAGTAAAATAGAAAGTCAAGTTGGTCCCCAATTTCCCAGTCCTTCTTTAGGAATTTGGGGCTCCAACACCCATGTACAGAATATTGCTGGATCTGCACACACATACCCCCCACTGGCACACATGGATTGGTCATGGAAGCTACACCCTTAGGAGCTTTTATGTTCAGCATGAACAATGTAACTAGGGGCTGGACACTCCCTGTGTTTGGGGCAGGAAAGCTGCGGATTGCTAAACTAGGGGCACGTATACAGCACCCTGCAGCAGTTTGCCTTAGTCATTTTAATTCTTCTTCTAGATATAAGTTGGGGATCTATGCACCTTGCACAGTCACATGGAAGGTCAGTGCTAGCATGTGGGACGATTGGTATAGATGTCATCAGACCTTTGGCCTTGACTATAAAAAGGACCCCTCTGCTCTCTGTAGTTTGTTTGCAGCAATGGGACTCATGGCTTATATGTCTGGTGTTAGAGCTTATATGCCTGAGGGGTTGGAAGGCAAGCCAGGCATTTATCTTGCTAACCACCCGGACTGGTGGTTTCTTTGTGGTCGTTTTGCCTATAAATCTTTGCCAGCTTATTGGTCTGGTACATGTACCATAGGAATTATCTTTCCCTCTGTCCGTATTATCCAACATCATGATTGGAACTTTCGCGTCCACAATCGGCAGGACGAGGACCACCTTGAGCATGAAGAACATATTGAACACCATCCTGTACCTCATAACCTGGGCAATGCTATTGCACGAGCGTTAATTCCAGCTATAGGAGTTGGTTTAAATTATAACTCTATTATAGAATTGGGTGACTGGACAGAGGAAATGTTTAACCACACCATACAGGCATTTACACAACTCAATAAGGAACAGGGGGAAATACGGGAGGTAGTGGTACAGAATCGTCAAGCATTGGATATGGTACTGGCTGCAAAAGGTGGGGGGGGTGCTTTAGTCCACTCACATTGCTGCACTTTTATAACTAACTATCAAGTTAACATTAGTCATACCATCCATCTCATGGAAGAAGGGATTAGGAATTACCCTAAAGATCTGAAGATTTCTACTGATGCTGTATGGGAGGTTTTCAATGGTATATTTTCATTTCTTACCAGTTGGCTCCCAGGATGGGGATGGTTTAGGGAATTATTCCTTGGTCTTCTCTTTGTAGTATTTCTTATTCTTGTTTCCTGCTGTGTCCTTCACTGCTTGCCCCTACTCACCTCTGCTTGTTCTAAATGCTGTGGGCAACATACTACAGAAGCTTATCCTCTGTCTCTTCAGTTGGGCTGTCATGCTCCTACGCACTGCTCACAGCATGAAAGGGGGGGGGATTGATGACCAGGACGCAGGGGACAGTATCAATATACAGATGGCCCCTCTGACTCTGGTCACTTGTAGGCCCATAAATGCAGGGTCATGAAAGGACAGCAAAGAAACACGCAATGTTCTAAACCCACCCAAGAACATCTGGCATCTTGGGGAAACACCCACAACACCCTAGACTGAACATATGGTCTTGGGGGAAACTCCCTTGAGAGAACATACTAGCTACTTCTGCTTTTCTTATCTATAGTGTGCCAGCCTTAAAGGGCAAAGTCTTAATCTTATGTGTGCCAGCTTCGCTGGGTGAATTGCTTATGTAATCAAAGTAGCTATAAAAATAAGCTCTCTTTGCTATTTGGGGCTTTTGGGTCTTTTGTACAGAAGCCCGTCTCTATTCAGCTGAATAAACACGTAAACTTGAGGGCAACTTCTAGTTCCTGTATTTCTTGAACCAGCAAAACCTCAGAACCTGCACATCACTTCAGCGTTTCCGCAAAGCGGGGCTGAAGCTGAAACGGGAAAAATGCAAAATTGGGGTAGCTTCAACCGAGTTTCTCGGTTTCCGCATAGATGCCGAAGGCATTCATCCTGCTGAATCCAAGCTCAAAGCAATTCAGCAGGTCCCCAGTCCCAAAACAAAAGGATTTTTAGGCCTGCTCAACTTTTATCATGCCTTCCTTCCCCACAAGGCCGCAGTGGCAGAGCCGTTACACCGGCTCTTGGACAAGAAGGCACAGTGGCAGTGGACGAGCGTCCATGAGTGAAGTTTTTCAGCGGTCAAATCACTGCTGTCCTCAAATTCGGTTCTAATGCATTTCAACGAGCAGCTGCCGATCAGCATTGCGTGTGATGCGTCCCCGTACGGGGTAGGAGCTGTGTTGAGCCACTTAACAGCTGAAGGGACACAAGTTCCTATAGCCTATTATTCTAGGACCCTGTCCTCGGCAGAACGCAACTATGCCCAAATAGATAAAGAGGCATTGGCCATAGTGGCCGGAATCAAGAAGTTTCATGACTATTTGTATGGTCGGCCCTTCACGGTCTTTACGGACCACAAGCCGCTTCTGGGTTTGTTCACCACGAACAAACAAACACCCCAGATCATCTCTCCACGGATGTTGAGGTGGTCCATCTTTCTTTCAGCTTATAATTACAGGCTGATTCACAAACCGGGCAGAGAAATGGGCCATGCAGACGGCCTTAGCAGGCTGCCCCTGCCGCAATTAGAGCCATATCCCACTCCAGCCACTCGCATCCTGGCTATCCAGGATTTGCCGGAGTCTCCCCTTCACGCAGGGGACGTGGCTGCTGAGACAGCTGCAGACAAGACACTGAGCCGCGTGTTGAATTGGGTGCTCACAGGATGGCCGGACATGAGTCCCGGGCCTAACTTTCAGAGCTTCAGTAGGAGGAAGTGTCAGCTCACCGGGGGTGCATTTTGTGGGGTAGTCGGGTCGTAGTCCCGAACTCACTGAGGGCTAGAGTCTTAGAGTCTCTGCATGAGGGACATCCGGGAATAGTCCGGATGAAGGCACTCGCGCGAAGCTACCTTTGGTGGCCTGGGCTGGATAAAGATATTGAGGCTCAGGTTCACAGCTGCCACATTTGCCAGCAATCTAGACCAGAGATGCCCCACGCCCCAGTCCACCGATGGGAAACCACACAAGCCCCATGGTCTAGGATCCACATTGATTTTGCAGGGCCCTTTCAGGGACAACTCTTCCTCATTGTGGTGGACAGTCACTCCAAGTGGTTAGAGGTCACACCTGTCCCAACTATGACTACTGCCAGGACCATCCAGGAACTGCGCAGAATCTTTGCCACGCACGGGTTACCCGACATGATAGTCTCAGACAATGGGGCTCAATTTACCGCTGTGTAATTTCAGTCCTTTTTGAGGGCTAATATGATTAGGCACGCCACTTCGGCTCCTTTTCACCCGGGCTCTAACAGCCAAGCGGAACGCATGGTCCATACAACTAAAGAATCCTTAAAGAGGATAGTAACCGGCAACTGGCAGCATAGACTGGCGGATTTTCTACTCTGCCAACGAACAACCCCCTGCACTTCCATGGGCAGAAGCCCAGCAGAATTAAGATGGGGCCGGCACTTGATCACAAAGCTAGATCGCCTGCATCCAGACAGAGTTGCATCACAAGCAACACAGCCAAGGGCTCCACGGCACTTGCAAGTTGGCGACCCGGTTTGGGTGCGGAACTATGGGCAAGGGGCACTGTGGGTGGTAGCTGTGGTTGGTAAGGTGTCTGGGCCACTTTCTTATGAAGTCCTGGAAGACGGTCGCGTGCTACACAGGCACATCGATCAACTGCGGTGGAGGCTAGTGAACCAGCCGCTAGCTCATGACTCTAGTGACAGTCAAATTCAGGGGCAGCACGATTGCAGTCGTGCATTGGAGTTTTCAAGTGAAGGCGAGATTCTCAGACAAAGGGATAGGGTTCTAACGAATGGCGAGTCAGCCCCAAACACAGAGACTTCAACCACTGAACAATGCCAGCAGACGGCTCCATTTTCTGGACCGGTGGACTCTGTTCCACCTATGGATACTGGCTCGGGTCTACCAGGACAGAGCAGCCACAGAGACTCGATTCTACCCATAACGGACGGGTCCCACAGCCCCGGTCTACCCAGCCTGGCAGGCGAGCTAGCAGACCGGGGGCCTCCAGTGGTTCCGAGGCATTCGGAACGGGTGAAAAGGCCACCATTGTATTTAAAAGATTTTGTTCAATAATTGTCATTATGAACTATCTAGGGGGGTGTAATGTATTGGTGTGAATTACTTGGAACTGTTGAAAAACAGTCATAAGACTGTGTCTGTTAGGTGCCAGACTTTCTGTCTACATGCTCATTAACTCCTGTTTAAAGCAGGAAAGATACTTGAATCCTATTGGCTGCCGCCTCTTGCTGAGTGTATAAATAGAGGTGGAGCAGCAGTTAACCAGGCTTCTGTTTTAATCTTAAATAAAGAGTTTGTTGTTTCACCTGCTGCCTCGTCAATGCCTCACTGAACTCCAAACACAACAGTAGAGCTGAATGTCGCTGTGGAGAAAGACTAAAGAATTGCAGAGATCTATGAAGTCAGGCATTTTGAAAGAAAGACAAACACTTTGTTTTCTGTTTATATTAACATGCATCTCAGACAAAAGCATGAGGCCAGTGGTTATCCTGACTGGTGCAAAACAGAAGATAAAGAGCGCTATGTTCATGACTATGAAAAGAAGGAGGGGGGTACGCTTATGCCGTAAGCATATTGAAGTCAACCCTGCTAAAAGACAGATTGCTAAGCTCTTTTTAAACTCCTTGTGGGGTAAATTGTGGTGACAGAACCTGGGGTATTATTCAAGTATCTTTTTGTACCCTATTATGAAGTATCTTCATGTGAATGTTTGGATGATGAAGCAGCTGTTGTCACATGGAAAGCATCCAAAAACCAGCCTACCAAGTCAACATGTACTAATGTGTTCATTGCCAGTTTTACAACAGCTTATGCCCGGTTACAATTATAAAGGGTGTTGGATTGTTTGGGGGACAAGTGCCTCTACCATGACACTGATTCTGTCAATTTTATTAGTAGAGAGGGGCCTTAGGTGATTATTTAGGGCAGCTCACAAGTGAGATTCTGCCAAACACATCAATCACCGAGTTTGTGGCAGTAGGTCCCAAAACATACAGGTATGCTTTGTCAAATGGGGCAACAGTGTTAAAAGTGAACGGTCTTACACTAAACAGCACCAATTGTGTTAAGGTTAACTTTGAAAGCCTGAAAGACTTGGTTGATGAGTATTGTCTATCTGGGGAGGTGGAAAAGAAAGAGATCAAAGTAGAACAGCCAGGTATTGTTAGTATTAAGAAACAGTGGGTGCTGGAAACCCGGGTGCTTAGAAAAACTCTAAAAGTGGTCTATAATAAAAGGATGCTCAAAACTGAAGATTATTGTACATTACCTTATGGTTATTAAGCATGATGAAAAACAGTGCACAGTTTGTACATCCTTTCTCTTGTACTATAAGTGGGCCGTCCAATTCTGAAAAATCTTATTTTATAAAGCAAATGTTAGAACATGGTGAGTCTGTATTATCTCAAATGCCTCAAAACATTGTATGGTTTTATAACTATTGGCAACCTCTGTACAAAGACTTGCTTAATATGTTTCCTAATAAGTTTATGGAGGGACTTCCAGACTCTTTTGAAGATACTGGCTTGTTTCCTCTGAATCAAATCAATTTAACAGTGGTAGATGACCTCACTCCTTCATGGATTACTGCCTTGTCATGGTGAAGGGGCTTGCATAACTCAATGAAGCTATGAGCTATGCCGTGCAGGGCCACCCAAGACGGACAGGTCATAGCAGAGAGTTCTGACAAAATGTGATCCACTGGAGAAGGAAATGGCAACCCACTCCAGTATCTTTGCCATGAAAACCCCATGGACAGTACCAAAAGGCAAAAAGATATGATGCTGGAAGATGAGCCCCTCAGGTCAGAAGGTGTCCAATATGCTACTGGGGAAGAGCAGAGGGCTAGTACTAGTAGCGCCAGAAAGAGTGAAGCGACTGGGCCAAAGCCGAAAGGACGCTCAGCTGTGGATGCATCTGGTGGTGAAAGGAAAGTCCGATGCTGTAAAGATCTTTTCTCCATAGGAACCTGGAATGTAAGATCCATGAATCAAGGCAAGCTAGACGTGGTCAAACAAGAGATGACAAGACTGAACATCGACATCTTAGGAATCAGCGAACTAAAATAGACAGGAATGGGTGAATTTAACTCAGATGACCATTGTCATGGTTCCTGAAGAAGAAGCTCTTCAAAGAACTTTGAGGCATTGTTTACCTTAAAGAATCTTTAATTGCAACATAGCTTCAGCACGTACATAAGCGAAGCCAAAATCTGAATTCTCCTCCCCCAAACACATAGTATCTAAGCATAATTCACTCCTCCATTTAACAATCATTAATCACATTCTCCAATTAGTTTGAAGTGCGAACTTTCCCTCTCGTTCCATAACCCGCCATTTCTTATCTCCTCTTATTACAACCAACCTTGAAGAATACTCTACTGAGATATTGTTATGGCTAACTAGTCCCCATGCACATTCTTCCCCCTCCCCTCCAGCACCATCTAATTCTAACTCTAAAAGTAATACACAGGTCAAATAGAAAATGTCTGCATCTTCATATATTGTCAAGCAAGAACATCTGATGTTAGCAGCGTTGACATCCGGCCCCCCTTAGAAAAAGGACCGATCCTGTAATGTAAACAAAAGCATATGTTAGGGACTATTTTTTGGTTTGTTGGGGTCTTTCGCATAAAACCTTTTGATGAGTCTGTCAGCTTTCACCTCACTGGATTTCACCCAGGTGGCTTCAGATAACGGGTATCCCTTCCATTGTACTAGGTACTGCAATTTCCCTTTAAAAATTCTAGAGTCAAGAATACGTTTCACTTCATAGTGGGTCTGTCCCGCAACTACGAGTGGCCCGGGTGCCTTCTTAGGGGGAGGTCTTAAAGTGGAGCCCCGACAAGGTTTCAACAAGCTGCAATGGAAGACAGGGTGAATTCTCCCTAAAGGTATAGGGAGTTTTAGTTCTACGGTGACCGGATTGATGATCCTTACGATAGGAAAAGGCCCCAAGAATTTCGGTCCTAACTTCTTACTGGGTAATTTGAGGCGTAAATATTTAGTTGACAGATAAACCTTTTCCCCAACTTGGAATGTTCTTTGGGGAGCCCTCTTTTTATCAGCCTGCTTTTTATAGGTTTCAAAAGTCTTTTTTAAAGCAGTTTTCGTGTTTCTCCAAACTTCTTCCCATCCTCTCACCCATTGGTCAAGTGTCTGGGAAGCGGATGGCACCTGAGGGTATTCAGGTATTGGACCAAACTCTTTTCCTGTGGCTACTCTGAAAGGTGTGTAGCCGGTGCTGCTGTGCACAGAATCTTTGTACGCCACCTCTGCGAAAGGGAGGAGGTCAGTCCAGTTTGTCTGTTGGTAGGAAACGTAGCATCTCAGATATTGCTCCACCATTTTGTTAGCGGATTCTGCAGCCCCATTGGTGGCCGGATGAAAAGCAGATGATAAGCCTTGAGATGATCCAATTAATTTAAGAAAACCCCTCCAAAACTTTGCTGTCAATTGCACCCCCCTGTCCAAAATTATTCGCTTAGGGGCACCATGCAGCCGGTAGATATGTTTCAGGAACAATTTGGTCAGTCGTTGGGCAGATGGGAGTCCTTTGCAGGCAATGAAATGAGCCTGCTTCGAAAACAGGTCTATCACAGTCCAGATGACAGTATTTCCTCTACTTTCAGGTAGGTCTACTATAAAGTCCATAGCTATTTCTTCCCATGGTTGAGAAGGGTCTGCCACTGGCTGCAGTAACCCAGGGGTTTTCCCTGGGAATCTTTTCATTGTGGCACATACAGTACAACTCTTTACATAGTTTTCCACATCCCGTTTCAGCCCCGGCCACCAAAATTGCCGGCGGGTGAGATGTAGAGCAGGGCTTTTCAACCGGTGGTACGCGTACCACTAGTGGTACGCGAGCACATGGCTGGTGGTACGCGTAGGACGGGTTGAAAAAAAATGTAAAAAAAAAATGTAAAAAAAATATTAAAAAAAATATTTTTGAATTTTTTTTTTTTTTTTAAAGTGTAAAAGTGGAAGAGGTGAAGCGGCAGCAGCGCCGCAGAGGCCTGTGGCCAAGTCAGCTGGAACTGCACGTTGCCTGGGTCCTACTGAGAGCCCAGGATCAAAGCGCGCAGCTCCAGCTGATTGGCGGTGGCCTTGGGGCTGGCAGGCAGCCTCACGCAGTCTTCAGGGGAGATTCCGCCAGAGCTGCGTGATGCATTGCCTGCCCCCCTCCCCCGCCTCCGCCCAGATGCCCTCACCTCCCCCAAGTGTTTTTTTACTCACCTGCTTTCAGCTGCACTCCCTTTCTCCTGTCCTTCTCTGCCTTCGCAGTGTGTTTGTGAGACCAAAAAAAAAAGTTCCATGAGACTTTCTAACTTCTCGCGAGAAGTTAGAAAGTCTCATGGAACTTTTTCTTTTTTACCCACAAGCACGTGGCGAAGGCAGAGAAGCAAAAGGAGAAAGGGCGTGCAGCTGAAAGCAGGTGAGTAAAAAAATGCTTGGGGGAGGCGAGGGCATCTGGGCAGGGGTGGGGGCGCCAATCTTACCCTGCATGGTGGCGGGAGGGTTAATGGCGGGCGCGGGGGCCGAGGAGGAGCTGTGCAAAGCAGGCAGAGGGGAGGCCGGGCAGATTGTGGGCGCTGGCAAGCGAGCGAGAGGGCAAGGGCGCCAATCGGTTTGTGCTCAGAAACGCTGATTCCGCGCTCCTGCCCAGCTCACTTGCTCGCGTTTTGCCGGAAAACATGCCGCTTGCTAATTTAGCAGAAGCGCGAATCAGCTGTAGCCTGCGCTGATCCTGGCGCTTCTGCTAAATTAGCAAGCAGCATGTTTTCTGGCAAAGCGCGAGCAAGCCCAGGATCGGGGCGCGCAGCTACAGCTGAGTCGCACTTCTGCAGAGCAGCCCAGAAGCGCGACTCAGCTGTAGCTGCGCGCCCCGATCCTGGGCTTACTCGTGCTTTGCCGGAAAACATGCCGCTTGCTAATTTAGCAGAAGCGCGAATCAGCTGTAGCCCGCGCTGATCCTGGCGCTTCTGCTAAATTAGCAAGCAACATGTTTTCCGGCGAAGCGCGAGCAAGCCCAGGATCGGGGCACGCAGCTACAGCTGAGTCACACTTCTGCAGAGCAGCCCAGAAGCGCGACTCAGCTGTAGCTGCTCTCCTGCCCAGCTCACTTGCTTGCGCTTTGCCGGAAAACATGCCGCTTGCTAATTTAGCAGAAGCGCGAATCAGCTGATCCTGGCGCTTCTGCTAAATTAGCAAGCAGCATGTTTTCCGGCAAAGCGCGAGCAAGTCAGCTGGGCAGAGCTCTCCTCTGCCTCTGCGCGTGCACAGACAGATTTGGCATGTCGCCATGGCCACCGGCAGCACAGCCTGTCCCCCTCCAGCGAAGGAGAAGCGGCGTGAGGGCAGCCTCCTCCGGGCTCTTTTATGCCCTCCCTGCTCCTGTCTGGTGAAGGTCGGTCAGGACCCCTGCAAGCGAACCAGATGGGCAGGGGCGCGAATCGGCGTGTGCTCAGGAATGGCGATTCCACGCCCCTGCCCAGCTCGCTTGCTTTCCGCTTGCTTTCTATCTATCAACAGCTTTTGATGCCTTTCCGTGTCTTCTGAAGTTTGTTTCTCTGCTGCATGGGACAATCTACTCCCTTGTTTGAATCTGCTTAATTGTAATTTCCTTGATTAGCTACAGTTTTCAAGCAGTTATAATCTCTCTTAACCTCGATCTATTTGATTTCTCCAGAGTTTCTTATTTCTTCCTGTCAGTTGTAATATGTTAAACATCAAGATCCTTGGCCCCCCAATTTTAATTACCTTACTTTTCATAGCAAATTTCTGCCAATTTGAATCAAAGGCACGGGTACTTAGCACTCTCTGAGCTTTGTTGCAAAGAAACAAAAAAACCTCTAAGATCACTCCTCCCTATACTGACAGGGCAACCTTAACAGCAAACCCCATTCCCTACTAGCACTGCTGATGTTACCTAATTTGGGTAATGAAACATCTGCAAGAAAACAACCAAGCTCAGAGAGCACCAAGGATCCCTCATGTCAACCCTGAGCTATAAATACTCTCCTTTATCAGTTGAATCAAAGTGTTATTCTTTTCAATATTTCTCAACTTTACTGCACCCTTCTGAGTTGCATTGTCATTATCATCATCTTAACTTTATTGCAGTCATTAATCAGAACAAAAGAATTGGCATTCAAATACTCAGAATATCCAAAACTAAAGTGACAAATTCAGGATAGTTAAAAAAGTACTTTCAGACAAACATTTTGGCTAAAAAATAATATCAAATCAGAATATGTTAAAAGGCTTATTCATACTACAGATATACAACAAGATGAAATTTAAATATGCAATCTGGATAATATGAACTTGGAATAGCACTATAAAATATGAATATATGCACAAATACATATGCATATTCATATACATTCTCCCTCTTCCTTTCTCACAGACACACACACACACACACACACACACACACACACATAGCCCGCTGATCCTGGGGCTTCACTTAGCAAGCAGCATATTTGCCCTTCAGAGTATAAACAGTAACATGCCTATTGAAAAGTTTGGTTTCCCTCCTGCCCACTCACAATAGTAACAACTTTGGGGGTGTCTTTTATGGTGGGTTGTAGTTCTTACACAAAGGTTGAGATTTCTTGCACCAGAATCTTGGCATGCAGTTTTTGCAACTGTTCCTGTATCAAGAGATTTAGTCATTCCTTTATATTGGACTTAACACTGCTCACCTTAATTATTACAGTGCAAAAGGAAAGTGATTCAGCAAAGGAACCACCATCGAAGAAATTAAAACTCAGTGATGGAGGGAGGGAGGGAAGGACAATGAGAGGAAGAGAGGGACAATGGAAGGGAGGGAGGGAAGGAGGAAGGGACAAAGAGGGAGGGAAGGAAGGAAGGAAGGGACAATGGGAGAGAGGGAGGGAAGGAAGGCACCCACCCCAGTCCCACCCCCCTCCACCAGAGACCCACGGATTCCCCCCCACAGGCACCCTGCAACCTGAATGATGAGCTGGCCACCCACCCCCCGCCATTGATTTTGCTTGTCAAAAAGTTGCAAAAGGTGATCACATGACCCTGGGACACTGTGAATGTCATAAGTATGAATCAGTTGCCAAGCATCCAAATGTAAATCACATGACCCTGGGGATGCTGCAACAGTCATAAGTGTGAAAAATGGTCATAAGTCACTTTTTCCAGTGCCATTGTAACTTCGAACTGTCACTAAGCAAATTGTTGTAAGTCGAGGACTACCTGTACTTTATCATTTTTTTTCCTTTTTGGGGGGGTGGTCAAGTTTTTGACACCTTGCTGGGTGACTTAACAAATAGATAAGATAATAAGTCCCTGTAACAATAGGAACTTTTTGGGACCCCAAATGTCCATGAAGTACAAGTCGAATTATTTAGTTGTTTAGGTTAGTTGTTTCCCAGAGTAGGCAGAAGCCGCTATGTTAACAGCGGGGAAAAAATTTCAGGAGGCTTTCACAGGAAGATAATTGGGATACAAGAAAGGAAAGGTAGGGTCTCACCCAAATCCTCCACGGTGCTTTCGTTGTGCTTGGTGGTAATTTTGGCTTTCGGCAGGCACAGCTTAGGCCATGTTGATGGCCGATCTTTTCTTCGTCGGTCCAAAGGAGCTGCCTCGGATCAAATGGAAGGGCTACCGCCCTTCCGCGATCTATCGAGGGTCCTCCTCACGGTGGTCGCCCGTCCAGGGCGAATTTCGACCCTTTTCAGGGTCTTCCGACAAAGGGAAACCGGACGGCGGAGAGAGCGCTCTCCCCGCATGTCCGCTGGCGCCGTGATCGCAAACCGGAAGCCTGTATTCCTTGATTATCTTTTTTATTTCTTCATTTTTGAATTGTAGACAACCTTTTCCATCTACTAAGTTATGTATTATTTTCTTCTCTTTCTGTTTTTTAAGTTTATAAGCTAACCATCTTCCTGGCAATGCTCCGGCGGTGCCTCCAAACAGCCGCCGTCCTCCAGTGGGTCTTCTCCTTCCTGGCGCTGGGTGAGGACGGGACGGTGCCGGCAGCGGCAAACTTGGCTGTGTCCCAGCCACGGGGGAGGTCGCAGGAGAGGCAGCGCTGGCCGGCGGTCATGGCTAGTGTGGGGTGGCAGGCCTGGTGGGTGGGCCTGGTGGGCGCAGGGGGCCGATCTCCACCCAAAGCCCTGACTCATAGGAATGGGTGGAAAATATCCGGCAGCGAGAAGGGAAATTGAAAGAGATGGTGGACAGCGCCCTGCAAGCGGAGCGTGAAAGGAGGAAGAGGCTGGATCTGCAAAGATGCCGGTTTAAGAAAAGACAGGAGGCAGAGACAACAGTGAGCAAATGATGGGCTCAGGGAGATGCGTGACCTTTACGATAATTGACTCATTTGTTCCTACGAGCGGCGGCTGCAACCTGATCACGGCACTGAAACTGCAGAGCACTGTCCTCCTAAGATCGGCCCCTCCCTCGGGCTGTCCTGGCTCCGAGCGCAGCAGCTCGGGGCCGAGAGAGCCAATGATCACCGTTGAAGCCCATCGAAGAGGCAGGGCCGGGACAGGCGCGTTACTTTGAGCTATGGGGTGAGAATTAGAGCAGGGAGGGGCTGCCCAGAGGGACGGAGGGGGAAGGAGGCGGGAGGCCTCTCCTTGGCACTGCTTGCCTGAAATTGGATTAGGACGGGCGGAGTGGAGAACGGCGGGCCTGCAACCAGCCAGCGTCGTTTGTTGCTTTTTCCCGGAGGGAGGGCTGTCGCCTGCTTATGCCTGTCACCTGCTGCCTCTCTTGTAGCCCAGTGCTGCCTGGGGCTTTACCTGGTGCTGCTGCTCAGGGACGGCTGGCAGCTGGCGCTCGGCTACATGGCCTGGCTCTACCTGAACTGGGAGATGCCGTCTCGTGGGGGGCGCCACTCCGCCTGGGCTGTCTGGCGATACTTCCGGGACTATTTCCTCATCACGGTGAGCAGAGGAACCAGGAGGCTCCCGCTGCTAGTGGGGGCATCGGGCCTGGTGGGACACCCACTTTCTCCGTTCGGGGGGCGCCGGCTCCACCAACATGGCCTTGGCAACAAACCGCTGTGGGCCGTGAGAACGCTGGGCTCAAAGCGGTGCTGGAACTTCTTGGGGAGAACCACCCAAGCATGGTGGGGGTTGCCCTCCTTTAAGTGCATGGCCTAAACCTCGTCTCCTCCACCATTGTCAAGCCGGTGTTGCTGCATAGCCCCCCTTGCACAAATGCCATCCTTTCTGTGCCCCCTCGGTCAGAAAGTGTCGGCCGTTTTTAGACTTTTTTATTTTAAGCTTTTATTGTCCCCTGCCTGGTGCAGCTGACTCTGGTCCCCATCTTCCAGGAAGCAGCCGCTCCCCCACCCCCATTGACACTGCCCAAACTGCATGTGCCCCTTTCACTGCACGGGGCTACTGTTGTTGCTGCCCCTGTTGATAACCGCTCCACGCACGCATGCACGCATCGGCCGGCCTACCGCTTCCATGTCTCCATTGCTAGGCCACCGGTCCCGCCCCCCTGCCGCAGTCTCAATGGAAGCAGGGTGTTTGGCACCTTGAGAGCAGAGGGCGGGGCTGGAAAAGCCCCAGCCGGGTGGGGGAGTATGCACGCGCTCTTCTTCTTGAGGAGTTTCTCTCCGAACGCTCGTACTTCCACATTGCCAGACCATATGTGAAGGCGCACGTGGGCTTATCTCAGGAGAGGCATTGCCGACGCAGGAGGTGGGAAAGTTTAGTCAATGGCACCTCCACCCTGCCTCGCCTCACCCCACAGGACGAGCCTCCTGCCCATCGCCCCACCCGCCAGAGACCCCCTGGATCTCCCCCAACCCTGCTCGGCCCCCACAGGCGTCCCTCCCCACGAGCAACATCGAGGTGGCCATGCCTACCACGGCCACGCCCACCCAGTCTGCTGTAACCACCGTAGCCACACCCAACCAATGGGCCATGCCCACCCAGCGATAAATAAGTAGGTTTTGGTTTGCAGTTTGGGCACTCGGTCTCTAAAAGGTTCGCCATCACTGGGGTAGGCCTTACTTTCGGGGAAACACGGTAACACCCGATACTTTTTAGAAGTATTCCAAGATACCACTAGCAAGCCCCATGGTTATCTTTTGGTTGATCTGGCAGCCACTACTCCAGAAACCTTTAGGTTGAGAACAGGACTCTTTCCGCCTGATTGGCCAGTAGTTTACAATATAAAAAAGAAGGGTAAAAAGTAGCAGCTTGAACAGCTGTGCGTCAGTTCATCCAGGATGTCTGAGAGGGTGCGCAGAAATTGGAGTTTTTAAAAATCTTAATAAAGGCCGGACCAAAACAGAGAAAAGCCATATTATACAATGCTAATAATGACCTGCTTGAGGCAATAGCTGAAATAGCCCTGAACACTTTAAAAGGTAACCTGCCTCTGAAGCCTTCACAATACCAGAATTTAAAGAGAAAGACTGTATTAAAAAGCTGAGCGATAGAAAACTCTCACTCAAAAAGAAGAAACAGTTTATTCTTCAGTCAGGGGGGTTATCCATCCATTACTAGGAGCTGCTATACCATTGCTGACTAACCTATTAGTCAGGTAAACATGGAGCATGCCGAGAAAATGTATTTGGTGTCACATCATCAGATGGAGCAGCTACAAGGCAGGACTCCTACGATAGGGACTACTGCAGCTAGCCAGTTGGATGATGACATGCGGGCCATTCTTCAGAAATCGGATCTAACTGAGGACATCAAGATAAAGCTCTACAATTCGGTGCTGCAGAGGTTTCTAAGGCTGATCAGACAAAATGAGTCTGAGAAGGACACTCTGAATCTTATTCATCCACCAGAAAACTTTAGACAGCCCCCTGCGTTACCGGAACCATTTGCACAGCCCCCACTACATGACCCAACAACACAGGAGATATTAGATGGGGTGAGCACACGTTACAACAAAAATGCTGAACTTTTGTTGAACAAAATGAGACAGCATTTGGACATTTTGGACTGGGATGATCATGGTACAGTTTTATACAAGGGGACCGCAGTTCCTGGAACTAACATTGCAGACCTGGTCAAAGGGGCTTCTCAACACCGAGCACATACTGTGAAGCACTATCCTAAACACTGGAACGAATTTATGAGTGCTATGGCAGAGATGAATGTTCCAACAGTATTGCTGGGGTCTAACTCTGTTAAAGAGCAACTCGAAAAGCTGAAAGAGGCTGGGAGTTTTAAGGTTGTAAGTGTTAATAAACCTCCTTCTGTTATGTCTGCACCTGATGAGATGCCTATGTCAAATCCTAAAAGTGTTCTAAAGTTTGGTGACTGGCTCAAATTGTAAATGAATAAAACACTGTAAAACAGGCAATGAGTTTAACTTCTTGTCTTTATTTTATAATAGGCCATACATGTTTGCATACATTGATAACTGCTACATGTTCCAGGACTCCTTCCCTGCATCATATTTACTACAAAATGCTTCACCATTTAATCATCTTTTTATTTTTTATTTTATTCAAATACAAATAATGCAAACATAATACATATAAGTCTAAATAAAAAACAGTATAAAAAATACAAATATTACAGTGCACCCAACCCCCTGGAGACCATTTTTATTACCTATATTTCTTCTCATATAACAACTAACAATATACAATATATTTCAATTGTGCCCTTATCCCCTCCAAAACAGCATATATTCTTGAGTAGGTTTATTCCCTTTGCCTTCCACCAAGACTGTTTTTATAAAATCCTCCCATATTTCATTATAATTATTTACTTTAATCATCCCTTTTTAAATTTAATTTCTGTTGTTAATTTATCATTTATTGCCATATTCCATATTTCATTATACCACTCATTTCTTTGAATAACCCAATTCCGTCTCCAATATTTAACCATCGATAATCTAGCTGCCATTATCAAATTTACAATCAATTCCTTTTTTGCTTCATTTATATCTTGTTTTTCCACCAGTAACAGTAATGCAATCCTCGGTGACATATCTAAAGTTTCCTTCAAAAGTTCTCTAATTTCCCTAAACACCATGTCCCATATCTTTTGTACGCTATCACAATCCCACCACATATGTTTATATGTTCCAATCTCTTTCTCGCACCTCCAACAAATATTTGTATATTTAACATCTATTTGATTTAATTTATGTGGTGTTAGGTACCACCTCCATATCACTTTATATCCATTTTCCTTACTCTAACTGACATATTCTTATATACTCTTCTATTCCAAATATTTTTCCAATCTTTATCGTTTATTTCTCCTAAATCTGTTTCCCAGATTAATTTTAAACCTTTTGCCTGATCTTCTAGTTCAGTTAATATTCTGTATATTTTCCCAATTCTTCCTTTACCTATATATTCTTCATTTTCCTCACTTTCTTTTATAATCATTTCAAATTTTGTTAACTGTCTATCTTTCACCTTGAATTTTTCTTCCATTTTTATCCATTTTTCTAATTGTATTAAATTCAACCAATTCTATCTATTTGTCAATATTGCTGTAAAAATCTTAGCATCCTGATTAATAAGGGATATTGGTCTATGATCCTGGGTTTGTAAGATCTTTATTAGGTTTCGCTATCAATACTATCAGAGATTGCTTCCAGGAACTTGGAATAATTTCCCCTTCCATTATTTTATTAAACATTAACCTCATCTTCGGCACCAATAGTCCTTTAAATTTTTTATAATATTCTGCTCCTAGTCCATTTAACCCTGGTGCTTTACCTATTTTCAATTTATTAATAACTTCCAGTATCTCCTCCTCTTCTATTTGTGATTCCATTATTTCTTTATCATATTCTTGAATTTTACAGTTTAAATTCTTTTCTATATACGCCTGACTTTCATTCACATTTATTTCCTTTCCCTTATATAACTTTTCAAAGAACTTCTGAAATATCAACAATTTTTTCTCTCATCATGTTACATCTTTCTCCCTTATAGTTCTTTATTACTCCAATCAGGCTTTTTGCCTTTTTAACTTGTGTGGCTCTAGCCAACATTCTAGAATTTTTATTACTATTTTCATAAAATTCCTTATTTAAATAAATTAGATTTCTTTGAACCTGTTCTAACTCAATATTTTGCAACTCTTTTCTTTTAGCTAATAATTCTAACATAATCCTATTCTCTCTACTTTCTGTATATTTACTCTCTACTTCTTTAATTTCCTCCTCCAACCTTTTTATATATTTCATTTTGTTTTTTTTTATAATATAAGAATATTTTATCCCTAAACCTCTTACCACTGCTTTCATTGCATCCCATATTACACCTATATTACTACCTCCTTCTTCATTTATAGTCCATATTTCTTTTTGTAAGGTTTTCCACTCAGCCTCACAACTTCTCTGCACTACTCAGAAATTTCAAAGAGCCAAAAGGAACTCCTGAGCCGAGGTTTCAGCAAAGAAAACAACTTTATTTTGGCCAAGACAGAGTTGGGTAACCTTCTCCCTCTTCGTGGCTGCTTAGAGGGACGAAGGCACACCCAGTAGAGATTTCTTCTACCTTTTATACTTTTTCAAAACAAAGAGATCCAAGTCTCTGTACCAGGAGCAAGGAAGCACAGAAAAACAAATTCCAGGATGATGACTCATACACATCAATCCAGGCTAACTCACCTTCCCCCTCCCTATCTCCTGGACCACTGAACCCCACCTTGCTCCTTTCATGTAAGCAATCTCCTGTATATTTGACATGGGACATTTGCTTTTTCCATATACATGAAACACTTGCTTCTATCTATAAGGCTGCTTGCATGTAAGAAAATCTATATAAAATAGCTACAAAATAACATTACTAGTATCAAGCTTAAGCATAATAAAATCATAAGCACAATAAGGTCCCTTCATTTTAATTCTCTTTCCATTTTCTCTAAAATCTCTTTATTTTTAAAAACCCTTGAACCCATTATCCATCTACTTGCCTGTTTATAATCACAATCTATTTCCATTTCCATAGTTACCATTGCATGATCTGATATTTTAATTATTTTTATCTCTGCTTTCATTATTTTAGATAATATTTCCAATGTTACAAATATATAATCTATTCTTGTAAAATTTTTGTCTACCAGAAAAATATGTATAACTCTTTTGATTGCCATGTAACTCTCTCCAAACATATTTTAATCTATTTCTATTAATAAATTTTCTTAAATCTGTATTATTATACTGTACTTTATTTCCGCTTTTGATGGATTAGATTTATCAATTCCTGTATCCATAACCATATTATAATCACCTGCCATTATCACATAACCTTTTTTTATTTCTTCTATTTCTTTATATACCCTATTATAAAACTCTCTTTGATTTGTATTAGGTGCATACAAATTTGCTAAAGTGACCTCTTGTCCATAAATCAAGCCTTGAATTATAAGAAATCTTCCCATATCATCCCTTTTTATGGCTTTTATCTTAAATTCACATCTTTTAGCAACAATGATTGCTACCCCTCTTGCTTTTGATGTACCAAATGTTTTTTCATATACATCAGCCCAATATAACCTAAGTTCATTCACCCCTTCTTTCTTTTGATGTGTTTCTTGTAAAAATACAATATCTATTTTCTCTTTGTTAATTGATTTTTCAATTCTTGCTTGTTTATATTTTTCCCCCAAGCCATGTACATTCCATATAACTACCTTCAACGATTTCCCTATCTGTTCCTTATATTATATATTCCCTTTGGCCTCCATATGTGCTCTAACATAAATCTTACAAAACTAAAACTACAAAGTAAGCATATTGTCCCAAAACATAAATAACCACTTACCCACCCATATACATATATATTGTCCCCCTTCCCTTCTTCAGGAGATCTTCCTCCTCTCCGCCGCATCAGGCCTCCGGGGGGAGGAAGAGGAACCATCCCTGCACGGACTTCGGTCGCCCACTCCACCTCCCTTGACCATCTTTACCCTTAATTTCTACACCCAAACATATATTATAACACATTACAAATACTTATATACTATCTCTACAACAAACTTGTAACTCCTGTTGCTTCATCCAGCTTCCCTTTCTCCTATAGATCTTCTTCCTTCTTCTCCATCTCCTTTCTTGAGAATTTTGACATCTCATTCATTTTCTGAATTTGCTCCATAGCCTCTTTTTTTTTTCCAAACAAGTTTTATTGGTATTTTTAGTTTTACATCAATGTGCCTTAAGAATCTCCGTGGAGATAGGGTGATCAATCATCCAAAAAAAACCCAATATAATCAAACATAGATAATTCAATAATTCCTTAACATTACTTCTCTGTTTCCCTCAAGTTAAAACCTAATATTAATACATATCTAGATAAAATTCAATCATTATATATAAAAAACAAAAATATCGCTAGTAATTCACATATCAATCAAAATCCTGTTTTTGAGTTTAACTATTTTAAAACCATTTTACATTTTAGCCTAAAGTAAACACATAAGTTACATTTCGGGTCCCTCAATTTCCCATAAAACAATAACAATTTCTAAAACACATATATAGTATAACTATTATATTTTAATACTTCTCTCTTATATTCTATCAAATATATATTTTATAAGTCAATCTAAATCTCTAAAAGTTCCTCAATTATTTTAACCTAGTTAGATTAATGCATTTCTAGTTAACATTCAATCATTGTAAATAAAAATAACAGTAATATTTCACTAATATCAATCCAACTCCTTTTAAATTTAAGATTTCCAATTTTCCATATTGCCATTCCAGACCATAATCAAATCAATTCTCTAGAAGCCTTTTTAACCCATCAGATAAAATTTTAGCACTCATTTTTAAACCTAATTGTAGCTTTCTTTTTGTGCCAAACAGGTTTCCACAATACGGCCTCTAACTCCTCACATTGTACTACTTGGCTATACACATTTTTCCACAATTGAGTCTGGTCGTAGTCTTCTCTTTTTTCCAGTGTTGTCTGCATTATGTAATCTGTCTTAATCAGTATGGTAATTATTCATTGTTTATTCATATTGTCAGCATTAATGTCCCGTATTTGGAAGTCAATTCCTGTTGCTTTTAGGATTATAAATGTTTTAGCTGAAATATGCCTTTGAGCATCAAAATTTTCCATCATTTGTATATGAGGTGTAGCATCTTCCTCTTCAGTAGGTTGTAAATATATTTCCTCCATCTCGTTAAGTTGTGCATCTGGTTGTGTGTCATGATCAGTCAAACTTTGAGATTCAATTTTTAACTCTGAAACATTGTCTTTCCTGTGCTTTCTAAAATGTGCTTTTAGTTCCTCTTTCATTTCCAAATTTTTTTCTAGTATCAGTCCATAATCAAGCTGTGGGTAAGATTCCATTTCAATAATGGAGTAGTAGGCAGCAAAAGTCAAAGTCAGTGTTGTAAATGTCTAATTGTAATCCAAAATAATAGTAGAAGAGGATGCCTTAAAAGTCAGTTGTTAGGAATTTCTGGGTGTCACGCCAAGTTCAAAACAAAGTAAAAGTAGCTTAAGATAGCTACTTTGTAGCAGAGCCCTTGAGCTAATTTCACTCAGCTAGGAATGTCTGGGCTTCACGCCAAGTTCAGCACAGCTTAAACTAGATACTTTGTTACCGCCCAATCCACGTGATTCCACCCCGAGAGCCGAGAAAAAAAAAAATATTTTTTGTTTAAGAAATAAACAGTAATGTTCAGAAGGGGGAGAGGAAAGAAAAAACACTCCACCCCCCTCCCTATAGGCTTCCACTCGAGCTAAAGACATACAGGCAAAGAGAAAGAGTCACAGTAAGGTTTTTTTTTTTCAGGATCCCCGAAATCCAACAGCTCAAAAAGACAATAAACATTCATTATTTTTCACAGCTCGTTTTCCCAAGTGTCCAAACGCTGCTTTCTTAGAGTAGGGAAGTAGTTTCTAAAAGCTTTTGACAGGAGAGTAAATAAGGTATCAAGAGGGAAGGAAAGGTCTCACCCGGATCATCCATGGTGGTTCTTTTCGCTTAGATGTTGCTGTGACTTTCGGCTGGAACAGCTAAGTGATCGGCCATGTTAATGGCCGATCTTTTCCCCGTTGGCCCAAAGGTGATTTCTCGGACCGCAGAGGGAGCTGCCGCTCCCTCTGTGATCAACGAGTGTCCTCCTCCACGGTGGTCGCCCCTCCAGGGCAACTTTCGACCCTATACAGGGTCTACCGGCGGGGGGAAACCGGCCGGCTAAGAGAACAAGCTCTTTGCACGACCACGAGCACTGTAACCGGAACCAGAAGTCCCATAGCCTCTTCTTTATTGATGATTCCGAGCTCCCTTAATTTCTCCATCGCCTCCTCCTTTGTTTCAACTCTGTAAAATCTTCTACCGTATGAAAATCTCAAAAGAACTGGATATCCCCAGCTGTAATTAATGTTATTTTTCTTCAATATTTGAAGAACGTGATGCATCTCTCTCCTCCATTGTAAAGTCTCATTGCATAAATCTGTAAAAACTTGTATCTGATGCCCCGAAATATTATAGATGACATGTTTTGCAATTTACGCATCAATTGCTCTTTTTTTGCGTATGACCAGAGTCGCACCACAATATCTCTCGGCAATTTTCTTCCCAACCTTTTTGGGCCAACTCTATGTATTGCATCAATATCGTATCTTGTGAAGGGGATATCTGGGAGGATCGAGGTAGCCCAATCCAGTACTGCTTGAATCAATTTTGCTTCATTTTCTTCACTTTTCTCCGGATATCCACGTATACATAAATTTGATCGGCGCTGACGATCACATATCTCAATCAAATCTTTTTTCACCTGATGCATCATAGTTGTCTGGCTTTTTAACACCTTATCATGTTCTCCCATCTGAGTCTTCACTTCTGTAATATTTCGTGTCATATCCTGACTTTGTTTCGCCAGATCTGCTATTCTTACCTCCATACTATCCATTTTATCTTTTATTTGCTTCAAATCCTCCTTTATATTTGTCTTCATTTCTTTTATATTTATCTTCATTTCTCTTAACTCTTGTAAGAGAATATCAAGATAGAAAAATGTGGGTTAGACAGCATCACCACCAGATGGATCCGTAGCTGGCTGACCGGCCGTACTCAGCGTGTGGTCCTCAATGGAACCGCATCTACATGGAGGGAAGTGTGTAGTGGGGTGCCCCAGGGCTCTGTTCTGGGCCCAGTGCTCTTCAACATCTTCATCAACGATTTGACGAGGGATAGATGGGGAAAGTCATCAAATTGCAGACAACACCAAGCTGCAGGATAACACATCCAGAGACAGGCTTACGATACAGAGGATCTGGACATACTTGAACACTTGCCAACTATCTAACAAAATGAAATTCAATGGTGAAAAA
>JALGBA010001071.1:0-15000 GCA_023970755.1 Azemiops feae
AAGGAAAGGGGAAAGGAAAGGAAAGGGGAAAGGAAAGGAAAGGAAAGAGGAAAGGAAAGAGGAAAGGAAAGGAAAGAGGAAAGGAAAGGGGAAAGGAAAGGGGAAAGGAAAGGAAAGGAAAGGGGAAAGGAAAGGAAAGGAAAGAGGAAAGGAAAGGAAAGGAAAGGGGAAAGGAAAGGAAAGGAAAGGAAAGGAAAGAGGAAAGGAAAGGAAAGAGGAAAGGAAAGGAAAGGAAAGGGGAAAGGGGAAAGGAAAGGAAAGGAAAGAGGAAAGGAGAAACCCCCCCACCACCACCACTCTATCTCTTTGGGGGGGGGTTGTCTGTTGTTGAGCAGCTGGTCTCATCAAAATTCTCCGGAAAGCTTTGATGGAAGCTGATCTACCCATGAATGTCAGCCTTTTGAGGAGAGTCTGAGCAGCAACATCTGTCAAGTTGGTGGTGGGAATTTGTTTCTAATCAGATCTCAAAGCAATTTGAGGAACTGGAATCTGGCGTGGGGAGGGGGCTTCCACCGCCCTCCCAACACAGCCGAGGAAGGTCCAGAAGTACAGAAGGAGAGAAAAAAATGGAGGGGGGAAAAATCTACTTTATTTCAGATACAAGAAGTCAAATGGCAAACATGTGGCCCATCAGAAGTGACCTCCGCCCCCCCACACACAAAAAAAATCAAATTTTATGCAATATTCACTGAGTTTGGCTGACTGTCAATCAAATACAGGCTGGTATCACCCAAGGAACTCAGTGCCACAAGATTTAGAGAAGCCAGGAAACTGCTTCCCTTCTGGATTTTGAATAATTTTCAATAGAGATATAGTCCTCTCTTTGTGACCAGAATGGAGAACACAGTTTCTGTTGCTAAGCGAGGCAGCTATTGAGTTGTGCCCAATTTTAGGATCTTTGGTTATTCAGGGAATCACTGCAGTTCTTAAGTGAATCACGCGGTCATTAAGCGAATCCATCTCCCCCCATTGTCGGAAGCTGGCAGGGTTGGTCGCAAACGGCAGTGCAACCGTCATAAATACAGGCCAGTTGCCAGATTTTCGTCAAGTAGCTGTGGGGATGCTGTGACGGTCATAAGTGCGAGGACTGATCGTTCCTTGCTTTTTACAGCGCCGTTCTAACTTTGAACAGTCACTAAATGGTTGGGTGTTAAGACATGGACCACCGGTACATCCAGCTTTTTTT
Organism: Azemiops feae; assembly: GCA_023970755.1. NCBI lineage: Eukaryota > Metazoa > Chordata > Lepidosauria > Squamata > Viperidae > Azemiops > Azemiops feae. The sequence goes on from JALGBA010001071.1 coordinate 1,187, forward strand.
TAAAAAAAAGTTAGTTACCCCCTTCTTTGAAATGTTTTTGTAAGGCAAAGAGTGTCTGTACACCATTGTTTTTCTAAGTTGGTACCTTTAAAATCAGTGGACTTCAATTCCCAGAATTCCCCCGGCCAGCTGGCCAGGGGAATTCTGGGAATTGAAGTCCACCGATTTTAAAGTTGCCAGCTTTGAAAAAAACGGCTTTAAACTCTGTTTTATCGTGTTATAAAGACACATGTCTCACACCTTGTGTTGTGAGGCTGCAGAAAGAAAGGGGGGGATAAAGCTTGCCACTGGCTAGGCAACACAACACAACACAACACAAAGGGAGAATCTGCAACATCCAGGGATTTTGGTTTTTGTGGAAGGCCAGGCCAGGCCATCTGGGTCCCTCTGCTTAATGTGGAAAAGAAAGAAAGAAAGAAAGAAAGAAAGAAAGAAAGAAAGAAAGAAAGAAAGAAAGAAAGAAAGAAAGAAAGAAAGGAAGGAAGGAAGGAAGGAAGGAAGGAAGGAAGGAAGGAAGGAAGGAAGGAAGGAACGAAGAAAGAAAGAAAGAAAGGAAGGAAGGAAGGAAGAAAGAAAGAAAGAAAGAAAGAAAGAAAGAAAGAAAGAAAGAAAGAAAGAAAGAAAGAAAGGAAGGAAGGAAGGAAGGAAGGAAGGAAGGAAGGAAGAAAGAAAGAAAGAGCTTGCGCTCTCGAGAAGCAAAGAAATCAGATTTTTAGTGAGAATAAGATCTGGCTGCCATCCAGATGAAGAGAGAGTAGAGGTGGCAGAAAGCGAGAGAGTGCAGAAGAGAGAAACGGAGGGGGAAACGTAAGCCAGGATGAGGCTGCTGGCGTTTTCAGCCCAACATTACGAGGTGGATGACAGCCACAAGAAAAATAGATGACAGATTTGCAAAAGCAGGTAGTCCTTGACTTATGACCACAATTGAGCCCAAAATGTTCATTGCTAAGCAAGACAGTTGTTAAGTGAGTTTTGCCCCATTTTACGACCGTCTCGTCCTCCCCCTCCGCTCCCCCTTTTTTTCCTTGTCGTCCTCTTCCTTCTCCTCCTCCTCCTCCGTCTCCTTCTCCTCCCCTCCTTTCTTCTTCTTTCCTTCTCCTCCTCCTCCTCCTCCTCCTCCCATCCTTCTCTTTCTCCTCTTCTTTTTCTTTTTCCTTCTTTCGTCCTTTCTCCTTTTCCTCCTCTCGTCCTCCTTCTCCCTTCCTCCTCCTCCTCCTCTTCTTCTTCCTCTTCTTCTTTTTCTTCTTCCTCTTCTCCTTTCTTCCTCCTTTCCTCCTCCTCCTCCTCCTCCTTGTTCTTTCCCCCTCTTCCTCCTCCCACCCTTCTCCTTCTCCTATCCTTCTTCTTTTCCTTCTTTTCCTTCTTTTCCTTCTTTCTTTCTCCCCCTCCTCCCCACATAATCCCCTTTTTTGCCTTGTAAAACAAGCCCAGGCTGCCTGCAGGATGTTTCTCCCCCCCCCCCCGCCAGAAGTGTGTGAACCCCGGTTGGGCCCTTGGCCTTGAACAGAGAAGCCGGCGACTGGTCTGACTGCCAGAGAGGGCATCCAGCCAGCCTTCAGGGTTAAAAAACAACAACAAATCCAGTGCTGATGGGAAGCCAGACTCTCCATCTCTCCTGCCAGAGATGATGCTAGCAGCACGAAGCCACTCTGGGCTTGTCTTCCATCTGCCTTTCCGTTTTTTTTCCCCCGGTCCACCTCCCTGGATCCTTCCATCTCCTCCCCCCTCCCCTCCTCCTCTCTCCTCATAAAGCAGCCTGCAGCTAGATGTCACACATGCTCATAATGAAGTTTCCCCATTAATTACCACCATTAAAAATCCAATTACTCCATTAGAAGTGCTGGCAGGCAGGCAGGGGATGGGAGAGGCCTGCCTGAAGGAAATCTTTTTCATCCTTAGCCTTGATACAAGCCAGCGTGGGTGTGCCTCCCTCCCCCCCCCCGCATCCCATAATACCCCTGGATTACGTGAGAGGAAGGGGGGAAAAAACTGTCTTCCAAACCTAGGATTTGGTTTCAGGGATTGGAAATCTTTTAGAATAGAACAGAGCTGGAAGGGACCTTGGAGGTCTTCTAGTCCAGCCCCCGCTCAAGCAGGAGAACCTATACCGTCTCAGACAAGTGAATGTCTACTCTTAGCCTCTTCTTAAAAACCTCCAGTGTTGGAGCGCCCACGATTTCTGGTGGCAAGCTGTTCCACTGGTTAATTGTCCTCACTGTCAGGAACATGACGTCATGTTCATTACAATGACATATTGCACAAACCACAATGATATCAATCAATCAGAATAGAGCTGGAAGGGACCTTGGAGGTCTTCTAGTCCAACCCCCTGCTCAAGTAGGAGACCCTGGCCTAAACCATTTCAGACAAGTGGCTGTTCAGTCTCTTCTTAAAAACCTCCAGTGATGGAGCACCCACAACTTCTGGTGGCAAGCTGTTCCACTGGTTAATTGTCCAAACTGTTAGGAAGCTTCTCCTTAATTCCAGGTTGCTTCTCTCCTTGATCAGTTTCCAACCATTGTTTCTCGTCCTTCCCTCTGGTGCTTTGGAGAATAACGTGACCCCCCTCTTCTTTGTGGCAGCCCCTCAAATACTGGAAGATTGCTATCATGTCACCCCTATTTCTTCTTTTCTTTAGATTGGCCAAACCCAAATCCTGCAGCCGTTCTTCGTATGTTTTAGCCTCCAGGCCTTTGATCATCTTAGTTGCTCTTCTCTGAATTTTTCCCAAACTCTCAACATTTTTTTTGTAGTATGGTGACCAAAATTGGCTGAATTATTCCAAGTGTGGCCTTACTAGGGTTTTATAAAATGGTACGAATACTTCGTGTGATCGGCTTGTTTTCCTCTTAGATTTTTGCACTTGTCCTTAGATTCATGCAAAAAATAAAATAAAATAAAGAATCCTGAGGAAGTACAACTTTTTTGTCGTTTTTTAATCCCAGAAAAAGAAGTACAGGTAGTCCTCGATTTACGACGGTTCCTTTAGTGACCGTTCCAAGTTGCCATGGCACTGGAAAAAGTGACTTATGACCGTTTTTCAGAGTTATGATCTTTGCAGCATCTCCGTGGTCCTGTGATTAAAATTCAGACGCTTGGCAACTGACTCATATTTACGACGGATGCAGCGTCCCGGGGTCACGTGATCCCCTTTTTGCGACCGTCAGACAAGTGGGGGAAGCCAGATTCACTTAATGTTACTAACTTAATTGCAGCGATTCACTTGGTAAGAAAAGTCGTAAAATTCACTTTAACAAATGTCTCACTTTGGGCTCAGTTGTGGTTGTAAGTCGAGGACTACCTGTATTAAAAGGGGAGGAAGGAATGTTGGATTAGGGTACATGGTCTCTGGGAAAGTACAAAGTTCCTTTCTCCCGCAGATAAATCGACCTAGCTCTCGTCTCGTCTCTGAAAGGCATTTTGAGCTCAGGACAGTTTGAAATCCACACTTTAAAGTCCAAATACAGGCAGTTCTCGACTTACAACAATTCATTTAGTGACCGTTCAAAATCAGGGCACTGAAAACTGTGACTTGTGCCCTTTTTGTCCACACTTGCAGCCTCCCCCGCGGTCACGTGATCGAAATTAGGACTCTTGGCAACCGACGGTTGCAGCGTCTCGGGGTCACGTGATCCCCTTTTGCGACCTTCTGACAAGCAAAGTCAACGGGGGAAGCCGGATTCACTTAAGGACCGTGTGAATCACTTCATAACTGCAGTGATTCACTTAAGGACTGTGGCAGGAAATGGGGCAAAACAACTGTCTTGCTTAGCAATGGAAATTTTGGGAATTGTGGTCATACGTATTGAGGACAATTCGGGGGGACCGTATTTGGCTTCAAGGCCCTCTTTGATTAAAACCTTTGATAAAACCTTAAAATCTGGTGGAGAAGAGAATTTTGGCACAGATAGCTTTTCTGCCATGATGAGAGGACGGGAGCCAGAAAAATATCCATTTCCCCACCCTGCTTCAAAAGGCATTGCACAGATGTTGCTGGGCTGAAAAATATTACCAAAAGAGCTGCTTTGGAAACAGCAGCTGAAACCGATCTGGGTTGGAAATTCATTTCAAAAACCAAGAAGATCAGAGTGAAATGGACCAAATACTGCAAAACACTGTTTTTCAAACTGGGCAACTTGGAAGATGGGTGGACTTCAACTCCCAGAATCCCCCAGCCGGCATGCTTTAGGATGGGTGGACTTCAAATCCCAGAATCCACCAGCCGGCATGTTTTAGGATGGGTGGACTTCAACTCCAAGAATCCCCCAGCCGGCATGTTTTAGGATGGGTGGACTTCAAATCCCAGAATCCACCAGCCGGCATGTTTTAGGATGGGTGGACTTCAACTCCCAGAATCCCCCAACTGACATGTTTTAGGATGGGTGGACTTCAACTCCCAGAATCCCCCAGCTGGCATGTTTGAGGATGGATGGACTTTAACTCCCAGAATCCCCCAGCCGGCATGTTTTAGGATGGGTGGACTTCAACTCCTAGAATCCCCCAGCTGACATGTTTTAGGATGGGTGGACTTCAACTCCCAGAATCCCCCAGCTGACATGTTTTAGGATGGATGGACTTCAACTCCCAGAATCCTCCAGCTGACATGCTTTAGGATGGGTGGACTTCAACTCCCAGAATCCCGCAGCTGGCATGTTTTAGGATGGGTGGACTTCAACTCCCAGAATCCCCCAGCTGACATGTATGTTTTAGGATGGATGGACTTCAACTCCCAGAATCCCCCAGCTGACATGTTTTAGGATGGGTGGACTTCAACTCCCAGAATTTTGCAGCCAGCATGGGGAATTCTGGGAGTTGACGCCCATATATCGTAAAGTTAGCCTAGCCTCCATCCGTGGCATCGCCTTGTGGTCTCCCATCCATCAAGTGCAACTTTGCTTTTTTTCAGGATCAACTTGCCGCTTCTGCTACCAACGGCCCTTTTACACTTTTTCAGGTGTGTTCCTAGACTTACAACTCAGCCAACAATTTCTGCAGCTCAGACCTAAACCATTTGCTTCTTTTTTCTCTCTCTCTCACACTCTTTCCAGTTTCTAATTGATTCGCGCCGTTTGAGAAATTAGGCCTAACCGCTCCACTAATCAAGATAAATGGAACCTTCTCTTGTAGTTAAAGTAAAGGAGAAACAAGGAAGAAGCTTTGGTGGCCACTGAAAATGCAGGAAAGAAGTAAGGTTCGTACTGGAAAAATAGATAAAAACAGCATTAAGAGGTAGAAAAAGGTGGCCATCTGCATCTAAAAATGCCATGTTTTCAACTTAAGTCTTGGCTCTGTTTGATTTATTATGGGGATTTCTACTGTACCCTTCCAGGAATTTCCAGAAAAGCTGGCAAGGAATTTAGAAATGTAGAATAAATAGTCTTCTGCAGTCACGGCATAAGCCTAAGACTGAAAATCAGGCTTGTCAGATGCTATATTTTTTCTATCCTGCTCTATGGAGTAGAGAGTCACCTGAAGAGACTGGAAGCATTTGAAATGTGGATTTACAGGCGGCTGTTACGTATAAGCTGGGTGGACAAGATCAGGAATGAGGAGGTGATAAGCCGCCTGGGAAAGCCCAGGGAAATCATCAAAACAATTAAAAAACGAAAATTAGAATATTTCGGACATGTGATGCGACACCCAGAAAAATACGGCATACTCCCATTTAATCCTCCAGGGAAAGATGGAAGGCAAGCGAGGTCCAGGCAGAAGAAGAACATCATGGCTTCAAAATCTAAGGGACTGGTTTGGACAAAACTCCGCAGCACTTTTTTGTGCGGCTGCTGATAAAAACAGGATCGCCAACATGATCGCCAACGTCCGATAACGGATATGGCACAAGAAGAAGAATAAATAGGCAGAAGACTAGCAGAGCACATCCAGGAACACCAACTAGCATTCAGAAGACATGTCTATAGAGGTTCTTAGTCATCCAGGTCAGAGTTGTCCCAAAGATACAAGGGGGCAAAGAGGCCATTTATTTATTGACTGGAGTAAATAACTGACCAGCTCACATGTGCAAAGCTCAACTGCTGAAAAACTAGATGAGGTTCTCCAGATTCCTAGCATCCGTGTACTGTACATACGGCACAGACCTCTACAGAAAGAAAGCCTGTTACATGTATGTCTTTATCCACTTCCTGTTCTCAGCCTTCTAGGCCTATTGACTAGACCTGCGAAGTTTTGCAAACGTGACGATTGGTCGCAAAGTTACTTTTTCATCCCTGCCATAACTGTGAACAGTTGGCAAAACGAGGCAGCTTCTAAATGAGGAATTGTAAGTGGCCGAGGAAGCTGTCTCACTAATACTGAACAGTATGGCTGAGGTAGTATTTTGACAAAAAAAAAAAAAAAACTCTTTGATTGTATGCTACAGATACTTTAAGGATAGGACCCATAGGTATCAACTTTTAATATACATTTCTCACACTCTAATGTAAATAAAATAATATAACCTAGGGCAGGGGTAGGCAACCTTGGCTCTTTTATGACTTGTGGACTTCAACTCCCAGAATTCCTGAGCCAGCCATGCTGAGGGAAAAGGGAGAGGTTTCCAAGCTGAGCCATGGTGGCTCAGGAATTCTGGGAGTTGAAGTCCACAAGTCATGAAGGGGCCAAGGTTTTCCCCACGCTGGCTCAGGAATTCTGGGAGTTGAAGTCCACAAGTCATGAAGGGGCCATAGTTCCCCCACGCTGGCTCAAGAATTCTGGGAGTTGAAGTCCACAAGTCATGAAGGGGCCATAGTTCCCCCACGCTGGCTCAGGAATTCTGGGAGTTGAAGTCCACAAGTCATGAAGGGGCCATAGTTCCCCCACGCTGGCTCAGGAATTCTGGGAGTTGAAGTCCACGAGTCATGAAGGGGCCAAAGTTTCCCCCACGCTGGCTCAGGAATTCTGGGAGTTGAAGTCCATGAGTCATAAAAGAGCCAAGGTTGCCTACCCTTGCCCTAGGAAAAGGCTAAGGAGTCTTCATTTAAAATGACTACATTCCCAAGAAATAAAGAACAAATTTAGCTTCTAAAAAAAAAAAAGAGGCCATTTATGTCCAAATTGAAGAGCCCTCCCTCAACGGAGGGGGGTGGGATACGACATCATCTATCTCCAGTCTACAACACGGTCCTTTCAGCAGTTCCAAGAAGGCTCCATACCCATTTGCACCACTCAGGGGACCCTGAGGACACAGATAAACCTCCAAGTGGCCTCAACAACTCTCTGAAAGGATGCAAATGACCAGCTGTCTGCAAAGAGTATAAATCCTTCCATTCTGCACCATCTGATCAGAACTGAAGAAGCTTCATGGATGTGAAGCGAAACGTCTTCAAAGAAAAACAAAGAAAGTCCAGTTGCCTCCTGAAAAAGCACCTTTGGGACAACCCTGACCTGGATTGACTGAGCATCTCCATAGACATTGAGTTGTGCACTTTGGGATGAACACCTTTTGGATGGTGCGAGAGGATGAACGGATTCCCAGAAAACATTGCAGGCTCCAGGAACCATTTGCGCTTCCGTTTGAGAGGCAGACAACACAGACTCTTCCCCAACAGCCTGCGCCCGTCTTCAACAGGGAAGGGACCCAGGGCAGAAGACATCCTGCAGCCAAGAAGGCTCCACACCCATTTGCACACCTCAGGTGACCCTGACGACACAGGTAAACATCCAGGTGGCCTGAGCGACTCTCTGAAAGGATGTAAATGACCAGCTGTCTGCCAGGAGTATAAATCCTTCCCTTCCCCACCATCCAGTCAGAGCTGAAGAAGCTTCTTGGATGAGAAGCGAAAGGTTTTCAAAGAAAAACAAAGAAAGTCCAGTTGCCTCCTGTAAAAACATCTTTGGGATTCAGAAGACAGGTTGAAAACTCCTTAATTGAACCACACACAGGCAGACTTCACCATTGGTTCAACGGGGAAACTGTGAGCATCCTAAAGCAGAGGTTCCCCAACCTTTTGGGCACCAGGGACCGGTTCCGTGGAGAGAGGTTTTTCCGCGGACCAGAGGGTGCGTGGTTTTGTGTGCTGCCTGCATCTCGCGGAAGGGGCTTTGCTTGTTTGTGCGGCCCGGTTGCTGGCATGCCGCGGCCCGGTACTGGTCCATGGACCGGGGGTTGGGGACCCCTGTCCTAAAACATCCAAGCTGAGTCCAAAAATGCTGGCGAATTCCTGGAAGCCTGGCATTTGGACAAATCAGCCCTCAGCAGGCACAGACAGATAAACAGCATCTATATTCAAAAGAGAGAACCATCCCAAAACTAAAAAGGAAACAGAGAACACCTCCCTGCGGGCAATCAACACCCAGATAAGCAAAGATTAATTAACCAGGATTAATAGCAGATCAAAAATCAAGCAGTAAACAATACCCCAATCAAGGAACTACCAACTCGGACAAACAATCACACGGTAAACAAGTACCTGTTCAAGGAACCACAATCAATACTCCCACCAACACCAACAAGGCAAGCCATTTGTATATAATAATAATAATAATAATAATAATAATAATAATAATAATAATAATAATAATAATAATAATAATAATAATAATAATAATAATAATAATAATAATAATAATAATAATAATAATAATAATAATAATAAAGTTGGAAGGGACCTTGGAGGTCATCTAGTCCAACCCCCTGCTCAGGCAGGAAACCCTGTACCATTTCAGACAAATGGCTGTCCAGTCTCTTCTTAGAAGTTGGATCTGAATTATTTATATACAAATATTTAAGGTTTACTAGAAGAAATGGCTTCCTCTCCATCGAAAATAAGCAGCAATATCAGCAAATCAGAGAGCAAACCCTCCACTTCCCTCTAGCACTGATGATGTTACCTAGTTGGGTAATTGAACGTCTGCAATAAAATTACTAAGCTCAGAGAACACCAAGCACCCCACTGTTGTTTTCCTCCTCCTGCTCCTGCTCCTGCTCCTCCTCTTCCTCTTCCTCCTCCTCTCTTACTCCTCCTCCTCCTCCTCCTCCTCCTCCTGCTCCTCCTTCTCATCCTCCTCCTGCTCCTGCTCCTCTTCCTCCTCCTCCTCCTCTTCCTCCTCCTCTCTTCCTCCTCCTCCTCCTCCTAACACATCTCAGCATCCCCTAGTCATGTAATCAAAATTTGGATGCCAGGCAACCGGCATGAATTTTACAACGGTGGCAGCACCCCAGGATCACACAATCACCATTTGTCACACACACACACACACACACACACACACACACACACACACACACACACTGTTGGCTTCCGACGAGCAAAGTCAGTGTCGGAAGCTGGATTCACTTAACAACCGTGCGATTCACTTCACTGTCGTGATTCTCTTAACAACCACGGCAAAAAGGTCATAAAACCAGGCACGATTCGCTTAACAGCGGAAATTCTGGTTCCCAATTGTGATCGTAAGCCGATGACCGCTTGTAATGACAGCAAACGTGCATGAAATAAACATGAAAACAAGGAGCAACCGATGGCACCGGAAAAATGAAATGAATTCAGCTTTTCTTTGCTGGAATGCTAATGCAACACAGTGCTAGGCTGCATTAACAGAGGAATAGAATCAAGATCAGGTGAAGTGTTAATACCACTTTACAACGCCTTGCTAAGGCCACACTTGGAATACTGCATCCAGTTTTGGTCACCACAATGTAAAAAAGATGTTGAGACTCTGGAAAGAGTGCAAAGAGCAACAAAGATGATTAGGGGACTGGAGGCTAAAACATAAGGAACGGTTGCTGGAATTGGGTATCTAGTTTAATGAAGAGAAGGATGAGGGGGGACATGATAGCAGAGTTCCAGTATCTCAGGGGCTGCCCCAAAGAAGAGGGAGTCAAGCTATTCTCCAAGGCACCTGAAGGCAGGACAAGAAGCAACCGATGGAAACTAATCAAGGAGAGAAGCAACCTGGAACTAAGGAGAAATTTCCTGACAGTGAGAACAGTTAACCAGTGGAACAACCTGCCTCCAGAAGCTGTGAATGCTCCAACACTGGAAGTTTTTAAGAAGAGACTGGACAGCCATTTGTCTGAAATGGTATAGGATTTCCTGCCTGAGCAGGAGGATGGACTAGATGACCTCCAAGGTCCCTTCCAACTCTGTTATTTTATTCTATTCTATTCTTTGCACGGACTGCCGTTTTCTGGCATGCCGCAGCCCTGCGCCGGTCCACAGATCAGAGGTTGGGGACCCCTGCCTTTGAGAATCTCCTGCAAACAGTCACAAGTTATTATTTCAAGATAAATCCCCGTTTTTAAACATTCATTGGTTGCTGGGTTCTTTTTCATTTTTATTCAATTCGTGTCTCTTATCCCTGTCCTCTTATCCCCACCGAATCTAAGCAGTTTTACAGATATTAAAAAGAGGAAGAAGGCACAGACAGAGAAAGACATATTGCAAGTGACATCAAATGATCAACATGGGGATGCTGCAACGGTCATAAGTGTGAAACACGGTCATGAGTCACTGTTTTCAGTGCCGCTGTAATTTCAAACGGTCACTAAAGGAATGGTTGTAACTCAAGGACTACTTCTAGCTGAACAGTTAAAATTGCTTCTCTTCCTGATGAGATTAGCATGGAATTTTCATGGGATGGCTTCAGCTGAGGTGAAATTTTATTGCAAATTGATTTTATTTATTAATTAATATTCTATTAATTGATAATATTCTATTCAATAGAATAGAATAGAATAGAATAGAATAGAATAGAATAGAATAGAATAGAATAGAATAGAATAGAATAGAATAGAATAGAAGGAGCGGAACAGAACAGAACAGAACGGAACGGAACGGAACGGAACGGAATGGAATAGTATAACATAGTTGAAAGGAACCTTGTAGGTCATCTAGTCCAACCCCTAACCAAGCAGGAGACTCTACACCGTTTCCGACAGAAGGCAGTCTAGTCTCTTCTTGAAAGCTTCCAGTGATGAAGCGCCCACAACGTCTGAACGCAACTTCTGTTCCATTGGTTGACTGTTCTCACTGTCAGAAAATTTCTCCTTATTTCTAGGTGGAATCTCTCTTTGATCAGTTTCCATCCGTTATTCCTTGTCCTGCCTTCAGATGCTTTGGAAAATAGGTTGACCCCCTCCTCTCTGTGTCAGCCCCTCAAATATTGGAAGTCTGCTATCAAGTCTCCCCTGGTCCTTCTCTTCACTAGACTATCCGTGCCCAGTTCCTGCAATTGTTCTTCGTATGTTTTAGCCTCCAGTCCCCTAATCATCTTTGTTGCTCTTCTCTGCAGTCTTTCCAGAGTCTCTTTTTTATACTGTGGAGACCAAAACTGGTTGCAATATTCTAGGTGTGGTTTTACTAAGGTTTTATAGAGCGGTATTAATACCTCACGTGATCTTGATTGAATCCCTCTGTTAATGCAATTTAGGATGGCATTGGCTTTTTTGACTGCCGCCGTGCACTTTTGGCTCATATTTAATGGTTCGTCCACTAAGATTCCAAGATCCCTCTCACAGTGGCTGCTATTAATAATAATAATAATAATAAAGTTGGAAGGGACCTTGGAGGTCATCTAGTCCAACCCCCTGCTCAGGCAGGAAACCCTATACCATTTCAGACAAATGGCTGTCCAGTCTCTTCTTAAAAACTTCCAGTGTTGGAGCATTCACAGCTTCTGGAGGCAGGCAGTTCCACTGGTTAATTGTTCTCACCGTCAGGAAGTTTCTCCTTAGTTCTAGGTTGCTTCTCTCCTTGATTGGTTTCCATCCGTTGCTTCTTGTCCTGCCTTCAGCCGCTTTGGAGAATAGCTTGACTCCCTCTTCTTTCTGGCAGCCCCTGAGATATTGGAACACTGCTATCCTGTCCCCCCTCGTCCTTTTCTTCATTAAATTAGACATACCCAATTCCAGCAACCGTTCCTGATGTTTTAGCCTCCAGTCCCCTAATCATCTTTGTTGCTCTTCTCTGCACTCTTTCTAGAGAGTCTCCACCTCTTTTTTACATCGTGGCGACCAAAACTGGATGCCGTATTCCAAGTATTAAGCCTGGCTTCACCCAATCTCTCTGTGTCCTTTTGGTCTTGCTTGCCTAAGTGTAAGACTTGACTTTAGTCTCTACATGCTTTATTTTTCTCTACATTTCTTTCTTTGAGGAAGGGATAAATAAAATCAATTTGCAATAAAAATTTCTTCCAGGAAGAAGGGATCCGCTTGCTTTGCGGATCAGAGATGCGGGGGGGGGGCTGATTCTGGGGGAGCAACGAATCGGATCTTATTGGATAATCATCTATTATTCTGAATACAGGAAGCAACAGCAGAGGTGAGCAACTCAATTCTCAATTAGTTGGCTTGAAGCGCCCCCTAATGGTCACGGAGTGGATTGGCCTAGCTAGCAGCTCTTGCAAATTCAGTCCTTGACTTAACAGTTGTTGGGTAACTGTTCAACTTTACAGGGACCCTGAAAAAAGTGACTTACGACTAGTCCTCGCGCTTATGACCAACATCCCCATGGTCATGGGATCAAGATCTTAGGGTGCTTGGCAGCTAAAATGTATTTATCATCGTTGCCAGGGTCATGTGATCGCCATTTGCGACTTTCCCAGCCAGCTTCTGACAAGCAAATGCAAAGGGGGAAGCAGGATTCATTTAACGACCGCATGATTCACTTTGACTCCCTTTCCCAATTGGCCCATAATCTCTTCCAGCATTGGGGTAGGACGTTAGAGCAATGTGGATTCATCACCAGAGGGCAGGACGAGAAACAACGGATGGAAACTGATCAAGGAGAGAAGCAACCTGGAATTAAGGAGAAACTTCCTAACAGTGAGGACAGTTAACCAGTGGAACAGCTTGCCACCAGAAATCGTGGGCGCTTCATCACTGGAGGCTTTTAAGAAGAGACTGGACAGCCATTTGACTGGGATGGTATAGGACAGGGGTAGGCCACCTTGGCTCTTTTATGACTCGTGGACTTCAACTCCCAGAATTCCTGAGCCAGCCACGCTGAGGGGAAAGGGAGAGGTTTCCAAGCTGAGCCATGCTGGCTCAGGAATTCTGGGAGTTGAAGTCCATGAGTCATAAAAGAGCCAAGGTTGCCTACCCCTGGTATAGGGTCTCCTGCTTGAGCAAGGGGTTGGACTAGAAGACCTCCAAGGTCCCTTCCAGTTGTATTCTGATTCTGATTCAATAGCTGCCATGTTTTGTGGCTTATGCTGGCTGGGGAATTCTGGGAGTCGAAGTCTACACAACTTAAAGTGGCCAAGGTTGGGAAACTCTGCATTTAGGCAATCCAAGTAATAAACTAGTTAACCAATCAACTAGTTAAATAAAGTAACTAAAACAAAAAAACAGAACAAAAAACAACGGCTCAGACCCCGATCTACAGGTAAGTTTTCATTTATATATTTTTTAATTTTATTATTTTATTTTAATACAATCTTCCTCCTCCTGTTTTCCCCACAAAACAATTCTGTGAGGTGGGTTGGGCTGAGAGAGAGAGAGGTGTTGGCCCAAAGTCACCCACTCGGTTTTCTTGCCTAAGGCGGGACTAGAATTTAAGGCAGGACTAGAACTCCCAGTCACCTGGTGACTGTCCCAGGGTCACTTACCTGGCTTTCATGACTAAGGCAGGACTAGAACTCACCGTCTCCTGGTGATTGGCTCAAAGTCACCCAGTTGGCTTTCATGCCTAAAGCGGGACTAGAACTCACCGTCTCCTGGTGATTGGCTCAAAGTCACCCAGCTGGCTTTCATGCCTAAGGCGGGACTAGAACTCACCGTCTCCTGGTGATTGGTCCAAAGTCACCCAGTTGGCTTTCATGCCTAAGGCGGGACTAAAACTCACCGTCTCCTGCTGATTGGACCAAAATCACCCAGT